>JAOQMR010000005.1:26338558-26372144 GCA_027563865.1 Erythroxylum pelleterianum
ATCCTTGCAACTTGAATATAGTTTCCTTCTTTGATCTTCATCAAATCTTTCAATAATCTTCATTTCTATCTTGATTTTACTACAATTTGGCTTGATTGACGGTTTCTAGATTTCTTTCAATTCAAAACACCTGTAATAAATTTCTTGACCAATTCTATATATCATGTTATTATCAAAACAATAAGGAATTTAACTTGTCAACCACCATTGGTCCAACATGGTTGGTTACTCTTTACTAGGTTGGCATCCTTGCTTCTTAACTATCTTTTTTTGAAATTTGAGGAAGATTTGAATTAACTATAGCAAAGCTATCTCAACATTACAATGAGTTCACAATGAAAAAATCTTAGTTTGCCTTTTGTATTCTCTAATGCATAAAGAACTTACCTGGTTGGTTACTCTTTACTAGGTTGGCATCCTTGCTTCTTAACTATCTTTTTTTGAAATTTGAGTAAGATTTGAATTAACTATAGCAAAGCTATCTCAACATTACAATGAGTTCACAATGAAATAAATTACATAGTCAAATACAAAAACAAAATGCAAAGGCAAACGAAATTTTGCAATAATTGTTACAAATTCCATCTGGTCTTCATTCCTATGGATAGACTTGCTTCTTAATTGTTACTTGTAAGTAAATGTGTGAACTTCACTTTTATAAGGTTTTAATGACATTCTTTGCTTAAAAAAATTTGCAATCTCATACTAATAATTAAACTAAAATATATCACAAGCTAAAAAAATTTAATGATATTTTATTTTATGAAATAAGCTAATTATGTAAAGTGAAAATAAATGTATCAAATATTCTAGTTACTTGTTTACTAAAAATAACATCAATCTTTTTCTATTTAACTTATTGAATAAAGAAAATACGAATAATGCTCTTCTAAAAAAGTGAGGAAATAATGTAATTTTGTAAATAAGGGTCTATTTACATTTAAAATAAAGTAATATTAATATGTTAATTATTTATTTAATAATATTTAATTTAAATTTAAAATTTATTATTGCATAATATGGAAAAGAAGAACATATATGAATTTATTTTTCTTATTTTTTATGACATTGTGTGTCAAAATATTTTTTATTTTTATGAGTTTGTGATATAACTATTTGTGATTAGGGAAAATGAAAATAAGGCATTGCATATGAATATGTTCTTATTCCTTTTCGGGACCTATTATGTTGAAAATTTTTATTTTTTGTGAGTTGTCATATGTATTCCTTAATTAAAAGTTAATGTACTTTTTAATTTTGTAAAACCTTTATAATTGGAAAAAGATAAATGAAATACCTTAAATAACAAATCAAATTTACATAAATTAATATAGTGATATAAAATTATCTGATTTGAAAAATAAAACTGATTTAATAATATATTAATTTAGAAAATGTGTTCAAATCATATGATATTCTCCTCCTATATAAAGGTTAAGACAAAACAGTAAAATAATATGCATCAGTTTGGACTTTGGAGGCATATATAATATAATAATAGTTTATGAAGAAGCAGGCATGTCAAAATAAACCCGGCTTGGCCCATGATCAACGGGTTTGGCCCAGTCAAACCTGCCCACGAGCCAAGCCACAGGCCGACTGGATATGGCCCATGGCATTTTAGGCCAAGCCACGACCCGTGAATCACGGGCCAGCCAGAGCCGAGCAATTTAGCCCTTGGCTTGTGGCCCGCCTAGGGGCCACGAACAAAATGACGTTGTTTTGTTTGTTGCAAAACGATGTCGTTTTGTTCATGTTTAAATTATATGCTCCATCGATTAAACGTCGTCGTTTTGCTTTAAGTGTAAAGCGATGTCGTTTTCCAACTAGACAGTTAATAAAATATGTGACAAAATGACATCATTTTCTTGCAAGCAAAACGACGTCGTTTTGCCTCTGATTAAATGAAAGTCACGCCACGCCCACCTTGCCACCCAGTTGCCGACTGCCTCCCTCCCTCGCACCGTCGCACACTCGCACGCTCTCCCCTGCCCGTCCGTCAGCCTCTTGACTGCCTCCATCTCCCTTCATCCCTGATAACTCACAGTCTCACAGTCTCCCCGAGAACTCCCTTCGTCCTCGAGAACTCACTCACTTCTCTGTTCTTCTTCATTTCACTTTGTTCCTTCGATCTTCTGCTTCATATATCACCTGTCGTGGCAACGTCAAAGGTAAGCTCTCATTCTCTCTTCATCATTTTGGCTTGTTTGGTTGTCTTGAGATATGATGTGGCTAATTTGAGAACTTTGTATGTTAATATTTGGAATATGAGATAATGTTTGTAATATGTTTGATGAAATGCCGCAAATATTAATCAATCCATCATTAACTATTGCTTCAGACTCTACATTTAGTACTAGTGGTCGAGTCATTACTCTTCATCGTGGTCAACTTCATTATCGCATTGTGGAAGCTCTTATGTGCTAAAAGTTGGTTAAATAATGAAGATATTAATATAATTTTTTTCTTTTTAATATATTTATTTTATCTATCTTTATATTATCTTACTTAATATCGTGTTCTTTATTTTCCTACAACCATAGGTATTAATGCAGAGGGGACTAGTGAAATTAATAGACCAATTTAAGGTTATTTTGATCAAATATATGAAGATGAATGTATTTTTAAATTTCTTTTTATATAATATTACATTACTAAATATTGTTTTTATTTTAATATTATATTACTAAATATAATATTTGTACATACAAATGATTGGATCCAAACTGTTGATGGTCTTACCAACAAGTACAGTTAATCAATTAGATGATGCTCTCTTAATTTTTACTCTCAAGTTTATTCAGCTATTGATTTTGTAAATTGTATCTTTTTTTGTAGAATGATTTAGATAATCATTCGTGTACAACAAAATTTTCTATAGTAAATGAATTTGGTTTTATCAATTATCTCTTATAATAATTAATAAATGATTTAATTAAATTAAAAATTCGTAATTAATTGAATTGAAATTCTTAACTATAATACTTAATGACTTTTCATACAAATTTCTAATTAATTGAATTAAATTTCCTAATTAATCATACCAATAAATACATCTCAAAATTTTAATTTTAAAATGAATTTTCTCATTAATGATATACAAATTTATGTACCACCTTTCAATATAAACCTAACTTAATGACTTTTAACACAAATTGTGTTAATATTTAGCTCATTAGTCATTATACCTAAAATATTATTTAAAACATTAAGAAGTTAGTGATGTTACGTTTTCATTTAATGAATTATAGTTTTCCTTAAATGAAATATTAAGTAGTTTAAATAAAAATTTATAAATATTTTGTAATTTAATATTCGATAAATTAATAACTTTATTATATCATAATTATATGTTGTTATAATTTAAAGTTATGACATATATGTATATTAAAAAGAAAAAAGGTGAAAATTTTATAAAATTTATGAAATATAATATGCTTATAATACTCTAAGGACGAGAAGGATTTAAAGTAAAACTTATATTAAGGTTTCGAGTAAAAAATTACTCGTAACAAACTTTTAATTAGAGTAACTTATGAATGAATCTTTTAATATTAGAATTTAGATAATTGAAAATTTTATGAATATAAATTTAGATTAATTAGAATATAATGATTTTATAAAAAAGTAAAAAAGCTATTTTCTAAAGTAATAAAATAAATAATTTTTTACAAAATAAATAAATAATTTATAAAAACATATAAAAAATATTTATAAAATGTATTCTAGTTTTAATAAAATAATAATTATTTTCAATATAATATTCTGTACTTATTTTGTTTATAACTCAATTACTTATATATTATTTTGGAATTGATACATTAGGATAAGGATTAATAAAATGATTAATTCATTTTAAGATTAACGTAAATACATATATGCATAATGTATATATTGTCTAAATATGAAAAATAAAATAAAAAGTTTAAATGTGTTAAGATTAATTATCATATTAATTAATTTCTTTTAATTTGTGTAATAAAAATAAAAATTTTTACAATGATTATTTAATAATAGATATAATACGAAAAGACAATAATATTTAATAAATGTTTTTTAAAATCATATTAAAAAGAAATATAATAATTTATTAAACACGTAAAAATAATATTTGAAATAAATTTATTGTAATTAGATAGTAACTTTTTTACATTGACATTATAATTAATTGTTATAATAAAATTACAAAATTAAAATTAAATTGACTTGTTTGTACGAGGAATAATTATGACGACATTATCATTGCTACATATTTTTAATAAATATAAATTGTTTGCATTTTATATAAATATTTTGATCTAATGTATAGGTAATTTTATTTTACTTTTTACTATAAATAATTATGCTATAATTTATAATTTATAAATTTTAAAAATATACTTACAACTTTTTAAAATTATCTTAAAATAAATATAAAAATTTTAAAAAATATATTAAACAACCGTACCGATCCTGCCCATTTGCAAGCCTTCGAAGAAGTCAAGTCACTTGAAATAGAGACGGAAGCTTTGACACATAATTCTCTATAATAGAAAAGCTTCTTTAACTCGGATAATCACAACGAAACCCCGCACCATCATCACATCCTCTCCCTTTCTCTGTCGTCCGCTGCACGAATGTCCGGCTATCCCAATTATGGTTATGGTGACGGCTACGGCAGCGCACCGCCGTCCCAGCCACCCTACGGAACCCAACCTCCGCCACCTCAACAACCGTACGGCGCACCATCAGCACCATATGGAGCACCTTACGCGGCCCCGCCCGGTTATAAACCTCCCAAAGACAAGCCTCATCCTCATCAACCTTCCGCTTCCGCTGGTGGTTATCCTCCATCGTCGGCGTACGGGAACCCCTTTGCCTCTCTAGTGCCGTCGGCTTTTCCCCCGGGCACTGATCCCAACATCATCGCGTGTTTCCAAGCCGCGGATCAGGACGGCAGCGGCTTGATCGACGACAAGGAGTTGCAGAGAGCGCTCTCGAGTTATAATCAGAGCTTCAGCTTGAGGACTGTTCATCTTATGATGTATCTCTTCACCAACACCAACACTAGGAAGATCGGTAAGTTAATGAATTGGAGAGAATGAAGTTTGTGCCAGTAGGTCTTCTTGATTTAGGTTATTGATGTGTACGCTCTGCAGGTCCAAAGGAATTCACTCAAGTGTTCTTCAGCCTTCAGAGTTGGAGAGTAAGTGGAGATAAATTGAATATAAATTATAAAATTAAAAATAATAAATGATGGATGGATTGAATGGGAATGAGCAGAACATATTCGAGAGATTTGATAGGGATAGGAGCGGGAAGATCGATGCGAATGAGCTGAGAGAAGCGTTGTTGAGTTTGGGATTTGCGGTGTCGCCTGTGGTCGTTGATTTGCTGGTGGCGAAGTTTGATAAAACTGGAGGAGGCAGGCAAAAGGGTGTTGAATATGACAATTTCATCGAGTATGTTTTATTTTTATTTTTGTTTTTGATATATATATAATTTTTGGGCTTAATAAATATATAAATTAATGTAGAGCTTTTGGTTGAATTGCAGATGCTGTCTTACTGTGAAGGTGAGGGGTTTTGGTGGTTTATTTATTAGGCAGCTTTAGCGTTTAGCTTCAGTTCAGTTTTGGTTGTGATATTCTTGTTTCAATCGTTGCAGGGTCTGACGGAGAAGTTCAAAGAGAAGGACACAGCATACACTGGCTCAGCCACGTTCACATACGAGGCCTTTATGCTTACTGTTTTGCCTTTTCTTATAGCTTAAGATAGACGCTGGTCATGTTATTTTGATTACTTTCCTTTAGTAACCAGTACCAGTGTTGTGTAATGCTCTGTCGTCATGTTTTATGTATCATTGTGTGGAGAATATAATATAGGAATTTGTTTCTGTTGAGATATCAGCTGTAAACAACTTGTCTGGCAGGTGTCGTAACATGAACATAACCATACGTATCAACAGCGTGTAAGATAAGTGCCAGAAGATGGATTGATGCATAAGTTTATAGGTAAATTTGCTTAAGTGATCCACAAAAAGCGGGTCCAACGTTTATTTAATGGTATAGCGTTTGTTGGTCATCGAGGTATTTTAGTATCGTAAAAGTTCTGTATTTGTCAGTCCTCTGTCCAAATTACCTTGTACTAACCCTGTCAAAGTAGATTTAAGTCATCCACTTGTGTGGGATTACTTTGTACCAATCCTGTCCAACCTACACAAGTGGATGGCTTAGATTACAGACTTGGTACAGGGTAATTTAGACAGAGGATCACCTCTCATTTGTCATGACTAACTAATTGCGTTTTCAGTCTCAAATGAATCGATTTATATGCTGGTAAGCATATTTAATGGTCCCTCGTGTCCTCTGGATCACTAACTCTGGACCAACCAACGTAAATATATGGCTGAGATGTGGGTTGGTCCAGAGTCAGTGGACCAGAGGATAGGTCCCATTTAATGCTACTTTTGTAGGAGGGTAAGCGTATTTAAAGTTGCTAGTATTCATCCAACGAACTTTGTGGTCAGACGTTGTCGGAGGAAGCATTCTAGGCAAGGCAGTTGTAAACACGTGATTTGTCAGGCAAGGAAATTTAATACAGTGAAAAATGATATAAATTTAACATGGCAACATTTAAATAGATATAAATTAAAAATAATTGGATGCAAATTAAATTTGATGGGATGACATAAATTAAAATATAAAATAAACAGATATAAAAAAAAGGTTGAACAAAATTAAGTATCACCAATAATTAATGATTTATCACAAGTGAGAGGTCAGCACTCTGAGAAAGTATTATTCTCATTCAGTGAATCCACGAATGATCAATTGATTGATTTTTTTCTAGCCGTAAACAAGACTATAGAAAAGTGGACGAATCATTTTGTAATAGTGTAGTGACAAATAGAGTGTTGGCTCCATAAAAATAAAGTAAATACTAGTCTAACTCTCTTATCATTATCTACTCGATTACTAAGAACGAGATTGGTTTAACCTAATTCTATATTAAATTGAGTAGATCAAGTTACCATTAAAGCAAGCAAGAAAATTGAAGGTTTACCTGCCAAAGTATTGGGTCAAGCTAAACATGAATGAAACCGTTAAACAAAGGTCGCACATCACTTTTGTGGGTAGAATAATTCGAGATTGGCAAGAGCAGTGCTGCGGAGGATATACTCAATATGTTGGTTACGGCCGAACTCTGGGGAGTCCAATCAAGCCTTACTTTAGCTTTAACCCTTTGGTATCGTCGAGTCATATTAGAAGTGGATTCCTTGGAAGTCCCTAACATCCTCTCCTTTTCATCTTCAAATATCGAAATTGATGGTCATAATTTTTTATTGGCAGGTACCTGCGGATTACTTCAACGAGATTGGGACGTGCAGATTCAACACATACATCAGGAAGGGAATTAGTGCGCGGATTATCTGGCAACTCTAGCAGCTTTGGCCAGCCAAGGGATACATGTTTTCCAGGAGCCTCCTATGGCAATTTTGGAGATCATTCATTGAGTCTTGCAAGGAACAGTGTACCGTAGAGCACTGCGATAGATAGTTTTTTAGGGTTTTGAGTTTTCCTTTGTAACAAAAAAAATGAAGGTTTACGATATATCACACCAAAAGAAATAGTATGAGTAATAGCCATGTGCTCTGCCTACTATAATAAATAAAATAAGCTCCATAGAGGTCGTGTCACGTGACGTCAGAAAATTAGAGAAAAGACGACCTAAGACAAAATTGTTAGTGGCCGTGTCTTTTTCTAGAAATCTAGAGAAATACTAATAAACATAACCAAGGATACGAGTTTATTAACGCTCGTGTCTATCCATGAAGAGAACTAGTATAGAATACAACGAAGAACATTGGTGCATTAGAGCCCGTAAAATTCCTAGATAAGAATTAATGAATTGTACAGCTTGGGACATGATCGTATCTTGATAGATGTATATTATATTGTGTTTTCTAAAACTTTATGTGTGTTTTTAAGTACTTTCTTAAACGATAATCATGAGAATTGTGTTTTTGATATTTTTTGATATATTTTAATTGTTTGATTATTTTAGAACAAGAATTTGATTTTAATTTTATATTTTAATGGTTGTTTGATGTGTTTGTTAGTAAGTGGAAACAGAAAAATTGAAGAAAAGACGAAGACACTACAACAAAGTTGATCTTTTACTAAAAAAAAAAAACATAGCTAAATGTCTACAAAACGTAGCCTATAGTTATTTCCTATGTTCATATTTCATTGCACAAAGCATTGCCAAATTCCTGAGAGGGTAGGGCTGCCTGGTGACCCTACCCAATTTATCATTTTTTTTAAAAGAAGTGACAAAACAACATAGTTTATCACTTTTAGTCAGGCCAGGAGTCCTAGCCCTCGTGGTCCGGTCGGGCCAAGCAATATCGGTCCTTGGCCTGCTTCGGGCCGAATTGCCATCTCTATAAAGAGGACCTTCACACTTTGCCTATAGCGTTTAGTGCTTTATACTGTTATTAACAACACTATAACAATATACTTACATTATAAAAGAGTCCAACAACATAATAAATATAAAATTTCATAATAATAATAATAGTAATAATAACATTTAAATTATATTGAATTGAAATGTGATAAAACAATAAACTGATCAATATGTTATTTTCAAATAGAAAATCTGCATTGTAGACTACAAAAATTGTGAATCTTTAACTTGAAGAAAACCATATCCTACATAATACTATACCATATCTAAATTTCGTAATTCAATGAAGTCAACATGTGATGTTTATATTTTTAGGCTATTCCTAGTTCTACATTTTTATCTGCGCAAACATTGTTTACCATATCTAAACTAAATAGATAATATTTGTTTCATTATCTATAAGAGAAAGAAGAAACTAATGTAGATAACTAATAATTATATATATATTATTATCCTTAAAACCCCACAAAACAAAGAGAAAGAAAAGAAAAGATGAATTTGACAGTATGAGGAGAGAAGGCGAAACACATACTTCTGCTACAATTAAAAAATAAAACAAAAGAAGATATAACTAATACAATCCAAACAAGAACTATATAAAAGACTTGATAGTAGAAAGGAAATGGGTTAATTACTAAAAAAAGCCCAAATTATCTTTAATTTTTCAATTATAGCCTGAACTTTAAAAAGTAGCAATAAAATGTCCAATCTTTTATTTTTTTAATTATAGCCCGACATTAGTCTCACCATTGTCTGTGCTGATGCGGCACAGCTACATGTCGACACCCCTCTCTATTCAGGCACATCAACTAGTTTAGAAGAAGATTGTCTGATTAGCGAAATGACATCGTTTAGCTTTGATAGTAAAACGATGTCATTTCAACTAAAATCAGTTCTCCTTTATTCTCCCTCTCCTGTCTGTCTCTTCTTTATCGATCAATGCTTTAAACTTTATAACCTAAAATTCCCCAAAGTTCATAAGACTAACAAGCGTTGGTGCTTCTTCTATCGCAAAGTAATTTGCTCCATCAGACTAACAAGTGTTCTCTGTGATTTCGTACGTGGGTGGTTCATAAGAGAGTGATTTCTTCGTCAGGTAAAAACTAAAGAATTCGTCATCGGACTTCCTGTGGCGTTGATTATGGTATAATTGATCCTCTCTCTCTATTGTTCTTTCCACTCCGATTCAGTTTTTGTTAATCAACTCTTCCAGAGATGGACCAGAGTCGTGATAGGAAGCTTCTGGTCTGTATGAGAATTGTTGTGCGTCCTTTAAACTATCATGAAAGTAATTCTGATAATTATCCTATCCATAACAAAAGTCAGGTTGATCAGTCCAAACATTGTATAGGATTGAGAATATGAGTTATAAAAGAAATTACCTCTGTCCATATCCTTTTTTTTTTCACAAACACGAAACAAAAAATGAAAAGACCACGAAATAACTAAAAAGAAATTAATTACGAACAAATATATACAAAAATAATTAAATCACAAACAAAACCTAAACCACCGCACTCTTTAGCAATGACGCCAAAATTGACAGCGCATCGTAACGCTAGCCAAAATAAAAACTCGACTATTATTATAGTAATGATGAGTCTAGGTCGATCCCATAGAGTGTGTGCAAAGTTTATGAAATGAAATTAGTTGGTGTTTAGGTTTAGGGGGTTTTTGGATTTTCCAAACAATAAAATAAAATAAAACTATACTAATAAAAAATTAAAGAAAATATGCAAAAAATGATAAAAGTGAGGAATTCGGTAGGGACTTCTTTGGTTCAATTTCGGCCTACACCCTAATTAAGCATATTTCATTGATTTGTTGTTTTCTAACCTCTCCTAGAAATTATTGATCGTGGGTTAATAATTAACTTGAATTTTCGCTTAGGTTTTATTTAATCAAGATACGATCGTTAATTAAAACTCATTACTGAATAACCTAGAATATGATCTGTACATTTAATTAGGCAGTAGCATTACGAATTAGGAAAATTGATTAATCAAGACAACAATCACATACGATGTGACATTTAACCTAGGTCATGTTATCCCTATTAATTACGAATCATTAGTCGCTACACATGAATTTTAACATAACAATTACAGATTATGTCGAAATTTTAACAATAGGTTTGCAATTAAATGATTCAATGAACGCATTCAAATCATCCTTTCACAATACCCAATGAGTTTATACACAAATTACGGAACAATAACAAACATCCGATTATCCATATATAAAACCCAATTCAACTAACATAGGATAACATAATCAATTTCTAATGAGAGAAAGAAACAACAAAAATAGTAAAATACACTTAACCTGGGCCGTTAGCGTTGATGTCACCTCCGAACCTGCGTCGGGACATCTAGCGCTTCATGGGTCTCTCCCAAGAAAATGCTTCAACCCCCATAAAAATACCCTATCTGAAGACCCCTTGTAGTGCCTCCACACTTCTCGCATCTCTCTTTTGTTCTCTATTCTATTTTCTATTCTATCTCACGTTACTATATCTTTGATGTGTCAAATAAACATGTTATGCCCACCTTACTGTTCACCTATCTTTTTAACCCTCACAGATTTCTCTTTCGAATGCTGCGTATTAGAGCTTTCCTTTCTTTTAAATAATGAGATTGATATGAATGTGTCAGTCTAATAAGGATGAGATCCTTGGAGAATCCATTTAGCTCCATGTAAGTAATATGTAGCTCCTATCTTTACTTCAACAAGATCCTTGCTGGCGTTTCTACCTTTCTCCTACAATAACCTCTTTAATTCTCCTTTTATCTGTTACAACTTTTACATACATTTAACAGAGTAATGCCCCTCAACTTAAAGTTTCATTCCTTTAGAGATAGCATCCTCAAACCTATCAACCGTAGTTGTGAAATTATTAAACCTAAAGGAGAAATTAAGCTTCAAAGGCTTATTATCCATTGTAATCTTAGTAAAATAGTGATCTAAGCAAAGGGGACAATTGAAATGTGCCTTATTGCTAGAAAAGTTGGAGAGTCATAGGTGATTTACTAATGCCCTATATAACTTCTTCCTTATAAGCCAGTTTCCATCCTACTTATTACTCTACATATGAAAAAACCATCATAACTTAAGTCATATAAGCTACAAGTTCTCAAAAATTTAAGGAAGTCCTTGTTCCTTACTTTATAATATAGTCTTTTATCTTTATTTATGGACAAATCTAAGAGGATATTAAAAATGAGAAATAAATTCGTTAAGAATTTCACAGCAGCAAGTCCTCATTAAAAGATAGGTTAAAGATCCTTAATTTTTTGCACTTTATTAAATATGAACTTGCCCTTTAAAGTGATGTTATGACCAATCAATCTGGTTAACACCTCAAGTATAAAGTATAAAGTAAACACATAGGGTAAAAGTGGATAATGGGCTATTTGTTGCTCATAATGGTGTAATAAGTGATGGTGATGCATTGCTTTATACATTTGAAAAACTAAGATGGAAAGCCAAATGCTTTAAGAGATTGAAAAATGAATTCCCAGTTATTAGATTCAAATACTTTATGGAAATCAATTTTCATTGCACATCTTTTGATTAAGGTTTTCCTAGGGCAGTCTTTGAATAATTCTTAAGATGAGAAGATGTTATCTCCTATATGCCTCCCTTAAATAAAAGAACCTTATGTTGGATTATTGACAGAGTTTAATACTAATTTCAATCTTGGAGCTAAAAGTTTAGAGATATTTTTGTATATAGTATTACAATAAGAAATTTGCCTAAAGTCTTTCAATGATGTTGGATTAGGAATCTTCAGTACAAGACTAATATGAGTCTTACTTAATTCCTTCGACATAGATCTATTGTTAAATAATTTTATAATGGCATTGATCTCTTGTACTTTGATCTTGCTCCATGATTTTTAAAACAAGTATTCATTTTATATATTAGAGCATGGAGCCTTATTAATTAAGGTTATGGAGAGCTTCCTCAATACTTATGAGGTCGAAAAGCTTAGTTAGGAGATCTACTTGCTTTTCTGTTATTGATTAGTAATGAAAGAACTATATTCATGCACAGATGAATACATGTCAGTATAAGTTCCCAAGGTCTTCTAAAATGAATTTTTTGTCTCTTACTTCAATTCCTATTGCTTCCCAATCAATTGGCCATCTTCATGGTAATGAACACCTAATTTTCATTACGATACTTTCTATATAATATAGGAGTATTTTGACTTAGAAGTGAATTCTTTCTATTAATTGTTTCTTACAAATAAATACATAAAATAAAAATGTGAATAAGTAAGCATAAATAAATTCACTTCGATGGCTTTAATGTAGATGAAAATGTTAAAGCCTAGGAGTGGTACTAATAGCCATTTGAAATAGTTACCTCATTGTGTAACCAGGATCATTTATGACAAAGTGTTTGCTTTCACGTTAAAGGTTAGTTCTTCACTTTTCTACTAATTTGAGTTATTAAAATGTATGAAAGCTTTAAGCACATTACTAATGAACGTCAACTTTTTACATTAAATTGAGTTTTGTACATTAAGATAATGTTTAGAGGATCGTTAGGTTAAATTAAACTAATATATCATTTGATGTAATTATCTAAATATCTATTTAATTGATAAACAATGCAATTGAATGAACGATGAATATTATTGATTTATCTGATTAAGTCATTAAATTTTTTGTTAGAATTTTAACTTTTGTAAGTTAAGAGTGATTGAATTGATTACTTAATTATAAGTAAACACTTAAGCATACGGATATTCATGCATATATTTTCTTAAGTATTTTTTTTGTTTTAATGCTAAATTTCCTTCGTTTATTTAGTTTCTATACCTTTTGAAGTAATTGTGAAAATTGGACTTTTGGATGCTATTATTCAAGAATTGGAAGCCATTCTAAGCAAAATCATAAAGAAAATTACAATTCTTAGAAGAACACGACCAGACCCATATTCATACGTTAATCCATACCCTAGAAGGATGAAATGTCGTAGGTGACATAACCTAAGGTACAACTGTGCACAAGTTAGCTAAGAAATAAGATCCTTGATTTAAAAAAAACTATGATAAAGGCTATAAATTAGTTTTGAATAAGTGGGAAGATCCATGATTTACTGGTATGATCGTTTTAAAGGCTATAAATTAGTTTTGAATAAATGGGAAGATCCATGATTTACTGGTATGATCGTTTTAAAGGTCGTGCCCACCACTTAAAGGAAATACTGAGGCATATGGTCGGGGCCACAAACATGCTCTAAACATTTATTAGGCGTAAAAAATATAATTAAGTTTAAAAATACACAAAAATTTGAGGATTTTAACCATTTTTAGACAAAATACATATATATATTTTTTATCTTAGATCACAATATCCCCTCGTTGATTGGGACAGCTGACCCAAAAATTTAAGATTATTTCATATCCAAAGTCAAATATCAAATCCCTGATCTTTAGTTAAGGATGAATGAGTCCTTTCTACTCAACCGCGCCCTTGGATTTAGACAAAATGCATATTAGAAACATGCCTTCTCTATTTTTCCTCTTTATTTTTTTAAACATGATTTATGGATAAATACTTTTCTATGGTTAACTAGATAGAAAAACCTAGTGGTTACTTGAGTATGGATTAATTTGATTTAATTTATGATATGTGATATATTTTTGAGTGAAGTCGTTGATCTGTCATAATGTCCATTTATTCAAGCTAACATCTAAATATGGTCTAAATTTACTTCTGAAAAGCGTAATAAAGATAAGTTTTCTTGGAAAGCACCGCCTACAGAAGTGATTCAAAGTGAACACAAACACAGCAATATTAGCGAAACGCAAATAGGGACGGGGGGCAGTCGTTCAAAACTATCCACGTAATGTGGATATTGCTAGAACTTGGATAAAAGAAGCTAATTCGTCTATCCCAAAATCAATAAGGTATGAGATTCGATTCTAATTTGGAAAGGGTAAATTTTAATTTGATAAATTATTAAACTTCAATTATTAAAGAAATAAACATATTCAATCAAACATTCATGCATTACAGTTCCATTTTATTGTGATGTAATGCAAAACTAAATGTTATGTAATGTTAATATATGGAGAACATTTTTATCAAACAAAACGACTTATCCCAAAAACAAGAATACTGATACCTTCGGTTTCCAAAAACAAAGAAGAATAAAATAAGTTTGTAATGAGCAAAGCAAAGGCAATACAGTAAATACACAAATTTTCAGCAGAATGTGTTCTTTTCTGGTGAAGAAGAACGAAATGACAATTGCATTAGTAAACGTCTCAAGGGCCAGCGTAATTTATTTTATTAATATAGTATGAAGATTACAGGAGCATATGATTCTGTATTCAGTAATAACATAGAGGTGGAATTTATCAGTTTCAGCTGTGGTAAATGGTATTCAATCAAGCAATTCTGAGTGTGAATGTCATTGATGAGGAGAGTTACCACAGCTACAGGCCGCATCATCCGTAAATGAACTCACAGTCGCAGGTTAGAACCTTGGACTATACTCATAAATTGGTCTTCCACCCAAAAGCTGACAGGGTCTTGCATTGGCCTCGAATCCCTGGAACAGAACAGACCAGCAGGCATTTATTCTCTTCAAATAAAGCATGGAACACATTAGAATTTTGTTGTTAGTTTTGCATATACCATACTGGAATTACTTACATCATGAACAGCGTCCCTCAACGCCCTAACTTGTTCCCTCGAAACTGTCCTCACCTATTGACAGACCAAACGGTGTTTTCATGCGTGTTAATAATCATGTGTGAAGTCCCAAAGTTGAGAATCTTCTAATCCATTAGTGTTGGCATCAACGATCATTTATTAGATATGAATTAACCCATTTTCTCACATGAAATATATTTTCCTTTTTAAAGGAGAGAAAGATGACTAGAACCTTCTTGACTATTGTCCAAACGACACCCTCAGTGCATGGAGGAACTGTAAGAGAACCAATGTATCTGTAATACTTTCGGCTTCCAAATTTAATGTCTCCAGGATTAACAAAACCCAAATCCTTCTCTTCTTTCCCTACTGACTTTATATGGTGAAAGAGCTGTCAAAAACAGGACATATGGTCAATATAGGATAGAATCATGTACGACTTTATATTTATTCATGCATACATCTTTATTATACTGTGCCAATTAAAAGCAACAACATTCTCTTCAGTGTTATGGAGCCCCTACTACCAATATAAACATGCGTGAGTCATTTAGATTTGTGAAAATGGATTATCCTATTGAAATATAATATATATAGCAAAGAAGAGAGGAATTTAAAGAAGAAAAATGTAAAAATCATTTTAGTTACTTTTTGAAGAAAGCGATCAGGCTGTCCATATTCGTAAGTGATTCCAACCACAGCAATACCTCCCTGAGAGCTTTTATGGACAGCGTGAAGCTCCAAGGCATACCTAATGAAGAAAATTATAAACTAAAAATTTGAGTTGGTCTTGGATATGCATATGGAAATCAGAAAGGAGGAAAGTTGAGCTAACTAGTCAGTGTATCAAAAAAGAAGAAAAGAAAGTAAATAACCTTGAACCATTGAATGTATGCTCTGAAGGTGAATGCCAGTGACATTGCAGCAATTTGTACTCAGTTCCATTGATAATAATTTTTCCCGCATCTTCTTTCCAAAACACCTGGTGAAACATTCATTTTGAGGGAAAACCTCATCACTGTTGAATTGATTTGTGAAATGGGGTAAACCCACGTGTTAATTAATTACTTATTGCTAGAACTGAGATGCTCCACAATGGAACAGAAATTTGTGCATTTGTGCAAGGATAACAATCAGCTTACTGCAATGTCATGTCCTCTGTTCTTCACAACAGCAGGAGCCGACTGGTAGTCCCTCTGCAATTTTCCTAGATTCGGAAAAACTTGGACTCTATTATCAAGAAGGTCAATAGGTGACTGTAAATGTCCCTTCCTACAAACTTGCCAATGTGGGTTAATATTACCCCAATCTTTTGGCCCTTTTCCAGTGCCTTCGACGTATGTAAATGGAGTTTCATCGACTGTCAGAGAAAATAATTATGCTTTCAAAATAATCCAGCTACATTCCAAAGATATAAGGCCTTCAAGAAATATTTAAAATTAAGACCGTCCCATTAGTTATGGATGAGAATGAATTAGTTTCCCTGAATTGATTTGAAACATTATCTACTTCACTAACTCTGACGAGTATCAAACTTACTAGTGTTGGAATTTAGAGGAATTTAAAGCAAGACGCAGTTAGGCACAAGAAGAAAGCACAGGTTTTCCGGAATGACTTGATGGTGAAAGCATAAATAATGTTGAAGAAAGATCAGATTTTATGGAATGACTTGATGCCGAAAGCATAAAGAATGTTGCAGCCACAGAAGATTGTGCTCATGTACTATCTACCTTCAAACTTTAAAAGGAGATTTGGCCAGGTAATCTTGGACAAAAGTCAAGTACAATGACATAGAAAATGAGAAGCAAGATTTACCTTCTGGAAAGCAAGAAAAGCTTCATCAACATAGTATCTCTAAGCAAGCAAAGAATCTTATGTCATATCTTCATTTGCTCGAAAAAAGCACAAAACCCCCACATACAAAACCAGAAAAACTGATCAATTAGGAAAACCCGTAAATTTCCATGACTGCATTTTTCAAGGTTAACTAACACATTTCAAGAAACGCCACAAGTTCAAATTTATATTTTACAAACTAAGGCGAAATTTTGTGTATCAGGAAGTGTCTCGTTAAGTAGTAGTTGTATGGGAAGTGGAAAGGTAAAATGTCTGGCCTAGCTAAGCTGACTCATTAGTCAACAACTAGTTCTGAAACAGATATTCAAACAACTCTGTTATTTCTATTCATGCTCCTAGAGTATTTTCCAGAATCCCAATGACTTATTAGGCTTTCTACGACATCTGGTAAATGGGCATTTGCAAAAGGAAAATTAAAAATAGGTAACGACCATAGATTTGAAACTATCCATTAATCTCATTAACCATAGAGAGAGAGAGAGAGAGAGAGTGAGAGAGAGAGAGAGAGAGAGAGAGAGCGCATACCAACTTCAGACACAGAAACAATGCAGGTGGTGAGTGAGGAGAGAATGAGAGAAATGTGAAAGAAAGAGATGAGGGCGATGCTGGGGTATAGTTTGAATTCGCAATCAACCATTTTCACACTTCTCTTAGTTCCTTGATGCGAGAGGTTGATGAATGTAGACACCTCCTTCCTGCCAGTTTTAATGCAGAAGGAACGAGGAGACAGAATTTTCCTTTTTGCTAAGCACAAAATCTTTACCGAAGAGGAAGGAATTTTTAAAACCTTAGACTAGGCGCGCGTGTATCACAATTCTTTGAACGGTAACATTGCTTAGTTAATCATATTGAATGACATATTTATTACTGATTTAATCTTCATAGATAAGAACCATACCCATGATTACTGATTTAATGGTAACATTGCTTAGTTAATCATATTGAATGACATATTTGTTACTGATTTAATATCCATAGATAAGAACCATACCCATGACCTTCCCTCACGAAAATCTAATCTTCAATCGATCTTTTGTTTTATTTAAAGATTGATAATAAATTTTTATTTAAAACATTACATGTTATATGTGTAACAAAAAAGGCAACACAACAAATATCGGATCAATAGAAAACTTCAAAACTTAGATTTAGATCAAAAGACATGATAGAATCCAAGCCTTAATGATTTCACATATTGAATCTTCTGAACAATATTCTAATGAAGAATTTGAAACCTTAGGCTACATTTGATAGTACGGTTAATATTTAATATTATTTCATCGTTTAGAATGAAGGTTTATAATGAAATAAAATGGAAGAGAATGGAAGAGAATGATTTTTATAATGAAATAAAATGGAAGAGAATGGAAGAGAATGATTTCACATTACATTCTATTCCATCTTAAACAGTAAAAATAAGTTATTTTCAATTTGAAAATTTTAGGATTGAAGGTAAAATGATAAATATTTACTACCTAATATACTCCCAATAATTTTTATAATATACATTATTCTCTATATAAAATGACGTGGTTTCATTGATCAGCTGATTTTTAGCTGATTGACTACAATTAGCTGTTTGACTTTATCAATCAGCTGATTATTTTGTTTTGATTCAACCCAATCAGCCAAAAATAAGAAGCTGGTGGAGGGGAGCGTTTTAGGACAATCAGCTACTTACGTTTCCCATAATCCCAATTTTGCCCTTCTCATTACGTCTCTCTCGTTTTCTCCGGAAGAACGTCTCACTCTCGTTTTCTCCTCTAGATTTTTCAGATTACCAGATCAGTCGTGACGACAACGGATCCTTGTAGCTTGTGGCAACGGATCAGTCGCGACAACACATTACCATGAGAAACCGACGGTGTTTTCTTGTTTTCATTTCCCTTATACACATTACCGTGATTTTCTTAAGGTTCATGAAGAATGGAACAAGTGAACATGTTCCTCCTTCTAGGCCTAAAAGAAAAGCATCTCATCCATATCTGCAAAAGGCTTCAAAACGTGGTCAGTGTTGCGTACCTTACATTCTCTGTTTGTTTCGGTTTAATTTTTGGAGGTTTAATTATTTGAAATTTGGAGGTACAACAAGAAAGTGAGGAGGGCGACAGCTGAGTAGGATTTATTTTCATTTCATTTTAACTCTTGTTTCTTTGTGTAACAAGCAGCTTCTGTGGTACCTAACATATTTGAGCCATTCCAACCTTTGAATGCTTCAATTGATCCTTTGTTGCCATTCCAACATGGGTTCTGTTTTGTACCCAGGAAGTCCTTGAAGGTGCTTTGGCCAGATTAACTTTTGTTATTAGTGGAACACTTGATAGTTACTTTATTCCTCATTCTTAAGGTTGTTCATAAGTTCAATCTACTTTGCTTATTTACATGATCACCAGTATACATGTGTGTTCCTGATCTTTTGAAATAGCATTTCCACATCAACTTACTTATAAATTGTCTAGCTGTGGTAGCTTGCCATACTCTCTGACTATGTGTACTGGTGATTTTGGCATGTCATTATATTTTTTTCCTTACCATATTTACAATTTAGAAAGAGAAGCAGCAGAAGATTTTATTAAAAAGCATGGGGGTCGTGTCAAAAGGCACAAAAGGCTCATCACAGAAAGGCACAAAAGGCTCATCACAGAGGATGGACTGTTTGATATGATCCGAGCATCATAAGGCACAAAAGGCTCATCACAGAGGATGGACTGTTTGATATGATCCGAGCATCATAAGGCACAAAAGGCTCATCCCCATCCAAAAGGCACGCCCCCTTCCATTCTGAGGATGGACTGTTTGATATGATCCGAGCATCAAAAGGCACAAAAGGCTCATCACAGAAAGAGTCAAAGGAATCTGTGGAGGAAGTTGTATCAGTTACAAAGAAAGGTCCTAAGAAAGCAGAACTGAAGATTCTGTTAAAAACCTAACATTTTATTTGATGTAAATCTGTTAAATTACTTTATATATGGTTGTAGGTTAACCAGCTTCATAACTGGTTGAAAACTTGGCATGTGCAATTTTTGGAAGGTGGAAATAAGGGAAAAGGTAAAAAACAAATGATCTTAATGCTAGGAAAGTTGTGCTTTTGAGTGGAACACCTGGTATAGGAAACACAACATCGGCAAAGTTGGTTGCCCAGATGCTTGGTTTTCAAGCGATTGAGGTATCATATTTTATATGAAATTTTCATATTTAGAGTGTTTGGACTGGACTTTCATTGTGAGATCTTACTGATAGTTGTAGCTTTTCTCATTTTGTTGTTCTTTGTTTTCTATATATAGGTAAATGCCATTGACAGTCATGGGAAGGCAGATGCTAAGATTTATTGAGGAATTGGTGGAAGCAATGCAAATTGTATAAAAAGAACTTGTCAGCAACGAAGCACTTTGGAGATCTTATTGCCAGAATAAAGATCTCTAAAGTGCCAATTATCTGCATCTGTAATGATCGCTATAGTCAGAAACTAAATACAGTTTGTAGATTACGGGAGATTACTAATGATGAATTAAGTTGTGTTTCTTTCTTGCTAAAAAAGCAGTCATTTTATAAATTAAAAGATAAAAATACTTGAATAAATATATAGGTATTTATAAAAAATAAATTAATTGATTTGATTTGACATGAGGATTGTATTTATGACATTATTTATGTATTTATAAATACATATCCAAAATTTAAATCCTTATAAAATTTTTTATTGAAATACTAAAATATATAATATTTATATTTTTATCTTTTTTAAAGTCATGTCCTTATAAGTCATTTTACATATAAACAGCTAATACTAAACAGCTAATTTTACCAAACATCTTTAACAAACAGCTAATTCAATCCGCTGGTCAAATTAGCTCATAGAATCAGCTAACAGCTGATAAAATCAGCTATCAGCTAATACAATCAGCTGTTTGCCAAACATGACCTAGGTATATTTTGATGATAGTGAATAAGAGTGCAAATAGTTGTGTTAACAGAGAATGAAACCCAAAAGAGAGGAAAGGGTAAGAATTTTAGAAGAACAAGACTATCAAATCTGTTATATCCCCACTATCTATTACTATAACATCTTAAATAGACGTAGACGTAAGGGACTCATGTAAGGGTTGGTGGTTGATAACAATGGTATGGGTTTATTTAAACGTTGCGTTTCTACGTAGAAGTTCGAAGGATGATTGTAATATTTTATACGTAACATTTCCTTCTCTTTTAGAAAACCTTGACCACAAGGTTTAATAAAAATTATCATCAAGAAGGATCACAAAGTGGGCAAAAAATAAACAACCATTTGAACTTCTTTTCATCTCCCGCTTTAGCAGCCTGTGGGTCATTAGAGAAACGTGTTCTGACATAGCCGTCCAGCTTTAATCATCTCATTTTGATTTTGAGTCAAGAATTTAAAACAATCAATTGGAGCAATAGTTGTTTTCCAAATGACAGCTGAGACTCTTTCCATAAGGAAATCTACCATAAAGTTGCTTTTACCTTTCTTAATTGTTGCTTGCACCAATATTGATGAGAGAGAGGATATAGGCACTAAGCCATTTCCCTGACATGTAGGGATACAAGGGCTTTGAAATAAGTCATTGGCATATTACTTAGTCTTATAATAAGTCACGGAATGGAAACGGGAAGATAGTTTTGAAAGTATAGAAGACTGACTACGAACCTTCAGCTCTAGAGTAACTAGAATAGTCGCTCCTGATTTCACTCTTTGTAGCTTCATGAATTGTGCGAACATAGTTTTAAGTTCAAACAAATCCATCTCTATTCTTTCTGCTCTGTTTTGTGCTTTTAGGAATAGTTTCTTGTTCCTGATTTGTGTCTTTATCAGATTCTTCACGTTTTCTTTGATTCTACATAGCTCAGCCATTTTCTCTAAGGAACATATGTCTCTGATACAAAATGTTATGTATATTTTGATGTTAGTGAATTAAAGTGCAAATAGTTGTGTTAACAGAAATGAGAAGGAACTAGGAGAGAGAGAAAAAAAGAGATAGGTAGAAGGAGAGAAAGAAGGGTAGAGAGATACATAGAGAGAATTCTAGAAGAAGAAGACAATATTAAGGATTGGTGTTTGATAACAATGGTGTGGGTTTATTTAAACTTTGCGTTTCTATGTAGTAGTTCGAACGATGATTATAATATTTTATACGTAACACACCCTCAGCGGCTACTCTCTGAGTCTCTCCTCTTTGTGCTCTAATCGCCTGCTTAATGTTATTGCATCTCCTTCTTTGTTGTCGAATACTACCTATCACGTTGTTCTTTGGTTTTGTCTTTGTAGGTTGTTGCCTTATTTTTGTTGGAGATCCAAGGCCTTTGAAAGTTCCAAAGGATAAAATTGAAAGTGCAGTGACTAGTAAGAATTTAGGGTAAGAGATGTCGTTTATATATTGTTAATTTTTTTGCAATTTTCTCTTTCTTCAATTGCATATTAGGATATCTAAAGCTCGTTGTTGTTGCTAGACAAGATTGGAAAATAAACGTAGTTACTTGTGTTGATAAAGTTTAAGTGTTTCATATCTTAAAGAAGAGTTTCAACAATCTAAATAAATTCAACAAGGTTGTTTTTTTTTATCTACTTATAAAGGAAGATGTTAAGTTAAAGATCATTAATACTTACTATATAAAATCCTGGTTGCATCAAGTCATTGGTTAGTTAATATTCATTATAATGCCAAAAAGAATTTATTACTAAAATATAATTATTATTAAATATAAGTTTTGATCTATTAGCATATGTTTTGTTCTATCAAGGGTAAAATAGTCATTCATTATTATCATACATATATTACATTTCATTCTATCCATCTTCTAAACAACATTTCATTATATTATATTATTATGAACCTTTCCATCCTTCCCAAACAACAACTTTCTAATATTACTTCCATTTATATTCCATTTCATTAGAAATTATTCCATTTCATTAGAAATCATTCCATTCCATTAAAAAGCTTATATCCAACTAAAACATAGCCTTGGAATTAGAAATAGATAGTTCAACAAATAATGATGAACATTATACAATGAATAAGCAAATTTAGAAAAGCAAGTCAACGTGCTAACTAAATACTAAATTTTTTTAGAAGTAATAAACCACATTTAGGAGTCTCAATTACAAAAATAATGTTTACAAAAACTGCAACAATCCTTTTAAAAACCCTATTCAACAACGCCTACAAATTTGACCAATGCCATAGATAAAGCAAAGTAAAACAAAAATTCAAAATGTTTTACAACGTATAAATTTTTTTTAACAATTTGAAAAATGTTTGAAATATTCCTCAATTTGATTGAACTCTAAATCTTATGACTTGAATAATTTTTTATTAAAGGATTCATGTTAGTCATATATGTGAGTAACATGAACTGTTAAAAGATTAATCTATAATTAGCTTAAGAATTTAGGATCTGAAAACTACAAATCCTTAAATTTCTAAATCCCTAAATTTATTTTTTTTCTAAATCCAATAGTTCATTAACAACTAAATGTTTGTAAATTTACCCATGTCATCATTTATCTTGCTTCTAATTATGTTGGGAAGAAGTTAACATTACGAAAATTATGATAACTTTAATGGAGGCCACTAAGAGTTGAATTGAAAATAAACACTCCAAAAGTAAAATCTATATGGGATAATATTTATACTGACTTTGATACATATATCATGGGAATGATTCAGGGTAAAATGCTTCCTTATGCTCAAAATGTACAAAATCATTATAATTTTCATACTAATGTGAAAGTAACATGCATTTATGTACTCTTTAAAGGATAGGAGGAGCAATCTTCAAATATTTGGTAAAAGAGCGGATCATTATAGAAGTCATAGAAACTTTGGTTTAGGCATTTACCTGGCATCTCTTGCATCAACCTTATCCATATTATCAAATATATAAAATATGAAAGGATAACAGTAGTAAGGAAATAATAGGAATAGTAGTGGTGTTGATGAGTGTTATGTCATTGAAGTAGGAAATTTAGTCATATCAGTTTAAGTTCATTACAAGGTCCATAGAGAATAAGCTTCACCCACATCAAAGATTCATACACAGAGAAGAGAATAAGAGGAAGAGTCACATCATAGAGAAGAAAATTTTGCAAATTTAGGGTTTCTTAATTAGGATTTAAAATTTTAAGAGTCCATATCAACCATATATATTGCTAAAATGGATTGCATAATTAAAAAATTAAGTTAGTAAAATTGGGGGAACCCTGATAGTTTCATCATTTTTAGATTCAGTTGAAATGTTTTAAAAATTTAGGGGTCTTTTTTGTATATTGCCAAATCTTGGGATCAGGCCGAAATTTTATTACAAGTATTGAGGGGAAAATGTATCTTCAAAATCTAAGTTGAGCCTTAAAGACAAGATATTTCTTGAGTATAAATCTAATTCTTGAAGATGTAAGCCCCATCAATTTTTCCAATCCACATTTAAATCATATATCTTTTCTTGTAGTAAAGGGAGTTTTATGTATATTTTTAACCATATTATTAAAATTTTTGATTATTTCAATATAGATTAATTCAAGTTAAATCTACTTAGTTTATGCCAAAATCTAAACAAAAAATTCATCCAGTCTCATCTTTTAAATTAAAACATGAGCCTATAAGTTAAATTTATTTACAAAATTCTTAAAATTTTTACTCCCTTTTGAACTATCTTTGTAGTTGAAAATCAAAATTTGTAGTAATATAGATTTAGGTACATAAAGATTTAGCTCTATATGCGTGCCTTATAATAAAAGGGATATATTATATTTAAGACGTTAATTTTACAAAAAATTTTAATTTTAACATAAATCACAAAATTGTGATGTTTTAATTTGTTATAAAATAATTACCATTAGATTTTAATGTGTTTATCTTAATGTTAATGAGTCATATATTAATTATTATAAACTTTCACACTATTTTTTAAAAACTTGAACTTACAAAACAATATCATTTGTACTAGGCAAAATGATACAAAAGCTAATATTATTAATTGTCACTTTTTAATTTCAACTTATTATTTACACACTAAGACTATGATGTTTATGTATCGTAGAGAAAATTAACAAATATTTTAATTAAATCTATATTATATTATTTTCAAATAAAATATTTTTATTTAAATTTTATTTTAAATTGAAGAGAATGCTTTTGTAAAATTTATATTTTAATATAATTTAAAAGAATTTTTGAACATCATACACTTTTATTAATATGAAAAGTATCATAAAATATTTGCAATTTACAATTTTTGATTAGTTTGTGGAGATTCACATTGATTTTTCTATCATATATAGTATAGAATTAATTAATTAAAAACTAGTAATGGAATGCACGACCATGAATGAAGAAGAGTCTAGAATATTGACTCTTCTTTGACCAAAATATGGTAAAATTATATTTTTGAACAATTTTGCATTTGAAGTGTAAAAGATAAGTTTTATTGTATGAAATAATGTTTTGAAATTTACATATGCATAATCGAGTCATATATACTCCATGTTCTTATTCTCTTTTGGCTTAGAGCCATGGCATGGTTTCATTTTATCAGTTGGACCGATAAATAAAGGCATGGTGCCTTCCTCGATTTTTGTACTTAATTTTTATATATGATTTTTGTGATTGGTGAGGAAATGATTGGCCAGTCATGTGCTGGGTATATCAGATTAAACGATCCCCATACCTTTGACACTGGTACATAAAAGTTGAGTCCCCGTATCGACATCTTTCTACGAGACTTGCGGGTGATTTCACATATAAGGTCTGGACACGAAGAGGTCATCACCTAGGGTCATGACGCTCTTGTCGACTATAGTCTGGACTCATCACGGGTGAAAGTCGAGCCAACACCAAAAATTGGTGGGTGTGCACATTAGTTTAGCCGAGTAGTGGTAACACACATGATTGTTTTGGCTTATTCTAATATTTGTTTTCTGACGAGATTTAATTTATACATGTGAAGTCTTTCTGTTTATGTGTACTAGAACTGGAACTTATGTTCACCTGATGAGTGATTACTAGGTTAGGCTTATGTAGTTCCTAACAGTATACGTTGAGCCATAGGATAGGCCTATGTGTTTCTATTGTGATGTATGTTCACCTCATAGGTTAATTATACCATCTTGGTATGTATCGAGTTCTATTTGGGATATATGTTTTTGTCCTACTCACTGAGTACATAATGTACTCACCCCCTCCGCTTTCCAATAATGCAGGTTAATTTAGTGAGCTTGAAGCTCTGAGTGGATCATGCAGTTTTTTTTTACATTTTCAGGATATTACCACACGTGGGTAGTTTCTGTTTGGTACTTTAGTTGCATAGTGGCTCATGAATTGTTTTACTGTTTTTAATTAGATTGGTTATGTTGATATGTTTTATGATTATATAAATTTAACTCTTGACTGTTTTTTGTTGTAAAAGACCTTATGTATCAACTTTGATACTTTTGTTGGGATTGCTTTGAGTGGACTTTAAAGTCCTAAAGTTATAATAAAAATTTTTATGTGAATATAGAAGTATGTTTAAAATTGTTTGCAGGTATTTGATTGAGTTTTGGAATTTTTAAAATACAGTTGTTGTGTTGCCCAAATTTTTCAAAAAAAGAGAGATATTTAGTTAGCCTTGCATAGTTGGATTAAAGATACCGTGAGTGTACTTAATTCGATTATGCGACGGTTGTCATGAGCCTGATGTGGTACCAGGTCGTGACAATTAAATTGGTATCAGAGCCAATATCCGAACCGTTGTGCCAGCTAGGCTAGGCCCTAAGAGGGGTGGAGAGTGTGAGATCCCACGTCGGTTCGAGAGGAAAATGAAGTATGCCTTATAAGGATGTAGATATCTCTCCCTCATAAGAAGCATTTTCCAAGGATTGGAAGGGCAAAACTATGAAGGCTTTGGCCCGAGGGGCAACCCAAAGCGGACAATATCTGTGGGCAGATTGTCTGGTTTGTTACAAATGGTATTAAAGCCGGTATCCGAACTGTTGTGCCAGCTAGGCTGGGCCCTAAAGAGGGTTGGGCCTTAAGAGGGGTGGAGAGTGTGAGATCTCACATCGGTTGGAGAGGAGAACGAAGTATGCCTTATACGGGTATGAATACCTCTCCCCCACAAGGCCCGTTTTTCCAAGGATGGGAAGAGCAAAACCATAAGGGGTTTGGCCCGAGGGGCAACTCAAAGTGGACAATATCTGTAGATGGGTGGTCTGGGCTGTTACAATATATATCAGTAATTATCCCTAATTGTTATAATAACACAATCATATATAACTCAAACATCTCTTTTTTAAAAAAAATTAAAGGTAATTCATTGACTATAGTGGAATTGTTTACAACATTATAATGATATTTTTCACTATGGAAATCTAAAGAATCCCCTTACAATGGCAAAACAAAAACTGGAAAGCAGAATAAGCAAAAGTCTAAGTTATAAAAACCAATGTGTTTTCATACTATTCGACAAGTGGTGGGTTGCGTCTTTGGCTATAATAAGGCTTCGTGCCTCAATGAATATAAAATTAACAGGTTGGTATAGACTGGTTTTCTCCTTACAATATATTCTTCGATTCCTCTCACACTATATATTGTAGAGTGTGAGTGAAAAAGCTATTTTGAATAACAGACTACCTTGCATCAATGAGCTAGACACTCGAATGGTCTAGGTGAGGGTAGAGGTCCAGTTGTATAAGATAACAGAAGGTTTGGCTCCATATGGTAGTGGAGTAGGTGCAACTGAAAAATAAGTGCTTTCTGTCTTCTAGTAGCAGCTTACATAAGTCACATACTAGGTCAAACGTTCCATGCCATCTATCTTTTATGGTTAGTCGATTTTTAATTGCTAGCCAGATAAACATGGATGCTTTAGGGCTGTAGTAGTGTTGCCATAGAAGGGAGTACCAGGGAAATCATGAAGAATCAGCTTAGAGGCAATTGTAGCATGACTTGTTAGTAAAGATACCTTGAGGAGGGGGTTTCCAAATAATTGTGTCAAAATTGTTAGAACTATTTAGATTAGGGAAGTACTGACAGAGGGTGTGAAACCCTTTGAAATTACCAGACCATTGCCCTTTAGAAATGATTGAGGAAACTTTGGCTTTATGAGGGACTATACCTCCAAAGTGTGCGAGCTTACTTTTACGAATCAATAGACTGAAATCAGTCCAATTGTCATACCATAACTAAAAATTATAGCCATTTCCCAATGGATGAAAAACAAAAGGGTATATAAGGTCTCTAGTTTTTAGTATTTGATAAAAAATCCAAGAACAACCTAAAATGACAGGCATTTGCCAAAAAAATTTAGAAAGAAGGTAGGTCTCATGAATCCATTTAATCTGAATGGTAGTTTTGTCCGTAATTAACTTCTATATTTTCTTATAGAGAAGAACATTTTGCATGGTAGGTGTAGATAGTATGCCTAAGTCGTCTTGCTATTTTGGAGTTGTGTCTTCACCCCATTTACTTTGGTTTTCCTTACATTGTCCATAGAATCTGACCAGATAAATGTTTTGATAGTTCTATTGATCTCTTTGATCACCTTACGTGGAAGAACTAAGTGATTGATCCAGTACATATGTAAGCTACTAAGAACTGAAATTAAAAGAGTGGTCTGTGCTACCATGGATAGAAATCTGTTATGTTAAGTTAAGATTCTGGATTTGTATTTTTCCAATAAGGGAATGCAGTCAAAATAGATGAGTTTAACATGAGAAATGGGGAATCCCAATTATTTAAATGGAGGAGTATGTAACTCCATCCCTAATGTTCTAGTAAGCTCAAAAGAGTGAGGAACATCAGAGGAGAAATAGAAGCAACACTTTTGGAAATAAACTTGTAAACTTGACCAGCCAGAGAATCTATTCAAGATGTCTTTAAGAATGGTGATGGAAAACAAATCAACTTCAGACATAATTAATTATATTAACCAATTATATTACTAATATCATTAAAGTTAAATTAATAGTAGTAACATGTTTTGTATTCATCAAAATTATGGATTAGAATCTCAGTTGGTTCAATAAACTCTTCCTTTTTTATGATAAAACTTTTTATTCATGTTAAGATTTAAAAAATTATAACACTTACGAATTTTCTTCCCTATTTTGTAGGATTTCATAATTTAAGTTCTCCCTTAGTTTATGAATATAAAGATCAAAATTCAAAATCCCTTCCCCATTTTTTTGTCAACACTAAAAATGGTATAAATTATTTAAAGTTTTAAGTATGAAAAGGAAAATGAAATAAATTACACCCTCCTATGCTATTAAAAATCTCTATCATACAATTGAAGTTTAAAATTAAAAGTGCTTATCAAAGAAATGAATAATTTTAAAAAAACTTTTGCACCAGTTCAATATTAAGTACTTACCAAAGAAATGGACAACTTTTAAAAAGCTTTTATAGCAATTCAAAATTTTCTTTGTCCCTCTAGGAAAATGAAATAATCCTACCAAGTATACATGTGAAGATAATATGCCAAAATATCATTAATATGGAAATAAGTGGTTACTTGTTTTTCTTTCTCACTATTTTAACAATTAGCTTTTAATACCAATTTCCTTAAATCATGTAAGGATTCTAAGTTAGTTTCCACTTGATATCAGATATTGGAGATACCATTTTTTTCCTCATTGGTTACGAATTATTAGTATTCTCATAAAATGAAAATCTTTTACAATTATATTTTGTAAATATGTAGGCATTAATACCAATTGTTTCCGTTTCTTTACATCCTACAGGATAATATAGTCAATTTGGTCTAGGTACCCAACTGTACTTAGGTTCTTGAAAGTTGGCTCTTGATTTCTTTTTAAGCCATCTCCTAGTTACTCTACTTAACAAACATTATTTCAAAAAGAAATTTCTATTGATATTCCCATACTTAACATAAAAATGACAAATCAATTTGCTCAAAACACATATTTAGGTCTTCTTACTATGTGAACTATTTACGTAACATTTATAAAAATATAGTATATTTAAGCTTTTTCACGTCTTCTATAGGATATAAGAGATTTGTGATACCTTATTTGTTTCACGATAAGAGGCAGCATATAAATTAGGAGTTTCATAATGCCTAGGTAGGTGTTATGGCAAACGATCCTCCCACTTGCGTTACTTTCCTCCCATTGACGTAGATGTTTGATATGCATAAAAGCACATATTTTTTTAAGTATTTTGCTTTATTTTGATGTTTAATTACATGGTCTTACTATTCTTTGATTTCTTTTCAAGTAATTACGATAAATTGTTATTATGATGAGATTATTTAAGAATTGGATTTTTTCAAGTAAAAACTTGAGCAAAATTATGATTCTTAGAGGAAAACAGTCTAGTCTACGCTCGTGTGTCTTATATAGATTAAGCACAATAACAAACATGGTCATGGCCTAAAGAGAGGCCGTATAAAGTTGGATAAAAATATATGGAGCAGGATAGACTGAGCTATAACTATGCTAAGTACAAGGGAAATATTAGGATCCACAAGGTAGGGACAAGATTATGCTAGAAGATATAGATCGTGCACTGAAAAGAAACCATAACATCCATAACCTAAGGGCACTACCGTACGAAGACCATGTCTCTCTTAGAGGAAACATATATATCTACAACCTACGTCATAACCATGGCCTAAAGCATATCTAAAGGCATGAAACCTTAATAAAGCATATCAGCTCAACCAAGCTTCTTTGGTTGTGATGTTTACAATTGGAATCCAAGTGGAGGATTATTTCTTTTTTTGTCCCTGATTGCCCTATGAAAAGTTAAGGTGGTTTCTCCATCTAGGGTTATATGTATTATTGTACGAATTATTTATTATTGTACGGATTGTTTTGGGGTCTAGGAGCATTCACCAAATAATCCACATGCTCAGGCTGAACTAATTGACATTCATGTCCTTGGTGATCTAGCTTACACCCTTCACGCTACATTACCCTTCCTTGTGAAGACATCATTAGTCTATCTATCTTTTTAATCATGGCCTCCACCTGGCTCGCCAACTGCATCACCACATTTACTTCATAAACTCCTGCTAGTCTAATTTTTCGTGCTCTAACCAAGCACGACCGATAGTTGTTCATGGCTATGCCTTCAATCAACTCTTGGGCTGCTTCAAGTGTTTTATTGTTTAGCTCCCTCCAACTACTACATCTATCGGCTACCTCGTACTTTGACTTAGCCCATTATAGAAAGTTTGGATTTACATCCATAGTGGTAGTTGATTGTGGTTTTTCTGATATGTGTAGTTTTAATATTTTAACCTCAATATTTCGCAAGCGCATGGGTCGTTCGCATAGTATTTAAGGTGTTGATCCCACCAGGAGAGTTAATATAATCCTAAACTATAAAGTTGAAACAAATTGTAGGAATTCAACTGTAACTAAGCTAAAACAATTATGCAATTCAATCAATCAATTCAATCAACCAATTCAACTCAAGAATTAATTACAAAATATTAACAAATTAGCAAATTGCAATGCACACACCAAGAATCAACCTAACTACCAATTGAGAGAAAGGGGAAAATTTTACCTATCTTCAACACTAACCTAATTAATTATGAAATGTTAGATTATTGGTCCTGGACTATCCTAGGGTTGGTTACTCTCTCTCAAGTTATAACCAAAAGCCCTAAATTATAAACCCCAATTAGATTATGGAAATTGCAATTTCTCAATATTACATCTGAAGTTTTCCACTACACTACCAGAACCTATGTGAGATCTCTCGTCACACAATTACCAATTTAATTGATTTTTCGTTTTGTTTAAATTACCTAACTCTCGTTAGCCCAATCTAATTATTTTTCATCGGTTCACCCTCTTAGTCTATTATCAATTTATGAAAATGTAGAAATCAATCACAATGAATCCAATTCATATAAACAATCAGATTTTTATTGAATCAAAGATAAAAATAACCTAAAGGTGAGTTTAGACAATCTTCATCATTCATAAATCCTACCTCAACAACTATTCCAATTCTATACATAGATAAAAATGGAAATACACTGGAAAATACATCTGAATGGATGATGGAGGCAGCAAAGACAAGAAACCTCCTATTTCGAGGAAGTACTTTGTGTAGGCTTCTTCTCCTCGTCTCTTTCTCAATCTCTCGATGAACTCTCTCTAGGGTTAGTGATGGTGGCTTATGCAAGAAGATCCCCCTTTTTGTTCTACTTATTCTATTTATGTTCTTTTGTGTTTAGGGTTAAAAGAGGGCTTTTCCAGAGTCTGAAAGGTCCAAAAACTCCCTCAAAACGCGAATTTTGGGAGTGGCTACGCGTCTGCCCGACACAGGCCATAACCGTGGCCTGAAACCCTTCAGGCCATGATCATGGCCTATGTCAGGCCTTTCTGTCATGATCGTGCACTATTAGGCCACGATAGTGGGCTGTTGTTTCGGCCTGAATGTCTTCTAAAACTCCTCCGTTCTTTGATATTGACCCTAAAACACTAGTAAACACATCAAGGTACCTTATAAACATAATATTTAAGCTCAAAAGCTTGCACTAACCCATAAAACACTTAAAACACAAATAATTAACAAACTAACACAATTCTAACCTAAACACATGCTAAACAATCGAATAAACGACTAAACACATATCAAACTATACCCTAAAATATGATACATTTCAGACCTATCAACATCTCCACACTTAAATATTTGCTTATCCTTAAGCAAACAAAACAGCAAACAACACAAAGCACAAAACACACAATGCCACAAACATGGACGGAGCCCCCCACTTGCCCCCACTGCAACTAAGAAGTTTTAATTTTTTTGAATTTTAATTTTATAAAAAATTTAAATTATGTCTTATTTATTTAATTAGTGACAAAAAATAAAAAATACAGATATATTAAGATATTAAATAAAAAAATAAAAACTGAGCCCATCTATGTTTATTAAGATTACTATTATTTGGGCCCATTATTTGTTTAAATGAAACCCTACAATTCAGATTTCTACCCTTTTAACTTCTTCATCATATTATTCTTTGTCTTTTTGGCTTCTTCTTTCCCTAACTCTACAAAAACTACTACACCCAAAGCAAAAAACAATCATCTATATTGATCGTAATTGTGGAAAGGATTCCTCCACAGGCCCCACCCCGTTTTATTGTTGAAAGGTAAATTCTGTACTTCTGTTTTTTCGAAAGAATGCGCAGTCAACGATTTTTATGTTTTTATGTGTAGTCAAAGAATGTTTTTTTCGAAAGAATGTGTAATGATTAATGAAACACCAATTTAGTTATATTTTTATGTTAAATTATGTTAGCTGTGCAATGCGTCAATATGTTAAACACCAATGTCAAAAGGTAAAATTTTTATGTAATATGCCGTGCGTCACTGTCAAGCATGTCTAATGATCTAGCAATAAAAATTCATGGTTTCTGAGCAGTGGAAACATCATCGCAGTGCATGACTCTAGTCTCAGTTATGATAAATTTTTATTCAATTTGTATTCAATTTGTTTATTTTGTATTCAATTTGTGGCTAATTTTTTATTATTAATGATAATTTTTATTTATTTTGTATTCAATTTGTCCCTAATTTCTTAACTTTTATTTCAGTTATGGACAAATTTCTCAAAAGAC
>JAOQMR010000005.1:26386925-26403872 GCA_027563865.1 Erythroxylum pelleterianum
CTCTTACGTTACCTAGCAACTGCATTCATTGTCAACAAAAGGAGAAGACCTCAATTCAAAGAATTTATAAAGGTTATTCAGCAAGAGCAGCATGTTTACAAAGACCCTATTACAGAGTTTTTAGCATGTGTCTATGTTAATTATGATTTTGATGGGGCCCAAAGGAAGATGAGGGAGTGTGAAGAAGTAAGTTACCTGTCCTGATTTGACTTGCTGATAATTTGTGCTTGTTTGAACGTTTGTGCCAATTGACCATCGTTCGTTGGTGCTTATGATAAATACATTCAGATACAAACTTTTTGTTTCCAGTTTGATTTAGACATTTTTCATATTACAGGTGATAATTAATGATCCATTCCTTGGAAAACGAGTTGAAGATGGTACCTTTTCTACCGTGCCATTGAGAGATGAGTTCTTTGAGAATGCTCGTCTATTTATCTTTGAAACTTATTGCCGAATACATCAACGCATTGATATGGGGTAATGTCTGTACTCCTTTAATTGTTCCATGTACTTCCACAGATTAACTTCTTTTCTGAGAGATTAAGTAAATTGCTTGGAGTTAAACTTGAGTGATAATTTTAGTACTTGGCTTGAAGAATTTACTAAAGTATTCTTATTCATGGAAACAACATGCTGAATTCTTGAACTTGGCTTGTCTATCCCAGAAGATATCTAGTCTTTAGATCCCTGAAACTCTTAAGTAAAACATCTGCTCGAATAAGATCTCCTAGATGATAATTAATTCTTAACAATGATGATTTCATCATCAACATTGTGTGATATCTGTTGAAACAATATTTTAAATAGCAGCAGCTTTTTTCTTCGGGTAGTTTTAACCCGCAGCTTTCTTGATGCAAAGGAATTATGTCTGGTTACACATCTAGGACAGGTGTTTTTGAGTCAATTGGAAGTTGCACACTAATATTTTCCTCACACTTGATCGAATGAACATAGCATTTTTTAACTTCCTTTTGTTGTACGATGAAACACTTAAACAATCTCTTCTTTGATTATTTTTTCTGCCATACACTGCTTTAATGTAAAGCCTCCTCCACAAGCTCAACCTAGTATTGGCTTACACTATTGGAAATATTTTCTTATCGACTCACTGACATACTAATTTAGATCAGTTTAATGTGTGGCAGAGTTCTTGCGGAGAAATTGAATCTGAATTATGAGGAAGCTGAGAGGTGGATTGTAAATCTCATCCAAAATTCAAAGCTTGATGCTAAAATTGATTCAAAGTCCGGAACTGTAATCATGGATCCCAATCATCCGAATGTGTAAGATACAGATAAAAGAATCCAGTTTATCATGTTGATCTACCCAGTTTCTGTTTTATTTTGTTGCTCTCATGCTTCCAAAATTTGTTTAACTTTTCCAGGTATGAGCAGTTAATAGATCACACCAAGGCACTATCGGTTCGTACCTACAAGTTGGTCAGTCAACTTCTGGAGCATGCACAGACACAAGCTGCTCAATGAAATTTTTTTACATGTACCAGCGTAGCAATTTGTCAGACATCTGAAGATGATTCTGAGGTCCCAATTAGACCAACTGTACTCGTGAAATTTTCCGGGAAAGTTTAGCTGGATTAAATGACAATAATTTTTGGAGGATAATTTATGATTCATAGCTTGCTGTTAGCATTGTTTCAGTTGAGATTTATTTCTTTACGTTTAACCTTTGTAACACCGGCCAAATTTGCGATCTTTGCTTGTGACAATGCATCCAACTGCTTTGCATTTTCTTTATGATACTCGAGTTATAGGTCTTGACGTGGGTGGAGAGCCGTATGGAACAAGTGCAGTCAGGGTTAAGCAAAATTAATCTCGTCGACCAGTTCCATGAATTGTCCAAGTGATCATATGAAAAATGCTTTTATGACCATGGGAGTGAATTGCTTGTACCAGTATCAAAAAAAATGACATATACACAAGTTGCTGTTTGGCATGCATTCTCTTGTAATAACATGTTTAAAATCTGTCTGCATTGCGTTTGAACACGTAATGTAGCTGCTAAAGATTTCAAAAATAAAACAATTCCACTCAGAATCAAATCCTTGCTTTGACTAGAGCTTCTTAGCTGGGCACATATATGGCACGAGAGGTTCAAATACACGAGTTCACCAACAGTAGATCTCCAATAAGATATCCAGCTCTACTTTGAACAAAATGGAAAATTTTGAATGTACTATTGTCTATAACGGGTTGGCGCCAACTCTTATCAATTTTTTTTAAAATGTGTAAAATAATATTTTTTTTAATTAAACCTGAACTTAAACTGTTCAAGCTTCGACCAAGATCCAATTCTTTTAAATAAATCGACGTCACCCAAGTAACTCAGACTCCATTGAAAACTCATTGAACCTAGGAACCACTAGCTTAACAGCTACAGTAGATTCTAACCATCTTTATGACTGATGTAGATGCTCCTTTCCTCATGCTACCAAACTTTCCAGAAAGAATGGTCACGATCGTTTTCTCGAAGAAGCAACATTCCCACTCTTGGTGTGAGCCAGTCTAATCACAATAAAACTGTGCTTCACAAACAATACCCAGAAAAGAAACAGCAAAAGCAGTAATTCCACATCCATTGCCTCGTGTCTTTATGTTAACAAATGTTGGAAAGAGCAGAGTGGCAAGTCATGAATTATTTACGCACATTAATGGTCTAATAAATCTGAATTTCCTCCACGGTCTTCCTTCCACCTTAAGAATGTGTATTGTGTATCTAAGCCTCCGTATCTCACTCCCTATATCCAAAATAAAACTTGGGAAATGACCCATTTCTTATCCTTAGATCAACTTTTGGATTTTCATGAATTGTTGGAAACAAGAGGTAGCCACATGCATCCACGAATTGTACTGAGCTACTTCGGTAGTTCATAGGGCACTATCAATCACGATAATCTGTTTGCATAAGGATCGAAAGACCTCCATTTGTTTCTCACCACCGAGAACGTGAATTACCATAATGCTTCCAACTATCCTTTGAATATCTTTGGCAATAACCCCTTTCAAATGGATAGCTATGTCCATCTGATGACTTTCCATTCCTGCCGTTTCCATTGCTTTCTTTCGTTTTCTTTCTAGTTTCTTCGTCAAAATCATACTCTGAACGCTGTTGACAGAAAATAGTAGCCTTTAGGAGCCAAAATTACAAATCAAATAATGATCACCAAATGAGCAATTGCAACCACCAAATGAGCAATTGCAACAATTTCGCTGAAGTTGTAGAAAATTAGACAGCTCACAGGAGTGTTCATGAAGTCAAAATTTAGACCATTGGAACAAGAAGATTTACATATTGAATAGCCTCAAGATACAAGATCAGCTGTAGGAAATTAGGGTCCTTGTATTCTAGTTTCCATTATCTGGAGAGATGACATTATCGTATTGCAACCATAAATAGAATGCTACCATGACTAAGGATGCTAATTACTTCTGTTGGATGATGGTCTCTCCAACATGAAACAATTTGCTAGGTTTAAAACCTCAAGACAAACCAGCAAATAAAACAGATAACATGAAGACAAAAATAAAATTTAAGAGATAAAAAGAAGGAATAAAAGAAAAAACATCTAAGCTAATCATTTCATTTAGAACTCCGATTAAAGATATAGAAAGTACATGTGCAGTTCAAACACGAGCAACAAATAGCTGGGAATTTATGAATGAACCATACACAAAAGCTTGGACAGCTCCTTTAGATCCAGGTAATTCTCAAACTCTAAATAATAATCAATCACAGAAACCTTTCTACATCACATGAAAAATATACCATACCTTTGTAGGGTCAGAGAGTATTGCATAAGCTTCTCCAATCATTTTAAACAACCTGTGAGCATCAGCATGAACCTCGTGGACAATTTCCTTCCAGAGTCTCCCCTCATATCCACTTTGACTTCTTGCCAGAGATTGACCAGCCTATAAGATAAATAAAATCTAATAATAAGAAGCAAATATGAAGAGTATCAGGAACTGCAGAAATAAGGGAAGTTTTTTGACTGCTTCAAGATATGAGATTTTTGGAAGAATCTTATGCATCACAGAAAGACACACCTTGTCTGGGTGATGTCTTAATGCTGCTTTCCGGTATGCCTTCTTTACATCATTTGCAGCATCAGATTTTTTTATTCCACTGGAAAGCAGTAGTTAACTAAGAAAGTTAGAATAAGCCACATCACAGAGCAGCAAGGACAGTACAGTCTCAGTTACTCCAGTAATATAAGAACCAATAATTGAACCTGTGTCCATTTTTCACAATGCCAATCTACCTTTCATGACTTCTTTAATTCAAGCAGTCTCTCTTCCATACTAACTTATGAGATTGATAAAACAACAGAATGCAAAGCCTTGGACACATTGTCAGGATGCTGCATACTTTGTTTTGAACCATTTTTATTTGTTTTGACCCAATAAATTATATTTAGTTCATATCAAGGAAGATTAGTGAAGAAAATTTTGAACACTCCAAGATGCAATGCAATGCACAAGCATGGCCTGATCACGAAAACTTAAATCAGATCCATTTACAAGCAGTAGACTTTTTATATTACATAAGTTGGATGTTATTTCAATTTTTTGGACTAGCAAGTTGAACTACAAGGTCGGTCCCAACTTGACTCAATCAGATCATTTACTCCCATGCGCGAGAATGCAACAAGAATGGCATCTGAACTTCCAGAGACAAAGCACAAAAATGTAAAGCAACAGAAACTAAAGATTGTTTTTCCTGGTATTAATGCTTCCTGTGGCACATATCCCACAAAATTGAACTAAGTATGTTTCAGAAGCAGATTATAAAGTATAAGTCCGCTCACAAGCAGGGTAGAACGTCATAACTTATGAGATGGTGAACACATTCACATGCATTAACACTTGGAACAAATTGCTTCTAAGGAAACAGAAATTTGGGCCCAGCACATGTACATAAAGATGGTTTACATTCTTGTTTGTTAGGTAGGAATAATGCCAGATTAAATAAAAACATGTGTATAGGAAAATCATCATCAGGAACTCATCCTCCTAAGGGAATGGACTCCCCTTCCATACTCCCTAACACAGAGAACAAAATAATTAAAGCAGCTAAAAAAATTTCCTCAAACATCATAACAATGAAATAAGTGTTCACAGGAAAGTGATTGTAACAGTAAGATCATTATAGTTTTAGAATAGTTGCATAACTTTTATTTATTGGACAGCAGTTTTATAGCTGAAAATTAATTGTCAAAGCCAAATTGAATGATAACTTACATGATAACCAAATTGAATGATAACTTACAGGATAAGGTATAAATCCAACGGAATTCCTTTTTTTGCTTCCTCTTCCATCAAGGACAATCGATGTTGGGCTTGTCTTAATTCTTTTCTGATGCTAGCAGATCTACCAGCCCTGCCAAACTGACTGGACTTTTCTTGTGATTGACTCTCAAGAATGGAGATGAGCCTTTGGAGATCACTGGCTGCATGCCCGTAATCTCTGATCATCTCATGTAAAGTGGCTCTCCTAGAAATTGCCTGCCCAAAGAATAAAAATCAAGACAAAAATGCCAATAAAGAATTTTGGTAACAATACTTGCTTCCCATTAGGGTTAGAACACAGAAATTGTACAAGATTGATTTCAACTATAAAGCACAAGATGCCCAAATTGGGAGTATTAAGCGTTGCAAAAACATGTTGGGGGAGAAAATGCACTAGATACACAGCAAACCATATCATAACATTTTAAAACTACAAGGAAATGCATCAAAAATGCTTTTTTCCCTAAACCAAAATTCAAAAACACTTATTCTGCATTTCTCTCACAACTTCCTCCTGCTCATCTCTCTGCAACAGATGCATCTGTATTTTGGTTTGCAGTTCTTTCGCATCATCTCCAAGGTATCCTAGTTGGGTTTTTGCTGGTCCAATTCCTTTGCTTCAGTCTCTAGCATCTATGTTATGGTTTATGCTCGTTCTCCCTCTCCCTCTCTCTCATCTCTCAGTAATCAATTGACGAAATATCTAGTTATTTGGTCAACATGAAGTACCCCGTCTGATTTTCTGTTTCATGCAGGCGCCCAAATCTTTGGCTCTCTGGTTTATTGCTCCACAGTTCTTGCCATGTTGGTGAGCTCTTTAACACTATTAGGTATGATGTGTTATGTTTTGGGCTGTTGAAAGTAGAGTTGTAAAAAATAATTAAATTTTATATTTTAAAATATTTTAAACAGTAATTCACCAGGTTTTGGAGCTAGCATTTGTCTTTCTTTGTTACCACATTCAAAGTAACTTCTTTTACACTTCCCCAGTAGTAAAGGGGAATCAGTCTATAATGATACAAAAATAAAATAAATTAAAGGGTAAACGACACAGAGCTCCCTTGTAGATTTCAAAACTTTATGAAAAACCCTTAATCTTTAAATTTTTTTTTAAAAGCTCATAATTTTCAATTTTCTGGAAAAGTCAGTTCTTTTAGACTTCGGTTAAAAAATAACGATAAAATACATGCAACATGAACATCACATGGACCAATCAAATACTACTTACATGATGATCTTTTAAACTTGAATCAAACTAATTAAACCCGACCTAAACTAATAATTTATTATAATTATCTTAAATTGTTAATTTAAATCAAGTTTAAATGACTCAAATCAAGTTTAGGAACTAAATTGGGTTACCATATAAGTGACATTTGATTAATTCGCATATAATATTCATACCACGTGTGTTTCATCATTATTTTTTAACCAAAATCGAAGAGAATATGTTTTTCTGAAAAACTAAAAATTAGGAGTTTTTTTCTAGAATTTTATAGATTAGAGGATTTTCTAAAGATTCTTAAACTACAGGAGAGCTCCATGTCTTTTACCCTAAATCAAACATGCGACTTAAAACATAAACTCCATTAGTAACTAACCTTACTGATGATTAGCAATCTTATCAATCAATGAGTTTTCCATCTAAAAATAAAGGTTTGGCTATCGCTAACAGAGACATATGATGTAATGACTGCACATCAATACTACGTACTTACAACTAGCACATCTACTAGGATAAAAGTTCAGCATGACAGAAAGAGAGATGAAACCTTATTTGAAATCCATCATCCAAATCATGTAATAGATTAAGCATAATAAACAGGTTGAATAAAATTTTTGACATTTCTGTGTGAATATTGCTTATTGTCAAGGATTTTCTTGAATATTGCTTATTGTCAAGGATTTTCTTTCTTTTTTCTTCATTTTCAACACAAGTAGTTAACTCATTCCTTCAAGAAATTTTTAAGCCAATTTTACAAATCAAGTTTGTTAACTACTGTAAGATTAGCTCTTAGCTGTCCACAATATTAACTCCATGTTTTTAGCATTTATGTAATATACAAAAAATATGGTTTATAGGAGCTATTGATACTAGCACATTGGGTTTGAAATGTACTTGGAATTTATACCTTACGGTAATTTCCATCAAGGGCTATAGCTAAACTGCAATCCGCAATAGCATCGGTAATTTGATCCAAGGCTTGATAAGCTGCAGCACGATTGCAGAAGCATATTGCTGCAAAAGGGCGTGATTCAACATTACTTGCTAATGCAGTACTATAATGATCCAGAGCTTCTGCATATCTTCCTGAACACACAGCTTCATTGCCTGCATTCTACAATCAACAAGAACATTCATGTACACTTGACGGAACTACTCAATTAGCCTTGAGCTTATGCGAAAGTAGAGGTAAAGGAGAAAAAGAAGTAGAAGAACACATATGATAGTTTATTGTGGGCCACTAAGAAGCTGAGGCATGTTATTAATTTGATTTTGCCCATCTATTTATTATAGTATGGGAATAAGATGTTGTATAGCTTAAACACATGTCCATATCCACGTATTAAACAAGAAATGTTAAAGTAGCTTTGGTTGTACGTGAAAAGTAGATATAAAAGAGAAAAATATACACAATAGTTTAGCTTGAACCACTAGTGTAGTGTGTTGTTCGTTTGATTTTATCCATCTATTTACAATAGGAGGGCAGTCCAACGTTCTATAATAAGATTATAAAAAGAACTAAATAATACCTAAAAGTATAATATTATGAGATATACAAAACAGTCCTATATTAGATAAATAATAAGTTCCTAAATACTAAATCTCCATGATCTTTAACACAGACCCTCAAGCAAGTCAATAGATAAGAGATTTGCCAAACAAGGATAAAGGAGGGAAAATAAAATAAAAGATAGAGAAAAGATAATCTAAGAATACAATAATGGTCCATTCAATGGGCTATCGAAGGAAAAGATAGAATTGGGATAACAAAGCTTTCAATAAGTTGCCAAAAGGAAGGACGAAAGAAGGGCAATGGCACTCTTTAACATGTTGCTAAAAAGAAAAATACTCCCAATGAACTGCCAGAAAGAAAGGCGGAAAAAAAGGCATCCACTGAAAGGTGAAGATATTGACAATGAATGAAGAAATGGGGCATCTAAAACCATAAAATAAAGAATCACACTTTTAGAATGAAACTTCAAGCTTTGAAGAGGACAGGTTCTTATAATTAGAACTTGACTCTAATATCATGTCAAATTAGTTTGATACTATGTGAAAGTATGTTATGTGCCTGAGAAAAGGGACGATTAACAGTGAAGTCCACCTCTTTTCCTTTGTTAGTGTTTCTTCCTTTCTTTGAAGAACCTATCTTGGTAGAAAAAAGCAATGCTATTACAGAGCTCCTGATCAGGTAGTAATACTACAAATTTCTACCTAAATTAGGACTCCTGATCAGGTAGTAATACTACGAAACCCAAAACAGAATAATATATAAAAATAGTTATTCCTAAGCAGGCAGAATAATAAAAGACTTCCTAATTAAGAATCTTCAGCTGCCACTTTTGTTTGCTGCTCCTACGATGGTAACGTCTTCCAACAAAAGCATCCACATCAAAGTAGATATAAAAGAAAAAAGAGAAGGATAGGAATATAAATAATGGTTTTACCATAGTTCAATTCAGAACCTTAATTCCATGAACATAAACACCATTATGGTACTGAATTGTGTGATTCATTTTGTGTAAACCATCTATTTATAATGATAGGGTAGTACCACATTACGTAATGCGAAAATACAATATTACTAAACAATACTTCAACCATTATAGTATAGGATATACAAAATATTCCTACATACAATACATAATCATATTTCTAACCAGATAATATACATAATATATTTCGAACATCTTCAACAAGAACAATACAACGTATGGATTGTGATGAAAAATATATTATATAGATTAAAACTGGAAAAATAAGACTAATAAAAAACTTACTTTATGACTTAAAAGATCACGGATGGTGACATGTAACGAAGTTGATTCCAGCAATTTACTTGCATATCTATAAAATTAAGCTTATCAGGAACCTTTTCAAAAAAAATTTAACGGAACAAAAAGAAAAAATTTCCTTTTGAATATGCAAAGTTAGATTGTAAGTATTTACTTGTCATTGATAGATCCCATTTGCTTCAACTTGTCAAGTAAAACCAGAGCTGCCTCAAGCCTTCCCAGACAGAACTGAGACTTTGATGTTAGGCTCCATCTCCACAGCTTAGCAAATGAGAAACTTTTATTTTCAGAATCACCAGTATTTCCAGGAGGGCTATCAACACCCACTGATGGAAAATTCTTTTCAGCAGCACAAAGAGTCTCCTCACATATCTGAATCACCTCCTCATATCGCTGTAACTGCAGAGTGACACGCAAAAAAGGAGTCCATGCTAAGACCAAAATTTGTAGGGATGCAAAATAACTAGCAAAGCAGTGATTTTAGCTGCTTGCTAACATAACAATTTGAAAATGAAAAAAGGAAAACATAAAAACACTGCATTGAAAGAACACAAACCATGAACATAAACTCTGCTTTCATTTCCAGTAATTTTTCTGAGTATGGGCTAATTGACAAAGCTTCAGCAATTATATCTAAACCATTAAGTGCTGCATCAGATGTCTTCTGTTCCAAAAATTCTACACAACGATCCAGACAGTCAGCAACTTTCTGTACGTCAGATAACATAAACTAGATTAGAACTGTAAACTATGGATGCATTACTCTTCTTTATCTCTCTCTCTCTCTCTCTTGTACACAAATGTTCAGGTGAAGGGGCAGGTATCTTATGGATAAAGATGAAAAAGAAACTCATAACAACAACATATCAAAGACAAGATTGCACATAAAACACTCGTGAACTTTGACATATAAATATTTAGTGTGATGTAAGATGAATAGAAAAGTTCCATCACATGTTCATTTCTATCACTCACATGCAATGGGAAAAAATATTGAAAGAAAAAACAGGCATCCTTATTTCAAAAAGGAATAGAAATACTCTACTATTGATAGTTCCTAGTTTAAGATATTTTGTAATTACCTCTAAGCCATTTAATGTGACAAATAGCTTGGTTCTATTTCAACTAAAAATGACCGGTCAGCAGCACATACAAGAGCAAACCATTTGGTACCTGAGCTCTTTGGAGGCCTGTAGCAGCTTCTACAGTGAGTCGTCTATCCAAACACACGCCAGCTCCACAATCCAAGCATATATTGAAATAATGCATTGCCTTTTCAAATTCACCAAGCACAATATGACAACTGATACAGGAAAAAAAAAAAAGGATAAAGGTCCTTAGAAGTTCAAATATGTCTCATTCTTCAGAGTAGTGCACATAAGGCCCCTTCCATGTGCAACCTGAATCTGCACTATAGTCAAGGTTTGTTATCCGTCAAATGCAAGAAAAGGTGATTAGACCATTTTCCTTGTCTAATTTTAAGCCTCCCCAAATCCAGCAATCTATTATTGATATTTATATTGTTCTCCCCAAGTAACCAAATCAAGTGTTAAATATATAAACCACTCTTTTAATAAAGTTGGTAAGAAGTGGAAAATAGAAGATAAGAAAATATTTTTCATATTTTAGAAAATTGTAGATAAGAAAGCATAGGCTACATGATGGAGGTTCCTAATCTTAAAATGAAGCTAATAAGAAAATCCTTTTGAATTTTGCCAATGCACCAATCCATCAATGATGTTTAAAGTTGGCAAAAAATCCCCCAGAATTATAGGAACATAATCTCTTAGAAATAGTGTTTCATTGCAAGGAAGATTTTGGGACGTTGCTTAACAGTCCTAACAGTCCAAGGGCAATATTGTGTACTTGGCAAATTCTGGTAGGTTCGAATCTAAAACTCCCATTATCAACACAAGCAAATAATATTTTGTTTATCCATCTACTCACATGAATAATTTGTTAAAAATCAGTCCAAAAGAATCATATATGAATTTTCCTCGCACAATTATAGCTATTTTAATGATAAGATCCAATTAGCTAAAACGAAGACCTTACTTGGCAGCTCTAATTTGAACTTTAAGGAAGTTGGGATCTAAAGCAGCAGCCATCATACAATCCGCTAAGGCTTCCCTAATGTTTCCAAGAGACATACGTGCTGCTGCACGATTGCTATAGCAAATAACAAGTGGCCTGAGGCAGCAACCCAATGTCTTGGTAGGTGGAACAACATTTATCCCATGTGTATAGAGCTCCTCAGCTTTTAATAGATCCCCTTCTTTATAAGCCCGATTGCCCCTGATAACATTGAAATGAAATTGTCCATATATAAGAAAATCATGCTGCTAAAGAGAAACACATAATCAACAGAAACAAAATAACCATATTTCTGGTAGAGGAATCAATCATAGACAAACCAGAAAACAGTGAAGTTTATATTCATATGAAGAGAGGCACCTGAGTCGCCAAGTCTCACATGCTTCCAAAAATGCAACAGCTCCTGAGGGAAAACCTTTCCCTGTCTGTTCATTTGTTTCAAATGTATTGCCGACTTTCTTTTGTGAAGTAGATGCCTCTCCTCCTTGAACCTGCACAGTGTTAAAAATTAACAATGTTGACATAGGTGAAAATAGAATAAGACACAACCAACCTTAGCATTTAATTCTGGCATTATAACAAATGGCTCATTAGGGATTTTTTTTCTAGTTTTCTTTTTGGGCAGACGCCTGGATGAGGATAAGTTACTACGTTCTGAGGATGAGGCAGAAAAAGAAAATTTTCTGCCATCTATGCCTTCCAAACCTGAAGCAAAAGAAAACTGCAATCCATCACTGCTTTCAGGGTTAAAATCTTTTTTATCTTCAGTTGAAGCAGCACAATCACCATCATTGTTGCAGACCTGCTTACTGTTAAAATCAAGGAAAGCTGTTCCAGCTCCAAAAACACTTGAGGAATGATCGATAACAACTGATCTGTCAGACAGGCAATTATGGCTCTCGTTTTTTAAAATATTTGATTCGTCCTTGTTTTCATTAATATCAGTTTTTTGATCTTGCAGTCCAGGAACCACTATTGGAGAATAGACAGAGTGGCCATTATTGTTATCTAGTTGAGTGGAACAAACTGATGCTTGCACCGGCAATTCCTCGGCTGAAGTAGTTTCCTCATAAGGAGAAAAATCCATAGGCGAGTAACATTCTGTATATTTTTCACTCTCCTGAGTACCATCTTCATCTTGAGCGGGATCTATCTTTGACTGTTCCTTGTTGACAAAAAATTGCTTCACTTTTTGTCTCCTTATCTTTGACATTTTCCCCCTTTTCGAGCTTCCCTTCACATTCACTCCTTGCTTTCTACTTAATTCAGGAAATAGACTTTCTTTTAAACAAGAAAAATCCCACTTGGGAGCTTTGAAGTTTCTCAAGGGAAACTCTAACCTATCTGGAGAATTTAGAGAACTTTTCTCATGAATTTCATTCACAACCACACCCATAGTAGGTGCTTCAGAAATTCCAATGTGGGATTCAAAACCTATTTTCGCTGATGGCATAAACGATGCAGCCACAGTGACATCATTCACCTGTAACTGAGGTAACTGGCTATCAATAAAACTTCCATTAAGCACTGCATGAGAAGTAAATGACTCTGAATTGGAAATCCCAACAGAAGCACTAGCTGTATTACAACTTTTGTTACTTTCTCTTGAACCAAAGTCAATAGGTTCCCTTACAATATCACCACAAATTTCTGGATTCCATTCGTAAGTTTGATTAGAGGAAGATTTCTTTCTTTCAGATCTATTGACATCATTTATCTCATCAATATTTAGCTTACTCATCCCATCACCAAGATCACGTATTGGGTTTAGGGTAAAGGCACCGGGCATGTCAGTAGTAGCTTCAAAGGATGAAAAGTTGAACTTATGTTTGAAGTTACCATCTTGATCCTTTGATATGCTGTTGTAATTTTCACATGATTCAGTACATGACTTCACATCACCCCAGCATTCGCTAAAATTGAAAGTTTTCATATCACTACTACCAAATACGAACATAGGATTATTCAAAATTCCATTGTTCGAATATTTAACAGAAGTAATTTTCACTTCATTGGTATTTCGTTCAATCTCTCCTGTATCATCAGACAAGCTTTTTGGGCTCTTATCGAAATTTATTTTGTCCTCATTTGAATTTGAAACCGACTTATACCCGCTAGCACCAAACACAAAACCTGAACCAGTAACCTTACCGTTTGTGGTGGAACCATTTTGGTTAGCACCGAACACAAATTCAACAGTGGCAGAATCTCTCATCGCCATGTTACAACTAGAACAACCCATATTCCAATTCAAGTTCAACATAGAGCTGCTCCTATCAATACCAGACTCAAATCCAACACCAGTGTCGTGAGCAGATTCAAGTTTGGTTCCTGAATTCACATTCGTTAAATCAGAGCGATCAGCAAAAGAACCCACATTATCAAGCTTATCATGGGAAATATCATCTGTACTGAATTGCCCCTGCTTTCCGGTAAACACAAAACCATTATTATCAGATTTCGAAGATTCTACTGTAGAACCAAATTGTCCAACTTGCACAGCAAATTTCTCAGAAGAATTCAAATTAACAGCAGTATTCATTCCACCATCAGCACTAAAACCAAAATCCAAATTTGAAAATTCAACTTCACTAGACACGCACTCTTGTAGAAACCCACTAGAAACCCTAGCAAAATCAAGATAATTCTCACAAGCCGATTGACATGTGTTGAAAACCTCATTAGACCTGCCGCGCAACTGCTTTCTCAACTTCACCAACCTCGGCCGAGACCTATTTGCAGGCCTAGTTCGTGGAGGGCAAGCAGTTTGAGCTTGGAAAATTTCAGACGGGTTTCCGAAAACCTTGTCAGATTTTACATTATGTTGTTGGCGAAATGATTGAGAGAAGTTGGGTATAGTGGTATTGACAGATTGAGTTTCAGAGGTTGCATGATACCGGGAATCCACCACCGGCGGCGACATAAATGAGTGGTGGGTTGACGTTTAGTAAGGAAGATGCGAAACCCACTAAAACACGTAGAAATAATAGTGAATAGAACTGGAGGGGGGGTAAGGCAGGAGCCAAGTTTAAAAACAAAGGTTTTTGTACAATTTTGCCCACCTATCCCTACTTCTATATATAATATATTGTCATTTTTCCGTTTTCTTAGAGACCTAAAAATAACGGAAATTTATGCACAAGCTTCAAAATATGCACCAACCAAAATATGAAGGTTCAAAATGAGGAGAACAACATGAAACAAGTCAAAGTAGAGGAAAATGAAAAAGAGAAAATAAATATAGCTATAACTAGAATTATAAACCTATAGAACAAGAAGAATCAAATCGTTTTGAATATTACAAAAAATACAATAAGATATGAAAGTTTCTTACAAAATATACACTAAAATGCATAACACTAGGACCAAATGGAATTTTTAATTTAGACTGTATTTTATCTCCAGAAAAATTATTACTTGAATGATCTAATAGATTAGCATTAATCATTCAATTAGAAAAACCTTTTGAAAGCTTAACAAATATTAGTACTTTTTATGGAATTTTATTACCTATAAAACTACTGGTATAGTATTAAATTTTTATAAGATAACAAAATATGAATAAAAAATACCACTGAATTTTTTAATGTTATTGAACTAATAAAAGCTTTTCATGTAATCACCAATGAAATTTATAAAGAATTTATTGGAAAAGATATAACTTCGTATAAACAAGAAATTTAAAATGAAGAAAGAAAAAATGTCCTGTAGCATCTAAGTAATATACGAATATGTGATATTTGTTATTTGGAATATTACATTTGTGAATTTAAAAAATATTATATCTCTTGTTAATCAGATTCATAACCGTAAATTATTTCATCTTGATCAGTAATAGGTTTTATAAGTTCATATTTTAAATACTTGTTTTTGTTATTTAGTGTATGTTTATTTACTAATCGGGTAATTTCTTCCAATTAATCTTTAATATTTTGTTCTACATTTTCCATGGTTTTATTAAAGTTATACTTGATGATATTTTCATTATTAATTTTTCTATTTTGTCTAGTCTTTGGTCCATTGGATATACTATTTTAAATAATTTTTTATAGCATTTAATTAAAGATTCTAATATTTTATAAACTTCATTGATTTCATTAAATTGTTGTGATTGATAATTTTGACTTAATAATTGTATTATTTTTTAATTGATTTTCAATATTAAATTGCTTGTCTAATAATTCAGATAATTACTTAGTGACACTTATAACATATTCTGAAAATGACTTTTTAATTCTTGAAGTTGTTTCTTAATATCAATTAATTCATCAACTAATTGTTTTGAATTTTTCTCTATTTCCTTATTAGATATTTCAAGTTGAGTAAATATAATAGGTTTTTCTAATCTTGTTGAATATGATCTTAAAAGGTTATATTCTTGTTTAAGTAATCTATTTTCCTTAAAGATAAATGAGGTATATCATGAGAACATGGTATATTTTGTAATTTTATAGGATAATTGATATTTGGTAATTCTCTTAAACTAGTTCTTAGATTTATTCCTACTTTAGCTACGTCATTAAATAATTGATTGATATAAATTCGATCTGTATGTTTAAATTCAATACTATGGTGAGAATTAGTTAAAGCATAGCTAATTTGATAAGTAATTAAAAAGGGATATTTTCCTGTTGTTATTAAATTTCCGCAATAAAATTTATAAGCTATATGTTCGAGTCTTTGAATAATCAATGTTGTACCTACAAGAGCACTAAAGGATGAAATGAAAAGGAGTAAACTCCTGAAAATTTTTATGATTGTTTTCAAGCACTTGATGAATGGAAGGAGGAAATATATGATTGTTAATATATTTAATCATTTACACTTAGCGATTATTGACATAAAAATACTTAAGATACTCACTTTAATTTATATATGATTTTAAGTACAATTTGGAAGAAATTAAAGTGAGTCAAAAGTACTGCATTTGAGTTATTTTTTGAAGATCAATACTCACTTGTCTTCGTGGAGTGAGACAAAAAAAATTAAAAGACAAGAACAATAAAGACATGAAGAAAGGAACCAAATGCTAGGAGCACAATGGTGAAACAAGATGACAAAAATGACAGTAATAGAAGCGTTAAACGCATATGTTGCATTAAACGCAACGTCCTAGGAGCTCGACAGAGGGGACTTAAAAACCAAGCAACATTTAATTGTCAAATCCTAGACTACAACCATATTTCCAGCAGGGTTAGAGAGGCACGGACCCAGTGGATCTCTGCTCAGGCAGCCCTGGACGCTTCCCCGCACTCGCCAGATCTTGGTCTTGTCGAGCGTCACCTCGCTCGGCAGTACTACCGCTTGCTTCAGGATGAGGAGTCCTTCTATCGCCAGAGATCCCGGATTCAGTGGCTTGCTCTGGGGGACCAGAACACTAGATTTTTCCACAGATCCTTGCTCCATCGCTAAGTCCGCGGTCGAGTACTTGGATTGGAGGATGGGAATGGCATGTTTATCACAGATCAGGGAGCCTTGGGGCAGATGGCGATCGATTATTTTCAGGGTATTCTCTGCTCTCCCC
>JAOQMR010000005.1:26435905-26449742 GCA_027563865.1 Erythroxylum pelleterianum
GGTCAAGGATGGAATGGCTTGGGTTTGGAAGTGAGCCCCTCTCTTATTTTATTAAAACTTCCAAACAATGGAATGACTCATTACATTCCATTCCATTCCATTAATTGCCATTCCATTCCATTCCATCCTAAACTCCCAAACATACCCTTAGGGAACTGACTTTTAGGCTTGACAATGATACACTTTTCGCATTATTCTTTATCCTAAAGAGAAATTTAAAAATGAAGAATCTTTAACGTCCTTCAATGTACATTATCTCAGTTGAAAGAAACTACATCATGTGAAGGGAAATAGTAATATAAAAAATGGTAAAACAAAAGCATTTGGGTATTATAAGGAAATTGATGACAGTTAGTCTGAGCTTCTTTTGTCAATAGCCAAATCTTGTTCGTGGCGAAAATATTGAGCTTCTTAAAATTATTAAACATTTTCAAAGCTTTTAAACATATTGTTGAAAAGCACATAGGTAATTTAAAAAGATATACATACCTTTTTGAATTATTATTTTTGTATAAAAAGATAACATACATAAAATTTAAATATTAATAAGATCAAAATTGTAATAAATTTAAGATGACTACATTTAGTTAAAATGTATATTAAAAATTTGGCTACATTTTAGAAAATGTAACTAAAATTTTTTGACTACATTTCTAAAAACATCGTTAATAGTTTTTAACTACATCTACAAAAATGTAGTTAAAAACTTTTACTTACGTTTTAAAAAACGTGGCAAATAATGTTTCACTACGAAAATATTTTGTAACCAAAAAAATATTGGCAACACTACAAAGGTGAAGCGTAGAAAAAATTGTTTTAGCAATGAATATGAAATAAAGTAGCCTATATATATTTTTTACCTACAGAAATTTAGCAATTATTCTAACAACGAATTTAAATCGATGCTCGTTATTATTATTAACTAGCACCACAACAGTACTTTTAGCAACGAAATCATCGCTAAAATTGACAATTTAAATACTTTAAAAGTACTGTTGTAGTGCTAGTTATATATGTCTGTGACTGTCAAACTAATACAGACATAATAGTGACTACGATTACCTGCTATTTACCTCAATAATAATCACAGCAATCTTAAAGAATGTAATTGTATGCCCACATGTAGAACGTTGTCCAAAACCTAAAACCAAAAGTCCGGTGGCTGAAAGCCTTAAACACAAGGGGAGATTGGATAAGTATCAATTCTGAAATGAAGTGATTTATGAGAACATGGTGGTCAATTCTGGAAAAAAGAAGTGATGCTGAGAATTCTTATGGATAAATATCAATTTATTAAAAACTGTCGAAGGAATAAAAAATGTACCATAGGAATATATTGCGCCTTGTAAGACCGGTTACCAGATGAAAACGACTGCCACAAAAGAACAATTGACTCAATATATCCTAAGAGCAGAATTTTCCAAGATAAGGAAGTTAGCTCAGAACCCAGCTGCTAGATATTCATTGAACGTGTGACTGACTTGCAATGCTGAATTTTCCGCTAGCTACTGTTGATTTTCCATGCGGTGACTGGCTTGCAATGCTGAATTTTTCCGCTACTTACTGTTGATTTTCCATACGGTGACTGACTTGACAGTGCTGATATGCAGCCCTCCATCTCTATAAAAGGGAGCTAAAATTTTGAGAATTGGCAAGTGGAGTTTCAACCCTCTTCCTTATCTAGTCTCATCCAAAATGGCTATGACTAGATCTTTTTCCGCTGACAAATGTCCGTCCATCTTCTCTGTAATGCTTTTCTTTGGGATGCTCCTGTCAAGTATATATGAAACAGGTAACCTCAAAGCATGTACTATGTCTAGAATTGTGCCATCCAAATCAAAAACTAGTTCTTATTAGGAATCTGGCTTTGTGAATTATAAATCAGAAACATACTTCTCATTCCATCCTGTAGACAGGCTTTGTTAATTAACTGGTTACTTGTGCTTGTGCAGATGCTCAAGTAGGTGTCTGCTACGGAATGCTTGGCAACAACTTACCGCCACCAGGAGACGTGGTAGCAATGTACAACCAGAATAACATCCGTCGAATGCGGCTCTATGATCCAAACCAAGCAGCTCTTCAAGCCCTTAGGGGCACCAATATTGAGCTCATGCTTGGCGTCCCAAACACAGACCTTCAAAGGGTTGCTTCTAATCAAGCCAACGCAAACATGTGGGTGCAAAACAACGTAAGAAACTACGGCAATGTTAGGTTTCGATACATAGTAGTTGGAAACGAGGTAAAGCCGACAGACTCTTATGCGCAGTATCTAGTTCCTGCCATGCAAAACATTCGCACTGCACTTACTTCAGTTGGCCTCGGAAACATCCAAGTCTCGACAGCCATTGACACAGGTGTTCTTGATGTCTCCTTCCCGCCCTCAAAAGGCTCTTTCAAACAACAGTATCGAGCTCTTCTCGATCCCATCATTCGATTTCTAGTGAACAATCGATCCCCATTACTTGTCAACTTGTATCCATACATCAGTTACGCAGGAAACACCGGAGGTATCCGTCTTGATTATGCACTTTTCAGTGCTCCATCGCCGGTTGTCTCCGATCCACCGCTTAGATACCAGAACCTTTTCGATGCGATTCTGGATGCAGTTTACTCTGCCTTGGAGAAGGCTGGTGGGAGATCGCTGGACATAGTGATATCGGAGAGTGGTTGGCCGTCAGCTGGAGGAACAGCAACATCAGTTGACAACGCGAGGACTTACAACAACAACTTGATTCAACATGTGAAGGGTAACAATGGGACTCCAAAGAGGCCTGGAAAGCCTATAGAGACCTACATTTTCGCCATGTTTGACGAGAACAACAAGACCCCCGAATTTGAGAAACATTGGGGCGTGTTTCTTCCAAACAAGCAGCGTAAATATCCAATCAATTTCAACTAAGAGTTGCAGAAATTTGCGTCACTCTAGTCATGAATAAGGGTACTAGCTAGTTATGCGTTAACTAGTTAGAAAATAATTGACTTTTGATCCCAATTCAAATGGAGTTCAAACTCTTGTCATTAGAGTACTGTCCATTAACATTATGTATAATCTTCAAAAGTCATTTTTATGTGTCATATGCTAAAAAGGGAGAAAAAGGAAATAGAACAATACACTGAAGTCCTTCACTCGTATATAATAAGAACTTAAATACATAGAGTTGACTTTTAAGATGCCTACAAAAATATGCAAATACGTAGATGATATCGTATTAACATGAAAGAAAATTAATTTAAACATTTTGTAGGATTAAAAGAAATTTATGAAAGTGTTCATATTCCAGATAATTAATGCATAATTGGCACGTGCATTTAAAAATAGTGCAGGGTGACATTATAGCTAAAATATAGGGGAGTGAACAAGAAGTTAGGAAATTACTTGAGGCAGAAGTCTAGAATAGGAAAGTTGAAACAATGGTAGAAGATAGTTAACATGAACCGGGGAATGGACTAGAAATTAGGAAGTTTAGTTATATAATTCCAAAATATGAATATAGCCAAGTAGATAACTAAAATATAGGGAAATAGGTAATTATGGCAAAAAAAAACAACTTAAGAACGAAATGACTATAAATTTACCAAAATCACAAGGACAAGTGGAAGAACCCTTGTAAACCAACATAATAAAAATACAACAAAAAATCACCATCAACCTAATTTAAACACATTTTGTTATTTTCCAATTTTCTTTACTTTGCAAATTAACCTCTATCAGATCGAATTCTCTTTTTCCCTTTTGCAACAATCAATTAGTTTCTAAATTAAATTTTCATTTCATTGCATTTAAGAATTTTAGCAACTTAGAATCCATTTTCTAAGTTTTTCAAAGCCCACTTATACTGTCGATACAAGTCAGGTATAAATTCTAGTAGAATTCCTCTATGGAATGCTTATATTCCAAATAGCCTCCAACTATGTAGGAAGAATTCCCTATAGTTATATGGCATGAAGACTTTGTATCCGAGATAGTTGAGAATCTTGAGAAGTTGGCGTCACTTTCAACTAATTTTCTTACCGGTGAGAATCCAAAATTGTCGTAATGGAATAACATTTTTTGCATAAATGAAGTTCTAGGGTTAAAGTCTAACATAACCTCCTTGACAGATGCAATCAAAATTTTAACAGAAAAGGTTGACAAATTACACGCTTTTCTGATACAATTTGCTAGGAAAATTTTACCTACTTTAGTAAAGCAAATCTATGAAAGACTTAAGGGCATCTTGCTTCTAATGCAATGGAAGTCAGAGAATGCAGCTTCCTTCTAGCTACTTCCTCTACAGATGAAAGATCCGGCCTTTAACACAAGAGAGAGGATATTCCTATGGCACCTCCTTGCATTAATATGGGTAATAGTCAACATGTAATGGGATCTCAAACTCCCGGTAGATAAGGATTTAGTGGGGAGCCTAAAGTTAATGGGCCACAATAGGGTCTATGAGGTAACATTGTAGCTATAAATTGTAATCTCATTATTCACTCACCACAAATGAGATTACAAGTTGAACTGGAAGCACTAAAAGAAGTAAATCAGGAATCGTTTGGGCCCGGTTTAAGATAGTTTAGTTGTCTAGAATTGCATAAGCCATATCTAGAATAGATTAATCAAAAGAATCCTTATCCTCTTGGCTAGAAAACTCCCAAATTCAACTTATTTGTAGGTAAAGATGGTCAATCCACCATTGAAACATCACCATATTCACTTTACAATGTGGAGAATTAGTTAATTATGAAAACTTCAACTACTTTAAGCTCATATTGTGGACTACCTTTATGGTATGCTTTGTTGCCTAGGAATTTTATTTTTTTTCTAGGTTAAAATGGAAATATTGCTTCATACTCAATTTTTTAGAATTAAACGCGAAGTTATCATAACTAAGTTGTCAAGGGTAACTCGAAAGAGTTGTGAGAATATTGATATGTTCATCACCTATTTTAAGAAAATGAGAAGCCGATACTAGATCATGCTTCCATAAACAAAAAATTTAAAATTAGCCAATGAGGTTTAAACATTGAACTGTGAAAGAAATTTCAAGGCATGGAGTTGTATGATTTCTGTTAGTTGGAAAAAAAAGTCTCTGAAGATGAAGAGCTCTTTAAAGAGGAAGGTCACCATAAGAAGAATTCACTAGGCACTTATGTTACTAAGAAAAATTCTTTGATATTAATTGAAGTCAACATCTTTAGAGCTTATGTTTGCCCCTCTTTAGAGTGTAAGCCCTTAGAAGTCAAAAAATGTAAGCTTGGTTGACCCAAGTTTAATACACCTTTAACATTTCCAAAATGGAGGATTTTTTTTATTATTTATTACAAGAAGAGTTTATCATCTTACCCCTAGAGGATATAATCAAATAAAAGACAATATTAAAGTCAGAGACTATTGCAAATAATCACGATACTTGGAGCTACTCGACAAATTCATGTTGGATATTTAAGAATGTGATCTAAGACTATATTAATAAAGGAATTATGACATTTTCTAAAGTATACTAGACTATGCTAATATATGAAAATCCATTCCCACTAGTGGCAATTGTTAATTCCATTGAATCGAATTGTACCTATTGTCAAACATTGAAAAGAAGTTGAAAATTGTGGAAAATTGACCCCATCAAATTCAAGAACAATGGTTTTGGTTCCTGATATATGCTTAATTAATTATACATTTAGTTTATAAAACTTAGTAATTAATTCTATGAAATGCTTAAGATATTCACTTTAGTTTATATTTGGTTTTAGGTACAGTTCGGAAGATAAAAAGCTAAAGTGAGTCGAAGGTACAATATTTGAGTCATCTTCTTGAGATTCACACTCCCTTATCTTTATGAATCAAGAAGGAGAAGGACTAGAGCAAGAGGGGATAAGAAAATGCAAAAACATAAAGTATATATGGTGTATAACAGTTCACGGCTATGCATGAAATTGTCATGGACGTCCGTGAGACATCTCTCACAACCATGAAAATTGTGTTGTATGTTGCATAGGCGCGACACTCCTTATCACACCCATACAAAGGATGCTCTCATCTAGGGAATGCATAGCTGTTGCAAAGAAGGCTCTCATTTAGGGCATGCATAGATGTGAGCAACATAATCACACCTATGACTATAACACCTATCACTTAAATAGTTTTTAATATAAATAGACATGTTACGACGATAAAAACTTATGAAAAGTTTGGATGAAGTGTTTTAGAGTCGTGAGGTCTTAGTTTTGAAGAAGAGAAGGGGAAAAGATCCATTCCTTTGGAGACCCATCGAGGGCTGAGCATCCTGATGCCAGTTCGGAGGTGATATCAATGTTGAAGAACCCAGTTGTAAGGCCCCAAATTGTACCCTATTTAGAATGCTACATGTTCGTGAAAGTACCTGTATGAAAGGTGTTAAAAATTGTGAGATGATTGAGAATTGCATATGACTTGAATTTTGGTTTAATGGATCCTACTTGGTGAATTGTAATTAATTGATTGCATTAGAAAATTGAAGTATTAAAATGTACATTTGGACAAGGAAAATGTCAAGTGGCAAGACAAGTTAGTACATGAAAATTGGATGACTAAGCCTATATATTTAGAGACATTTGACATGGGTAAATAAGGGACAAATGGCAGTATAATTGAATGATAGTTGACAGCATTGAATAAGTGAAAAATGACCTAATAGGTGTGTAACATTTGGTAGCTTAAAGGGAGGATAAATGTGATACATGTGTTGGTGACATGTGCCCCTCCAAGATTAGGACACCTAGCAACTTAGGTGTTCCTTCATTGAAGCATCACCACCAAAATCATTCACCTCTCTTAGCTCTAAATTTTGCTTCAATTTCACTTAAAATTCTTTCAAGATGTTGCATCAAGAAAGCTACCAAATTCAATTTCACTTAGAATTCTTGCTAGGCTGAGATTAGATCCATTCTAATTGTTACATTCCATCTTCTCTTCACTAACTTTCATTTTTTATGAAAATGAGATAAAGTAGAAATCATTTAGGCTAATTCACAACCATTTTGTAATAAAGTTGATTCTATGGAAGCAAAATTCTAAAGGGATCATGAAAAATTGGTGCAACTTTAGAAGTTGTCTTGGTATAAGGAAGGCTATGAAGATAAACCTTGAAAAATTTGTAGAAGCGGAGCTGCAGCTGTAGAAATCAAATATCAAATGCTACAAATCCTAGATAGTTCAGAAGGAATAAACAAATGTTATAATACATAATTGGTTTTTGAAATTTGTCCCTAGCAACGACTTCAAAATCTTGTAAACTAGTTCTTCGATTTCACTCTCTGTTATAATCATTCCACCTTTCTTTGGTACACATTGTACTAAGCTGACCCATTCACTATCAAAAAGTTTTACTACTTTTCTCTTGACCACTTCTTTCATGTTGGGGTACATTGATGTTTCCATATCGCCCTACATCCTTCTTCGAGGTTTATGCGATGGATACAAACATTTGGGATTATCATTCAAATATCAGATATTTTCCATCCTATGGGTTTCATACACTTCCTAATGATAACGTATGTCGAGTTTACTGCAAAATTTACCTGACTTTACATACTAAAATTTGTAGTTATGGTGAGTCGGGATCGAATCCACAGGGAATAGTCAGTTAATTTCTGTAATGGAATTAATTGATGCAAGGAAAATATACAAGGGGGTTTTTTTTGAATTTAATCAATTTAGAAAATAAAATTGAAGAAAACTATAAAAAAAATTAAAATAAGTAATTGAAAATGAATAAAGTGTCAAGTATGAGTAAAGTTCGATTATAGGGTCAATCTACCTAAACACGATCAAGCATAACTATACTTCTATATCAAAAATGCCTTTAAGGCTAAACTTAACATATTTTACACTAAACTTTTCCAATTCAATTACATTTGATTTCTAATACTTAAAACCAATCCAAATTCACTTCTATGACATTTTAATACACACATTTAAGCCCTAAAATTTCATTAACAATTTTTTTAAAAAATCATGCACTCTAGGTCAAATTTCAACCAAAATCGATTCCAAATCAATTCTTCTTTTATTTCTTTATTTCATTGGCATCAAAATCATGCTATGAACATTATAAAACATCAAAGTAGAATTTTGGGTCATAGTATATTAAAAACTCTAACCCTGACCAAAAACTCATCCAATCATTTCCATGGTTTTTCTTCCAGTCTTTCATCAATAAACTAACTTCCTAATGCCATTCATTAATCTTAAATCATCAAATAACAACATAAAACACTTTTGACAATAGATCTCACATTTGACCAAGTTTGACCAAAGGTCTATATGTTAGTTTTCTTGATTTTTCTTCTCCCAATTGCTTCCAATGCAATAAAACCTACCCATTTTCTTCTTCCTCTTCACTTGGATGGCTATGGAACCTTATTAGATGATTGATTGTAGGTAGAAGAGCATAAAAAATGCTTTGGATCACTTCTCCATGGCCATAAAGGAATGTCTCTTTTCCTTTCTCTTTTCTTTTCTTTTTTCTCTCTCTTCCTTGCTTTCTCTCATCAATGGTCATAACTCACCTTTCTCTCTCTTCTTTTGTTCTTCTTTTTCCACTCTCACGTGCACTCTCCATTCACTCTCCCGACTATGTTAAAATAATGAAGCAAAATGTCTTAAGTTTTGCTTTTTATACTCATTTAATGGATTCCACATGTCACTTTCCTATTGGTTCTCTTTTAATGACTCATCAATCTACTAACTTCTTCTAAAAATACCACATTGCCCTTTAATGAATACAAAAAAGACCAAATTGCCCTTTAATCCATACAAAAAGACCAGATTGCCCTTTAATGAATTTTATTGACCATCTAACCAAATTAAATCATGAAAATATTCCATAACAGTCTTATCATCAAATTGACCATGAAATGCCCAAATTAGGGTCAAATTTATCAATTGGATGTTTAAAGTTTCTTTTGAATTGGTTTAAAATCCTTAATACCCATTATTTTCCAAAAAGTGCATTTTAAGTCCTAAACTTTCAAAATTCTTGAAATCCATCTGATAAAAATTATTTTCCTGTTTCAGTATCATTAGACTCTAATACATATTCTGGACATTTTCAATTATCTTTTTGTTAATTTTGGGGGTTGAGTCCCCAACATCACTATTCAGCAAGAATATTATTCATCCAAATTCACTATTCATCTAAAAATACTATTCATTAAAATTGTCTAGATTTTATTCAAAAGAGTTACCTAAATTCTCAAAGCACATTTCAAGGCCTTTTAAAGCTCGTTCGGACTCATTTCGTAGCTTTTTAAAGTTATTGAAAATTTTCTGAGATATTTTTAGTCGAATCCAGAACCATTTCTGGTCTATCAATGATTTCCATTATAACCTCAATAATACATTTAAATGCTTAAATTACTCTAGTATACCATAAATAGAGCATATTCTATAAAATGCATGTACAACACATTACACAGTACAATAATCAAACTAGGATATTACACTTAGGTAAGATATTTAGTTTGGTCAAAGGCTTGCAATTTGGTTATCACAAAAATGAAAGGTTAACAAAGCTCAAAAGGGCTTAACAAAAAGGATAAATCATATCAATAGGCAGGTTATTTGGTTAATGTAGCTTATAAAATAAAGAATGCCTATATCATTTTATGTTAATGCATATGATAAAAATGTGGTCTCAAATAGAAAATCAAAGCAAAGTCAGGATGTACATGTCATAATGGTCACACAAGAAAAAAATTCAATGAGACTAACACGTATATGTAAGTCAATAAAGGCTCAAAATCTCAAGTTGCCATGAATTTTTCTAGTTAATTCACTCTCTAATTATAACTATATAGTCCTAAAAGCAAAAGAAAAAGAGAAAATATTTATTTAATCGATTGATTTTTAACTTAAAAAAAACACATAAGCAACACATAAACTTTTAAAAAATGATAACTGAAATCCCCACCCCCACACTTAACACTTACATTGTCCCCAATGTAACATCTAATGTAAGAAATGAAGTGTTAAAAAAACAATAAATGAGAAAATGTAAATGAAAAGAAATAAACTTCTCATGGGTTGCCTCCCAAGCAAGGCCTTTGTTTATTGTCGCTAGCTTAATTCCATGCTTTCCTCCTCATGTGAAAAAATTATGGTCTTCAGGTGTCACAACTTCTGCTTTTTCCACTTAAGGTTCTTTAGGAAAGGGCCTGAGTTGATGGACACTCACATGTAGTTTCTTCCCTACCTTCAAACTCTTAATCTATGTTGAATCCTTACACTCTTAAAAGATCTCCAATATCTCTTCACCCTTTTCCTCCTCGTTTAATTTTTCCACCCTGCTAGGTAAGGTGAAGGGTTAGTCTTAATAATAATTAGGGACTAAGTATTTACCTTTAAGCTAAATGATATATCCTTTTTTCCTTCATGCTCATTCTTAACTTCTTCTTCACAAGCAATCCCTTAAGTAGTCTTCCCCATATTTTTTGAGCTAAATGATATATCCTTTCTCCTTCAAGCTCCTTCTTAATTTGTTCTTCATTAGCAATCCCTTAGTTAGTCCTCTTAAGATTCTCAAGCTCCTTTCCACTCCTTAAGGTTACCATGCTAATGTTCTTTAGATTCAGCTTGATTGAGATGGCCGGTTCTCTTTACTTTGTGATTCTAGGTAGTTGATAGTTACCACCATCTGACCCATCAGGCTTACCACGTTTGGGAATCTAGACCTTGCATCTTGCTGGAATTATTTCACATCCTAGTAAAATTGCAAAGTATTAGTAACAATATACTTAACTAAGCCTTCCAGAGATGTACTTGAGTTGGAATAAGAGGCTTCTAGTCTATGTGGGAATTGTTGTGCACGTTACAGTCTGTCTAAATTGTAGTTTTACTGGCAATCTCCACCAATAACATTAACATAATCCAGCTGTAACATACTCCCTTTTTAGTTTCTTTTCTATAAACAAAAACTAAAATCATGAAAAGATCAAGAAATAAATGTAAAACTAATTATAAAAAAATATATATAATACCAATTGAAATCAAAAGTAAAAAGTAAAGCACTACATTCCATGTTAACGACGATAAAATTCTTAATGCATGTCAAATGCACTGGAAAATAAAAGCTAACTCTACACAACTAGTGGTGAGTAGGGATCCTATCCACAGGTAATGTATGTGAAGGTTTTGTAATGAAAGGAATCAATATTTAGGTTAGGGGGTTGGTTGGTTTTGAATAACAAAATATAGTAAAATGAAAGAAATTTAAATCGAACAATAAGAAAATGATAAAAATGATGAATGATTTTGGAATTCAGTTCTTGATTCAATCAAGCTACACACAAATAAGTTCACTTAATCACCTTTTTGATCTCATATCTCTCCTAGAAACTATTAATCATAGGTTTAAAATAAGCTTTGTTAACCCTGGTTTTCCCTTAAGTCATGTTTAATCAAAACAAGCTCTTTGACTAAATCTAGCTATCAAACAACCTAGAATAAGCTCTCTAGATTTAATAATACAGCCACATTATAAACTAGGAAAATAGATTAAGCTAGGCAACAACTACACAAGCTCGGATCATTTAACCTATGATATATTATTCCTAATGATTCATCACCATTAGTTTACCGTAAATGAATTAAAAATACAATTATTACGTATTGTATTCTATATTTTGGAAATGGGTTTATACATAAACAATCCATTGAGAACAAGAATATTAATCATCCATACATGAACACCCAAAACAATAAGCAAAGAATGGAATAAACAGTATCTAAAGAGAGAGAGTCAATAATACACAATGAAGAGATGTTCACATATGATCCTCGACTTTGATTTCAACTTCGAATTAGAAAGAAGAAGGATTAGCCCTCCATGGATCTTAGAGAAGCTAGAGCCCTACTACCTTTTGTGTTCCAAAAATGATTCATGCCTTCCTTGGCTGCTCATATGCCTATTCATATGAAGAACTAGGTTTTTGTGAAGATGTATGGTTTGATCCACAGCTGTGCATCTATGTGCATCACCAAAACAATGCTTCTTTCAAAATTATTCATGTTCGTGCATCTTGCAATGCAAGATGAATTCTTCATTTTCTTTCACTTTCTTATCCCATCTTCACTCTACTCCATCTCTTTATTGTTCCATAAATACAAATGAGTTTGAACATCAATAAGATGTCAAGGAATGGGCTTTTAACTCATCTTAGCTCCTATGCTTCCAACTTGCACCTAAAATCAAATGTGAACTAAAATGAGTATCTTAAGAATTTCATAATATTAATCACTAAGTATTAAAAAGTGAATATATAATAAATTAAGAATACATCATAACATATATACTTTACGTACCACAATTAAAGATGTGTTGGACCCTTTTCAAAATTCAAATTTCAAGCAATCAACAAATTATAAATACTTTCATGATTTAAAACAATAAAAAGGCTTCAAGAAAAATAATGTAAAAGCTAATGATTTGGTTATCATCAATGAAAAATGCTAAGGCTCAAAATTGGTTAATTCTATAGGATAAAGTATGGTGTGGTAATTATAAAAAATACAGGCTAAACAAATGTTGAATATAAATGCCTTTATCATTTCAATGGATCTAATCTAACATATGTGGTGTCAATATGGACAATAAATGCAAGTTCTAGAATCATCTAACTATGCATGATAACACACAAGAAAGAATAAAAGAGCTTTAAAATTTATGTATTTTTTCTTAGGCTTAAAACCTCATAAAAAAAGATGTTCTCACGAGTGTAAATAATATTCAATTTTAATTCCAATTGACTATTTCAATGACTACTAATAATATGAATTATAAAAGTAAGTTTATTCTAACTTTCATCCTATTGAATACTAATTCAAATTAATAGTCAGCTATGAAATAATGTATTTATGGACAGATTTTAACTAATCTAGAATATTAGTTAATAAGATTTAATAACAAAGATTATTTTAAGCTTAAGAAATTACCATCCCTTCCCCACACTTAAAGTTGTATATTATTCTCAATGCACACAATATAAGCATATTGAAATAAAAGTTAAGAAAGTATAGGAATTTTGTTCCTTCCCACAGTAATAAGAATTTCAGACCCTGATTTTAATGGGGGATCCATCTAATACTAGCTACAATCATCCTTGCAAAATATAAATGAAAAGGGATAAAAAAGATAAAAGGAACTAAAATAAAACCAATAACTAAGAAACATGAAATAACATTAACACTAAAATTTAGAAAAGATAAAATAAAAAAGGAAGAAAATAAGAAAAATGCACAATTAATGAGAAAAAGAAAAGAAAAATCTAAAATTTAACAATCTCCATCCTTTTGTGACTCTGACCTGCCCGTCGATGGAGGGTCCTTGGGTTATTGATCCTCAACAAGAGGAGGAGTTAATGATCGAGTACCCACGCCAAATGATGGAAGTTGGCAAGTTATACCCTGATGCCTCACCATTAGCAACAGTAAATCCCTCATCTATCCAACAAGGGTCTCGAGCTTTCCTATCTGTTCAGCCACTTGTGCCTATTGTATTCGGATAGTCAGTTGAGTACCCATAAATTGCACCAACCAACTCTTTGACCGAGCTATCTTCAGTTGGTCTGGGTGTGGTGTCCTCACCCTTGTTACCTCTATATTATCCTCCTTACGTGATGGCCCTCCTGACTCAGATGTCACTACTGAAGTGAATCACAAGTTAGTAACGTAAACAAAATACACAAGAAGGGGGGGGGTTGAATTGTTGTATTCTTTTCGTTTCGTCCCCTTTAAAAAAAAGACTTCGTTCTTTTTATCACAAATCAAATTATAATCAGTTTTAATAAACTTTGATTTAAATGTGATAAGATAAAGTAG
>JAOQMR010000005.1:26452600-26470547 GCA_027563865.1 Erythroxylum pelleterianum
TTAACAATTCAATGAACGCATTAAAATCATCAATCAACAATACCCAATAGGTTCATACATAAATAACCGAACAATAATGAAAGTCCGATTATCCATACACAATACCCAAATTAGTTAAAACCGGATAACACAATCAATTCCTAATGAGAGAAAGAAACAACCAAGTAATTAAAATAATACTTAACCCGGGTTGTCGGCGTCGATATTACCTCTGAACCGACATCTAAAAGTTTAGCCCGTCATAGATATTTTCCAGAAAATACCTTCAGCCTCCATTTTATTATCCACCGAAAATCCCTAACAATAAATCTCCTAGCTCCTTCTCACTGCTGCAGCTTCTCACAATTTTACTGTTCACTGTCCAAGTCCTCTACTGTTGATGATTGGACAATTTAATGTTGTATCTTCCTTTGTGCTGTTCTCCTCGCCAGCGGTAGCATCCACGCCTGCGCCTTCGTCCAGCGCCAACTCTCCAACCAGCGTGACTCCTTGCTGATTTATTTGTGTCCCTCACGCTAGCCTCAACTTGCGCCTCTCTAGCGCTACTGTGCGTCACCTGCCTTTGCCACTTGGAGCCCTTATGCGTTGATTGTTTATTTAATGCTCCCCCTTTGCACCGACACTGTGCTCTCCTATTTCTCCAAGCGCTTGTTTCGTTTGATTTTCAGCGCAACTTTTCAAAAAATGCCACCTGTTGCCTCATTTAATTGTTAATTGCTCTCATCTCCTTTGGTCACACCCCTTCTCTGTTGATTTAATTGTTGCCCCTTTAATTTCTTACCTCCTGTGTTGATTTATTGCTTCTCTGATTTTCCAATTAAAATCCAATTCTTGAAAACGATGCTGCTTCTCCATACTGTCGTTCAACTATGCTCTTAATTAATTTGTGCGTGCTCTCTCATGGAAGGACCTGCTGACTTGCTAATCCACTTGCTCATTTAATTGTTGCTTTCTGATTTATGCTCCTATTGTTGCTGTGCATTGATGCTGCCCTTAATTTGTTGCTCTCATTTAATTTGCTTCTCTTCGTTTCCTTGGCTGTCGATTTGGTCTTAGGCTTGTGCATTTTGTATTTCATTTTTTCTTGTGTTCTTTTCCTTTCTTTTTTTTCTTTTCTTCTTGCTTCGTAAAGACAAACAAAAATAAATCTTCAGAAAATGACTCAAATTTGATGCTTCCAACTCACTTTAATTTCTATGCTCCCAAATTGTACATAAAATCAAATATGAATTAAAGTGAGTATTTTAATCATTTGTGTATCAATAATCGCTAAGTGAAAATAATTAAAAATATCAACAATTAAGCACATATCACAAGCTTCATAACATGCTCACAAACACCACCCACACCATCATACTTGGTCTTAGACAATAAAGACAAGTAATTAGACTTTGCAGTCTTATCAAACTTTTGGAATTTTACTTCTACAAACTTGAGATAATTTTTGGCATTATCAGTTTCTGTGATGTTCTCTTTAATAGTCTTCTCCATTGTGTACTTGATGTTCATCAAACAAACCTTGCTAGAATGAGCCCACTTATCATATTTAACTTTATCTGCAACGAAAGTCTCAGCAGTGGGTTGTGCAGGCTTATCCTCAAGGAAAGCAACATCAACATTAGAAACAACCAAAAAAAGATTCAAGGATTCAAGTCAGTCCTCATAATTGGTCCCATTCAGCTTAATCAAAGAATTCAAAACTGGAAATTGATACAAAGCAGGGAAATTTTGAACAACTAGCAAAATTGGGCAAATATCACAGTTGGGTTCTCATGAAATTGCAATCCTGCCTAAGGGTCCCGAATTACAACACAGATCACCCAGAGCATTAAATTATGCACTAAAGCTAATATCAATAGGATACTGAAAACTTAAAGACATAATTTAATGAATTAAACAAAGCATTAGAAACCACATTGATAAAGACAAACCGATAGGGTAAGTGCATCATTAACATAGTATCTAATGTATGCCCAATAACAGCATCACAATAGCATTTTGTAATAATTGGTCTCACGATAGGCGAGCTCACAATTTTTTTTTGGTAAATCAACAAAAACTTTTATACAAGTAAGAAAATGTTATAGATACACAGTTAGTGATTTCCGGAAAAATCTTTAGCTTACCAAAAGGGCTCACATAAGACATAAACAAAGGAACCGTGAGCAAAGCGTGGAAGAAAAACACCACACCCTCACAACCTGTCTATCGAGAAGTCTAAGAAAACTAAATCCACTACCCTATTACAGAAATTCACCAGCAAGCATGAGCACAAAACATAATAAACAGCAATTATAATCCAACCATAATGCCAAAAACAACACTCAGCAGAACTCATCTAGAAAAAATGAGAAAGTCCTTCTATTTCCTTGTCTACGGCCAAGGTTTCCTTCTGCGCTTACACCTATTTGGCCCGGACCTCCGCAGGAAATGGATCTCCTCCTATTGACCTACCTATTATCGATGGGAAGGAAGTATAAACATCCTCCTCGGTATCGCTGAGATGTCCCTGAACCTTTATTTTTATCAATATGAATAAAAAGAAAATGAATACATACACAATTACATCCCTCAGTGTTTAAGCGAAGGTGCTCCATAACTTGTAAGATCACCCGCGAGGTAAAACTCCCTATATCTGAGGCTTCATCGCGGAAGGTTCAAAGGTTTCGTTCAGACCATAGATTATACACAACAACAGACAGGACAATACAAAAGGTATGAAAATCACTATTGTTGAAGGGTGGAGATATATTAACCCATAGTAGGATGGAATTGAGATCGGTGAGTTGTGGATTGGTAAGGTGAAAATGGTGAAGAGTAGAGGACCAAACCGATCATGAGAAAGCACAATGAAAGAATATGTGGTCAATAGTCTCGAAATCCAAAACTCACACGGAACATCGGTTGGGGGTGTGAAGAAACAATAGTTTATCCCTAGTCTACAATTTGTTTTGAAAGGCCAACCATAAGATAAAGGAACATCGAGGACTATTCCCCTTATGCCACACTAATGGATACCAAGGTACCGTCGGATTGATCGGTCTCATGAGTTTGTATACTGACTGATTAGTATACTACTTGGAAGGTCTGGCTAGCCATTTTAGTCTATCCTCACTAGAAGAATCTGGGTTATAAAGAAAAGGTGCTAGGGTGCGAATAGGCTCCACATTTGTATGTTGCCACCTCTATTCATTGTGCCGAATAACATCTGATACTCTGGTATTCATGGGAAGATCTGACCCATTGATCAATCATGGAGTCGAGTGAGCCAACAGGATATCGCTCGAATGCCAAAAATCCTACCATAAAAAAATAGAGATACCATTCCTAATTCTAAATCGAAATTGGTTCCCAAGTTGGTCTCTAACAAACAAGATCTTCTGCCAACTCCAGGAATTACTATTGCTAGGAGAAATAGTCCAAAAATTTTTCCTTCACAAAATAATAGTGTGAACCTACTTTCCCACAAGACTTCCCTATCAGTAAAAAGAACCCAAATTCTTTTCCCTATTAACCCTTTATTCCAACTGGGCAAATGTTTAAAACCTAGACCACCTTCTTTTTTAAGTCTACAGACGTCATTCCAATTAACCCTAGCTGTATCCTTTTTCTTAACCGACCCTGACCACAAGAAATTCCTAAGTTTTTTTTCTATATCCTTAAGAATAGAAGAAGGAAGAAGGAAGATACTAGCCTAGTAAACCTGAAAGGTTGACAAGACCAAAATAACTAATTGAACTTAACCAGAATAAAAGAGATGTTTATGGGTTCAATTATTAACTTTGCAATCAATTTTGTCTAACAAAGGGATACAATCCCTCCTAGACAATTGACCAGATATAAGGGGAAGTACCAAATATCGAATAGGAAGGTGTCCTAATTTAAGACCAGACAAGCTTTCCAGTTGAGGTACCATTTGGTTCAACTCTGGGGAGACAAAAATCTGGCTCTTATTCAAGTTCATGACCATACCAGAAACTCGAGAAAAGGTCCCTAAACAATCTAGGAGAGTTTGGGCCGAAACCAAATCTCCATGACAAAACAATAAGAGATCATCAGCAAATGTTTAAGAGCTTGACAACGCCAGTGGTACTTGAAGGTTGTTACTACCTATAATGGAATCATTTAAGCTCCTAGTGAACACCTCCATACAAATGATGAAGAGAAGAGGGGAAAGGGGGTCTCCTTGTCTCAAACTGGACTTCCCTGGAAAGAATTTTATGGGGGCACCATTGATAAGGATTGTATCGGCTGGTGATGTAATACACTCCTTAATCTAATGAATAAACTTGGGAGGACAGCCAACAGCTTCTAACACATTCAGAAGGAAGTCCTAATGTATAGAATCATAAGCCTTTTGTAAATCCACTTTGAAAGCACATCTCTTATGATTATTGGCTAGATGGTAATGTTTAAAAATCTCCTGAGCCAATAAAATATTATCCCCTATTCGCCGATTTTTAATGAAAGCACTCTAATTAGAGCTTATAAAGCTAGGGAGTATCTCTCTAATCCTGTTAGCCAAGATTTTTGCTATCACCTTATAAATAAAGTTACAGCAAGAGATACATCTATAGTCCTCTACTGAGGAAGGATTTGCTTTTTTGGGCACCAAAGTAATGAAAGTGGAGTTAATTTCTTTGAGGAGACGCCCATGGAGGATAAAGTCTCTAATAGCCCTAGTAATATCCTCCCCAATAATATTCCATGTATGATTAAAGAACACCCCATTAAAACCATCTGGCCCAGGATTAAAAGATTTGAGCACATCCCTAATCTCCTGATTGGAGACTTCAGGAATAAGAGGACTGGTAAGAGAATCATTGAGCCGATGAGGGAATAACTTCTCCACATACTCTTTGGAAGGAGGGAGGTCTTTTCTGGACCCAATCGTACTTTGAAAACATCCTAAGAACTGGTTTTGAATCTCATCAATAGCTACAAGTCTAATACCATTCTCACCTATAATCGAGTGAATAGCATTCCTATTCCTATTTGCCAGAATGGAATTATGAAAAAAAAAACTTGGTATTTCGATTACACAAAGTGAATGACAATAGTCCAATAACATATCCCAAGATTTCCCCATAGGTTCCAATTAGCACCACAGTTACAAAATTAACCATGGTAATCATATAATATAACATTATATGCATAAACGACATCCAAAATTAATTTTGGTGCATAACTACATTAAGACTGAGAGTACACATGACCTCACAAGCTCAAAAATACCAGAAACAAGTACAAAAATTTTCAAGATAAAATTCGAAGAGTACAATATATTTTTATTAAATTTAAAATCTGGGAAAAATGAAAATAAATGTCTATTATCCAAAAATTCCAGAAAAATATCATTAATTAGAACTGGGCAAGTGGAGCAAACAGGAAAAATTTGGGACAAAATGGCGAAGCCGACTACACGTGCCATCGCCATATGGGGAAAGTCCAAACGGGTCAAGTTGCGTCTTCTCCACCCGAATAATTGGTATTCGGGTCGTCCGACCCAATCCGCGACCCGACTTGGAAAAATGTTCATATCTTGCTCGATTTTGATCCGTTTTTAACAAAATGGGTGTCATTAGATTCAGAATTTAACGATCTATCAAATCCCTTAATCAATTTCATGAAACAGGCTACATAAAATTTTTGAAAAAATTCATACAAAAAACATTTTATGGATGGCGTTTTCGAGTTCTGGGTTTTAACAAAAAAAAAACAGAAAATTCAACAAACTTACCACACGATTTAATACCAAATCGAAACAAATCAACAACAACAAAATATATTTCAAAGAAAACAATTAACAAAACCGAAAACTCCAAATTTCATGAAAATAAACATCTCAAAAATTACCCAAAATTAGCAATCACAATTAGGATTAACCAAGCTTTGATACCAATTGAAGAAAAATCAACACGAAATTATAGATTAATTTCGTAATTTAATCAATACTATTAGACTAACCATATGATTGCAACATACTAGATTCAAGAATTATATGGACAAATACTTGAAAATTGAGGAATAATTGAGTCCATTGTTGTTTTCTATGAAGCGGAGCAATAGGGATGTAGAGGATTAACTACTACTATTCCAAACCCTGATTAGAAACCTGTACAGTTTTCAATGGCGCGATTGTATTTAAGGTCGGCTAGCAGTAGAGCCTCCTGTGCATCGTAAAACATAGGCCAAGCCTGCCCATCATAGCAAGCCCATAAACACAGGCCCAATGACACGTTGGAGAGAATTACCAAGCCTAATTATCTTGACATCTAATTAATCGGAGTTTGTACAAAATTATGTCTATTATGCTAGTCCACAAAATTAATTATAAAATTCTATCAAAAACCCCGGTGATTCTTTTCTACAAATTGATTTCATATTTTTGTGAGCTATGTTTGTTGGTCTTAATAATGATTTATTTATATCGACATTTGAATCTATCATCAATACACCTATACATAAGTTAAGAAAGCTTGCCTAAGAGTGGCGCATGACTTGGATAAAGAGGTTTAAACATGGTACTCGATGAGGACCTACGTAATCTTCCTAGTGTTAATTAAGGTGAAACCATTCATAGGATTTCACACACCATAATACATTCAAATAGGTGTTAGCATTGGGGTTAACAAACCATAGAATAAATGGTTGTAGCTCGAGGTAATAGGGTTTTAATGTCTAAAAAGTAAGTTAATTAAATTATGAAGTCAAAACTACTCCTAAGAAAAGTAGACATAATTATTTCATTGCATTTTCTTTTAATCAATTGTCTTATCATTCATTACTGGGACTGTTTTCAATATTAAATTTAAATTTACTTTTTGTTTCTTTATTCGAAAATTCATTAAAAAAATCGCTTTACTTATTATCCTTAGGCTAGTTACGAGTACTTATAAGTTTTTCTGTTCATACCATTTTCTTATAGAAAACAATACTAAAATTACTAAAGAGTCATTATTAAATACACTTTGCATTTACAAAAATGGTTATTTTCTTAGAATATAAAGAAGTAAAACATATATTATACATTAAATTTAACTTTAAATTATATTTTCTAAAAATGTTAGCAATTATATTAGTCAATTTGGCATAGTTCTAAGAATCACATTTTACCGTATATTTAATGTTGTCATTGGTGATTAGGTTGAAAATTTGTTGAACGCTTTCAGATAAAAGCTTGAGATATGAATTCATCATTTGCTTTTGTTGAACCAAATTTATCTAAAACTCAAATTTCCAAACAAATCTACGGAATGGACATCTTCTCAGCCTTACCCATCCTATGATAAGGCCTATACACAGACCACAAGCCCTTCCATCACATGCCCGAGTCCAGATCTTCTGTCCAATATTATGGTGCCTTATTGTGTTCAATAAATCTCAACCATTTATTTATGTGGGGCCCGCATGGGTCCCGTAAAATAAATGGCTGAGATTCAATGAAACAGAATAAGACAGAATAAAACTGGACAGAGGATCTGATTTGCACATGCCCACATTTACATTTTCAATCCACTGCTTTCCACATATCTTTGTGGTCAAAGCTTGCACCTTCGGGAAGACCAGCCAAATCGCATCACCAAACGTCTCGAAAAGAAAAATATAACAAACTCTTCAAACACCAACGACTGAACTTGAGGAAAAAATGACATGTCACACAGCTGCATTTTGAAGGTTTCAAAGCATCAGGAGTTCCATGTTCAATCATGCATCGACAGGAACTCAGCAACTATACATATCTCCAACAACCATTACAATGTCTAAGCATGCTATTTACGTGCGAGCACAAACCTTGAAGTTTGTGTTGATTTATGCCAACACCTTTACAGGACATTGACCACCTCTTCTACTTGACCTCAACAATTCTCCATCAGAAGAATGGTAATAGGACATTCTATCCTCATAAGCCAAACTGTGATCGAAGCAACTATGTAGATGTCCAATCCGTTGCCTTGGTGTGCTCATCGACCTTGTCTTGGCCATTGTTGATTGTGTTGCAGCCATGTACGACGGAGAATTTGGGACGGAGGTGTCATGTCCTCCTATACTCTCTCGTCTGCGAGCAAATGATCTCCGAGAGCATGAGGCCGGCGAACTAGTTGTACCAAATGTATTAAAACTAGCGATCGGCTTCAAGTTCTTCACTCCTCTATGGCCAGCCTCTTTGTCTCCCCATTGTTCAATAAAGTTGAGCCTTCTGCCATATTCCTTCTTCGGTAGTGGTCCGTGTAGTATTTTAGTACTTCTCTCCTGGAAAACATTTTTTTAGAAAAAGTTGTTTTAGCATCACAGAAAGTAGAACTCTATAAGATCGACAATAGGCATATGAAATGGAGTACCCGATGTGAAAATGAGTACTTCATCATTCTCTTTCTTTTTATAGCAGCCTCTTGCTTCCTTGACCATAGGGCTTCTATGGCTCCCTTTGTCAGGATGCTATAATCCCAACTTCTTTGACCAACGTGTTCGAGCTGCCCATATTAATTTGGCAAAGCAACACAAAATTAAGTTGAAGGTAGGATCTTTGGCAATTGAAGAACATTTATCCCATTCTTCCCGTGATCTGATTCAAGAAAAACTTATTGGGTGCTTGAATTTGAATGATAGTCCAAACAGATTACCTAAGCTACTTACCTCAATTCCTTCCTCCTTAAACTCCTTTGACTTGAAGACTAGATCATTATCACCATACTTACAAGTTCTATCTAGATCCTGGACATTCTTCATGTTGACGGCCATCTGCCGTCTCACAGCTTGTCCACGAACAATTGCTTGAAGCCTTACCACTCCCTTTAATGCCCGCAACGCTTTCCTTGCCTGTTTTAGATTTTAGTTTGAGGATGTTTATCAGACAAAAGGCGCTGCATTTGGATTACATGGACTAGGTAGTTGGAATTCAGAATAAGCTCAAATTCCCCCAAGCTTAATATGATTGAAAGAGTAATGTATTTCTTGAGAGAGAAAATTAACAAATTTCACAGATCACAATATTCGGATGTTATTCAAAAGAAATTTCAGGTGAGCACATGATTTGTTTCTTCAGTAACTTCTGACAGAAGTGGAAATGCAAGTTTCAAAACCGACTTTCAAACTATATGTGAGCTTGCAATTGACCAATTCATTTTCTGTTTTAAAATTTTCATGCCTCAACTCCTAACTTGGTCCGGTGACTTCAATTTGTGACTACTGACTAGAGTTTACCAAGCTAACCAATCAAAGGTTTACTAAGCTGTTTCCAACCATCAAAGTTATGTTTAAGATCAAAGGGTTTCGAGAATTTTACAAGGTATCCACGGAAGGCGCTCTGAATGTTAGTAGCAGCCAAGACTTGGCGGATGTTGGGAAGGGAATGATGAGAGTGAGAGACAGCTGTGAGTCTAACAACCTCAGCAGCTGCCTGAACAGCAGCAACAGCAGCCTCAGCAGCGGCAGCAGTTGCCATGGCAACCGTCAAAGCATACTTTTTCTGATTTTCTTTTGCTTCATTGACAGCTCTTTGTGGTGTTAGAAGTGCAGGGCATTGCTTATACTTGAGCTTTCCTGCAACCCAAGTCCTCCACTTACGTGTTTGCTAGTTGATAAAAGCAAGGAGAAATATTTTAACTTAATTAATTTCAGCGATAACTATGAATTGACGAATGTAAATTTTATGCAACATCAGACCTTTTCTGCTTTTGGTTTTTTGTCGCAGGAACAGAATCTCTTCACCCGGTCAAACCATGAACGAGTCTTTGCCATTGAAGACTCGCGCAATAACATTTACCCAACACTATGAATATCATCTTCTGTAATTTGCCATAGCTGATTTCTTTTCAGAAGGTAACCAAAACCCACTACAGAAATTGCTGCACAAACACATATATACTAGGACTTCGGTTTGTTTTCAGAGAAAAAAGATATATGGATTAATTATTTTAAGCTACAGAAAGATACAAAACCAATTTCCAAGCTAATTCTGTCTATATTCGATAAAGCTAATGTTGTAGGAGGTGAAAATGTTTTGTCATCATTCTTGAGTTCAATTTCATCCAAAAAGGATAAAGAATCACAAGCGTACTCACCCAAAACTGAAACGAGTGACATAAACCCAAAAACAGAGGTAGGGGATAAAGATTTGAGACTCTTTACTTTCTGTTCCACGTAGAAAGAGAACTGAACACCCTGATGATGATGATGACAGTGAATGATATTTCAGTGAAGTACTCTCCCGATATGTAAACTAATGAATGATGGAGAGCCCTTGTAAGGGAGCACATCAAATCCACTACTCGTGTTGTTGACTTTGCAAACTGGAACAAGTCAGTCTGTCCGACACATCGACAAATTTATCGTCAACCACGACTATCGCTTACCATTTCATGCCACCACACATTTGTACAACAATGCAATAAAATATTAGATAATTCCATATGATTAGTATTCCATATTTTCTTAATTGAAGCATATTACTAACCACTTCATTCTATCTAAAAGGCAAAGAAAACATCGCAAGTTAGTTAAGAGAAAAGAAGAAAAAGGGCAGAGAGTAATAATTAGCACAGACTCGGAGGCACTTCTTCTCCAAGCAGTGTCTCGCTGAACCGTAGCTTTTTACCCTCTTTCCCTCATGACCCATGACATTAACCAAACGATAATAAAAATCACCATGACGCAAAGGTTCAAACGAGGGTAGTGCCGATATAATTGCGATCCCTCAAAAGTCAATGCCTGAACATGACCGCAGACTGAAATGCGCTATGCGTTCAATCTTTGTTTTTGTTGCTTAAAAAGAAACAAAAAATTGAGAAGACGTTGCTGACATGATGAAAGCATGATCCTTCTTCTTTAATAATGGATTTAGACCTGTGCAAAATTGCCGCTTGTTTCGCCTCATTTGAAGCTCTGATTCAAGTAATAATATTTACTTACTCAACATTCTCTCCTAGTTGGTAACCTTTTTGTTAACGATTAATTGTATTTGTATGTAACAGCCGACATTAAGAGGATGATTTGGCTTTTGATCTATTCCCCCTCAAAAAGAACACATATTTTCTACCAAAAGCAAGAACCTTTTCTGTATATCCATACATTTATCTTGTATATTTGTGTTTTAGACGAGGAAATACCCGTAAGTCATATTACTATATAATGAATGAGTCCAGATCTTCTGTCCAATTTTATAATGTCTTATTTTGTATTATGAATCTCAACAATTCATTTATGTGGGCTCCGTGTGAATCCCATATAAATAAATATGAGACCTACATAAATGAATGACTAAGATTTATGAGACAGAATAAGACAATATAAAATTAGACAGAAAATCTTATCCCGTAATGAATTGTCTTAATTGAGGAAGCGAAAAGGCCAGAGGAATGACTTATACTTTGAATAGTTTAGTTCGTAATGATTAGCAGTAGCATTTACGTTAGATTTAGGCAAGCTGCTTTGATTATTGAAACTCGGACACTGTGCTTAATAATTATAACAATAAGTATATACTTAATACTTTTGACCCCCATTTGGCCTCGATCAAATACACCATAAAAAGGAGATTCGAAAGAGCTAATTATCTTTTTGCACATGATGCCATTGTCCATTCATCTACAAACTGCATTTTCTGTTTAGAAACATCTCTACAGAAGCCATATATTTGTGGATCGGCTATTCTTTTCTCTCAATTGTGTTTTCCCCACTTCTCGCGACATAATTACAGGGGGCAAGAAATCAAGAGCTCAAGACCACTTCACTATGTACTTTACCGTCTTCCATCCTAATCCACGACTTGAGTGAGAAGGGCTTCTCAACTATCTGCAGAATTCTAGCTCCTCTTGCCCAATTCCCATAGCCACCATAACCAGTATGCCTCGCAAAGCACAACCAAAGCCTCTCGTAAGGACAGCACCAATCCAGTCCATGATTGTGCCCTACAAATACTGCCTGCAATAACCACAAGGGCTTTAAATTTAGACAGATTCATCTGAACCTATGAACATTATATCAACTTTTCCGCAATAAACAACTATTAAAGAAGCTAATAAACTTAGCCTAATTTTAGGAACCATCAGATATGGTTAGGTTCACAACACCATTCCAATAAGTTAAATAAATTAGCTTCCCATGCAAGCCTGAAATAGCTAAAGAAGGAATTTGTGTTATCTATATGAATGTTCATAATTAGCTTTCTTCTGCAGCACTTGAACCCACATAAGCACAATATGCATGTCCATCACATAGCTCATGTGAAATAAGAACTGACCTTGACGGAAGGCCTCTTAACAAGAATGTTCATGATACCTAATTCAGCTTCTTGTGCAGCAACACTTTCCTTGTTAATCGACCCAATACAAGGCTTACCTATGCCAAACCAGGGAGCCACCTTCTTGTAAGATTTAGTTGGTATGTGAAAAAAAACTATCTCAGGAACCCTGTGGAAAGTCGAGCCTACAATGATCACAATGTATTTATAAAAGAAAAAATCAAAATGAAGGGGCAAACATCTTTTTTACCAGCAATTGCATCAACAAGAATTGCATGATGATATTTATAATACCCAAGTCAAATATTCAACTTAACATTCTTCAAGTGTATGAAAGAAATAAATGCTTTCAGGAACTCCAACCTTGAATCAGGATTGATCTCTTCAGACTTTTTCTTGAACCAATCTGCTTGGGCGTTTGATATAACCTCAGGATAGGACCCACCACCAGAATCTAGGAAGTACATGAACAAAGCAGGTGATCTTGGATCATCTGAGGATGAGACATTGAGAATGTAGTTGGATATACTAGGCCATAGATCTTTAGGACCATTCTTGGTATACGATAGGTCATTATGATCAATTTCCTTTGTTATCAGCTCTAAACGTGAAGTCCCTTCGAAACTACAGTACTCTGCCCCTGGAATGCAAACTAGTCTCATGTAAATGGTCATTACAAAAATGACATGCAACAATCATTTCACTTATCGAGTAATCATTCTTAATGAGGCTGAAGTTAGAAACACTTTTAACTGTTGTTCTCTTTTCTTAAATTCAAATTGTGATAACCTGGTCAAATCTAGAGGGGGAAAAAAAAAGTGCTGCTTGCTGCATAGTATTTACGGTGAAGACAGCAATAGTCTGTATAAAACAAGGACATGTTTCTATGATATGTCTACGAGGCCTTATTTCTTACTTCTTGATTGGAGGATCTTTAAAGCACCAGATTGATATCGATGTTAAGGATGTGGAGAATGGTGTGGTAACTTTTCTTGCAAGGAATAAGAAATTACCACGATAATTGTTAAGTGAGGAAACTATAAGGTTGTAATTGGTTTCAGAAAGAAAGAACTTCATTAGGTCGGGAATCTATTATAAATCAAACCACATCCTCAAGTTTCATTAAAATGGTTTGCGCAAAGGCAGCAGAGGCAGGTTTGGGATAAATCATTCAATCATCTTCTCTTTTAAACATATGATTTGTCCTTTATATATGCTAGAAGAACAATTTTAAACGGTAATCAGTAGTTTTTGCTCTTTGGAACACATAACCTAATTGCAAATTTTAATTAAATGCCTCCATATCATGATTATATTGGCGGATTTCTCGTAGTTGCTACTGCTCTTATGCAATAAAAGCTCAATGATGGAGTATCAGTATGATAGGGGCATGCTAAAACAATATCACATGGCTACCACTTCATAGCAAAAGAAAAAACTGTAAAAAGATAAAAGTACTCATGACGAGATTTTAACATGTCTCAAACTCCATCAGAATTACTTTAAGAGGAAAGACTTCATGCTAAAACCATTTAAATGGTGGAAGAATCGTGCTCACCATAACATGAATAATTAACTCCAGGACAGATAACTTGAGGGACTCCAGGGGCAGAAAACCACTCCATTGGCCAGACAAATGGTGCATCATCATGGTTCCCAAAAACACTGGACCATGGTATACCCCTCGACCTAGTTGGAGAGATTGCCAGATCCCAGTACGTGCTTGAATTGGCAATTGGAATATTATTGGCCGTAATAACATCTCCAAGATATATTACAAACTCTGTAAATTTTATTCTTTAAGTTACCATTACAATGGGAGGTGACAAAGCAGCTAACATGCAAAGGGAGAAGACAAATAGATAGCAAAACCTTGTGGGCTGAGCCAACAGTGTGAAAGCAAACTTCCTAACAAAGCGAAATAGTGTGGGTTATCCTATGAGAGTAAGAATTGTAAACAAACTAAAGTTCGTTTCTAAGCCCTGTATGTTGTCAAGTGATTAACACACAAGCATACAGTAAAAGGACAAACATATTTTATATGCGCAGCCAACAATTTCTAGAAACTTGCTATGGTCAAACAAAGAAGTTTGGGATCAAATCTCAAACTGGAAACTCAGGGAGGAATGTCAGGAAAAATTACCAAACAAGTTGAAGTTTTGCTTTAAACTAGCAGTATATCATGAGTTTTCAATTTAAGGATGTGAACCTAAAGAATGCATCACTACCATTTCATTAGAAAGAACAAGATTGAAGTATGAAATTTAGCAACCCGCACTGAATCTTGTATCATCAGCAATTCCATCAATAAGAATATCTTGTTTATTGTCTGGAAGTATGTCTCTGGCATTTGACAGCTTAACTCAGGATGGAGAAGGACAAACCAAGGATATGTGACCATGTACATTAAACTATAGCCCAACATTTGACTTGGTGCTTGTGAGGAATCAAATTAAACTCGACAAAGAAAATGAAAACAATCACCTGGCGTTTCAGCGTCCAGCACAGTGGACATGACTTTAACAGAGTTCAGATCCTGCTGAGGACCCCAGTCAGTCCAAGCATCCTCTCCAAAGTGGAGGTCTGCAAAAAGTGCGATCTTGAAGGGTGCACCTGCCCGTAAACGAAGAACATCTCCTTTCGCACACTTTTTGATCACAGCAATATCATGATTTTGTCCATCAAACCCGATTCCAACGGTCTTCACTAGGTTGACTACTGAAAAAATGGTCAGAAGGGCTAAACATCGTCCCATGTGCAGAAGGGGAATAGAAAAGTTGTGGATTGCTGAACAACAGCTAGCTCTAAAGTTCCATCCAAAGCAAATTCAGCAGCACTACAGGCATCTGGTTGAAGTAGCTTCTTCGTTAATTATATCTTTGAAAAGAATTTAAGAATCTCTCAAGGAAATCAAAGTATGCAAAGCCGTCTAACTAATCTAACACCATAAAATAATTTAGCAAACTCTGCAAGAATTCTCGCGTTAATCACATAAGTGGAAGTTAACTTGCCATGCCCCGCACGGAACAAATTAAACACATTCACAAAAATAAAAAGAATAATTATCATATCTCACCAATACAGTAGAGAAAGACAACATAATCCTAAATAATCTTATTTTCAAGAATGACATAACAGAGTAGTTAAGAGTGATAAGAAACAAAAAGCAAAAGAGTGATTTTTATCTCATTTACTGCAGCAACAGTCAATAAGAGAGAAGGGAAGACGTAAGTTAAGTTACCCTGTTGTGCTGATCGTCAAGGTTGCATATAGCTTTTTGTAGAGGTGAAAATGTATGAAACTAGGCTAAGAACAAAGATCGGCCGCAGAATTGAGGCAGGGCTGTATCTGCGACAAGTGTGGGGGCAACTGAACCAAGACAAAACAACAGAAGTGCCGTGCTGGGAATGCTTTTCCGTGGACAGGTCACCAACTTCTTTCTTTCACGTCATCACAATTAATATACACAGTAACACAAGTGTTGCCGAGCTACCAAACAAGCACTGGGATCGACGGTAGTTTGAAGTGGTGTAGGAGTTAATTTTATGTGTATAGACCTCCTGATGAGGTAAAATTAAAGAACAAAAATTGTTAAGTTCATCTTTTCAATTGGGAGAATTATAAAAAGACATAATAAGTATTTGTTGTTTTCGTTTCCGTCGTCGTCGTTATCGTAATTATATTTCAAAATTTCGAACTGAAATAGGTTCTGAAAAAATCTGATAATACGTAACCTTACCCTTACATTATAAAAAGGATACTGTAGTGATGTAGATGTAATTTTAACTTAGGCTTCGAATATTTTATGAAAGATCAACCAGTTGGTGTTTCTGAGTTGTTATATGTCATACATCGCGAATTATTTTCCCATCGATCTCCAATGAAAGAGGTTGAGTTTCTTCTGTCTGACTCCGAAAAGCATTTCCTATTCCTACCCCCTTGATTATTACAGGACTCAACTATGACCTTTATTTTGATAATCTCTTTTATTTTTTATAATATAAATTGAATTCCTTAAATGTGTTATTCAAAAGTCTGCTAAGAATGACTTGGTCGTAGACAAAATTGTTGTAGCGATCCTTGTGTTATACGAAAATAGCTAATTAAATCCTGAGATATAAAATGTTACTATATTAACCTTATGTTTTCAATTTTGCTGCAAAAAAACCTTTAACTGTGTGTTGTTAAGGGACTGTGAGTTAATAAAATTTCAACTCAAGATTTTTTTTGCTAATTTTTATATGTCATAATTTTTTTAGCAACTTTTAAATAATACAGGATTATTAAGGCAATAAATTCCTTGGTCGTATAAGCATACTAATCGACATTCACATCTGTTATCAACAGCTTTAACTATATTTTAAGTATCTCTTTAAATATGGTTTAAACTTTGCACCAACAATAATGTTGTATTTAATATTTATATAATATTTTATCATTTGAATATCTAAAACAAATTTGGATTCTTACATCTAAAATTTATATTCATTGATCCTTACAAGGTAATTTACTTTTGAAGCTATCTAATAATATCATTCAAAATAGAATTAATTATTAATTAAAGCCATCCAACTCGAAAATGACAAACGTAAGCAAAGCAAGTAAAGTTTGTGGTTTAATCTCCCTTTCACATTCAATGATATCAATGAAATGATGATTGCAAATTACCATAAATTTCTAAAAGAATATAACCCTATTTTATTTATTTAATACCATAAATATTTTCATTAATTATCCAAAAAACAATATACATTAAATCACCACAATTAAGAAATTGCTTGCAAATCTTCAAAGTCACATCTCATAGGCAAACTTAAAAACCAACATTAATTTTTTTAATTATCAATATATCAATTATTTGTTTTCTATACTTAATTCTCGCTTGAAATAAAATTTTTCTAACTCACTCTTAATCATAATTGCATAATTCCTTCCTTTTTTCCATTTATGTTTTTAGTTTTATGTTTATTTGAGTTTTCTATTTATGTTTTTACTTTTATCTTTGTCTTATCTAATATGTATTTTTAAATTAAATTATCAATAATATGTATTTTAATTTTAATAATTAAAATGTATTTAAAATAAATATTAATTTTTAAAATTATTTATTTTAATAAAATAAAAATATTGATAATTTATTAATAAATACTATATAAGAGATTAAAATAAATTTAATTAATTGAAAATAACTTATCCTTAAGTTTTATATAATATGTAATTATTATCAGTAAACATACAACTAAGTAATAAAAATATAACTACATTAACATACAACCAAACATATTTTTATTTTTATTTAAAAGAAAAACATAAATTTAAAACTAAAAACTACAATAGAAAAATAAAAATAGAAACAAACGCTCTAATAACATCTTACGTTTTAATTTATAAACATACAAGTTGTTCTACTTTCTACAACTTTGTAGCAATAGTATACTTCTACATCTCAAACAACGGTAGTTTAGCCGGATCTTGCTGAGGTTGGACACTGCTATTCGGATCCATAAGGCCTGTGGGTATGGCTTCTGAAACACCTGCAAAACAAATAAAGGCGCACCGGGAGTGATTGCCGGCAAGCCCCTCCGATGCTTAAGTCAGTCGTTTGGTGAGGGTAACAGTCGTTTAGAGCAGGAAGAACTAGGGTTCTAGTCGCGTACCTGAATCATGGCTGAATAGTACCTTATATAAGGGATACTGGCTAGGTTT
>JAOQMR010000005.1:26474541-26489598 GCA_027563865.1 Erythroxylum pelleterianum
TGACTGATTGTAAATTATTCTTGGATGACTATAAGAACTGAAAATGGTTTATTATGAACATGGGTTTTAGTTACTTGCTGTTTTTGCCGCGCCAATGTATGTTTAGAAAAAAAAAATGTATACCGAGTTTTAACCGACGGACTGATGTAGTACGCCACCCTCGCGGGGCACAGATTCGGATATCGCTAACGATATCGGGTTCAGGTCACTCGGGAGTGGGGTGTTACACATCGTCGACGGATCAGCCGACGGCTTTTCAACGATTTGCCCGTCTCTCCGAGTACTAACCCCTATTTCCTCAGTAATCCCTGCTTCCGACACCTCATTTCTTCCGGCCTTCGGTATTTCCATCATCTCCGCTGTTACCTCCAGCGGTCCAACACCAACACTTTCCGAGACCCTCTCGACGGATGAAGAGGGGGAACTGGTTTCGACCCTAAGTCTGAGTTTGTCTCTATGGCTAGTGGATGACATGACGACAAAATAAAAATTTATAGGATTAGGAGCGGAAAGAGGACGTACCTAAGCTAGTAATCAAGATTTGGGATTTGAACGGTGGTGAAAATAGAACTCCGGTGAACGCAACCAAGGAAGCGAAGAGTAATGAGAGCAGAGACTGGAAAATCAGATGCGAGGTAAAGAAGGTCTACAGTCCGCCGATTCCAATACTTATAACGGCGATTCACTGGATGGAAGTACCAGTAGATATCAGACGCATGGTGAAATCCGAGCCAAGGTCAGACACGTGGCAAGATCTGAACCGAGAAAAATTAGAGTCATTAAAGACCCAAAGCGGCGTGACGGCCGAGAGGACATACCTGACAGCGTGTGACAACGCATGACAGCTACACGACAGTTGAAAGGATGCACCTTTTCAAATTCGGAACAATGCCCAAAAGATACGCATCGTCATGTCATAACTAGGTGTAGCGTTGCGACTAGACACCAATACCCAATCGATCACCCGGTTCTCAGCTCGAATCGAGCAATCGCCCAGCTCTAGCACAAGACAACCGATAGCTATTCGGTTGGGCCGGCCATGCAAGGCTCAATCCCAGGCCCAGATGTCGACGGTCCAATCATAGGAGGTAATCTCCCATGCAAACATAAAGACTCACGTAAAGACCTAAACTTAGCGATTCCAGGTATATAAAGTACTATTTCTCCATAATTCAGGTACAACGCAAGAAACCTTGCCTCACTTTGTTTACAATTATCACAACCATTACAAAAAGACTAACTTGAGAGTCGGAGGGGCTGGCCGGGAACCAATCCCCGGTGCGCCTTTACTATTTTGCAGGTGATCTCCATCTAAAGTTGTTCAGAATCATGGATCCAAACGACAACATCCGACCCCAGCAGAATCCGACTGAACCACCTTGTATCTTGGCAAAGAGCTGGATCGACGGAATAAGTCCCTCATTGGTAATGAGAACGTCCTCATCTGTTAACTCCAACTCTTGTTCATCTTCCAGCAGACCTGGCTGAATAAGGGTGTCTCGAAGTGAGCGGGGAAAATGGTGAGCATCATCCTCACCAAGGTCCCTAATCATTTTTTCTTAGTACTCCGATCTTCCTCTAAGGCAGGTGCTGGCTCCTTGTGTGGTTCACTCGCATCGTCAGTCGCCATATATCAAGATATACTAAAAAAGCATAGTTAACTCTTCTTTAGTTATACACCAGAGTTTATCTGCAGTGTACAAAATAGTACTTTACAAAACTTAATAAATTTACTATAATATATATAGAACATAAAAAGTTATATCATCTATATTATTATATATTTAAACGAAAATGACAAAATTCTAGTTTAAAGATTTCTTTTTTCACACGATTGAATTATAAAAATTTCCTTTTTATTATTTATAGAAGAAATCTGAATTTTAATTTAATGAAAAATGTTTCAATGCTTATGATTGTAGTGAAAGTTAAAAACTCAACTCCATGGATTAACCGAACATATTAAAACTACCTTATAAGTGTTACTAAATTTCGGGTAGTTCTCTTAAAGTTGTTCGTAAATTTGTTCCAACTTTGGCAACATCGTTAAATAATTGATCAATATAAATTTTGTCAATATTTTTAAATTCAATACTATGATGAGAATTTATTAAAGCATAGCTAATTTGATAAGTTATTGAAAATGGATATTGTCCAATATTCATCAAATTTTCGCGATAAAATTTATAGGCAATGGTAATTGTTTCGTCTAATTTGTGTGATATTAAAGGGATTCCTAATTTTAGGCGAGTATTAAATTTTATTTTACCATAGGCTAAATTTCCATTCATTATTCCTATAATTTGATCATTTAAATTGGTCATTCGTTCATCAATAATGGCCATTCTAATTGGAGAATCAATACCTTCTCGAAGAGTGGATTTTTAATAAAATTTGAATTGTGGATAAATGTATATATCCTATTTTATGTCTTTTATCTTACGGTATTTTCTGTATATTGTGTACATATTTGTTGTTGATCAATTAAATTTATTCTAATGTGTCCACTACATTGATCTATTCTAATTGGTGTTTTGTGAATGAATTTACCATAATATATAATATTTTGTCAACTGATTAGATTTTTTAGGATAGGATGATGTATATCTTGTCCAAATTTTGGATTTAATTGAGTTTTTGCTTTTTGTTTTTGTTTTTCTTTTGATGAGTTTTTGCTATTTGTTTTTGTTTTTCTTTTGATAATAAAGTATTTAGATGAAAGATACTAGTTGATTCAGTTAATTCTAAGTTATTAATATCTAATATATTTTGTTCTTTGGTAATTTGTTCTTCTGTAATTAGATCTGTCATTGATGGTGATGATTACGTAAATTATAATTTAAATAATTTAATTCCTGTATGTAAAAATTATAGAGATTTTGAGCTAATTCTAATCGTTCTTTTATTGGTTTTATTCCGTTTTGATTACTAATAACAAATTGTACATAATTATATCTTTCTTCATACTATTATTTTTCAGTTTTATATTGGTTAACTAAGTTTTCAATATATAATATATGTTCTTGTAATGTTCTACAGAAATTACAACTACGGTGATTCATCTAGATGTATTTTATAATGTTCTTTGAAGCGATTATGTAAATATTTAACATCGTCTTTTTCTAGTTGATAGTTTACATAATGTGTATTAATTTTTGTTTGACATAAAAATAATTAACAAGAAGTGAAAAGATAACTATTAATGAACGCATGGTTAATATTTTATACAAGAATAGTCAATTCCTTGAGTTGTATCTAATAAATATTGCATAAGAAGTTTTGTAAAAACCATATTTCAAATAGGTAAATAAAAAATCATTTTAACTCATGTTTAGATAAGGAAGTAAAACTAATAGCTAAAAAGATAAATATAGGTTTAAAGGAATGAATAATAAGTAAATAGATATAACTAATGATTGATGAAAACATAAAAATTAAAGAAGTCATACCTTAGTTCTCGTTTTCCTTTAAACGCTAATCATTAGGCTAGACAAGAATGAGAGAGGGAAAGGATAACAACTAAAACATTTATTTTTTCATAAGAGAAAATGCTGAATAGCTTACATTATATAGGCAGAGAGACGAAACCTTTGTCTCAAAGAAAAGCTAAAGTAAAAGACAAAAGATACGAAAGAAGCTAAAGTAGAAAAGACTTAAAGTAAAGTAAAGAAAAGACTAAAGTATTATCGGTCACAATAATTTACATTATTTACAAAGAGAGTCGATGTGGCCTACATGGCATTGCTGATTATTCTTCAATTATTGCTTCGATTGAACTGTTGTCTTCCTTGTCATTGGTGGAAGTGGAAGCGAAATAGGTACACTGGCGTTGAGAGTGACTGCAAAGTTGGTGATAGATGGCATTTTTCCATTGGTCTGATAACTCGTTGAAAATGCCATTGGTTTCTGAGAAAGATTGCTCAAACTGTCGAATAATTTGAAGGGCTTCAGTAGATATTGGTGCTTTGGATACAGAGATCATAACTATGTTTGGTCCTTTATAGTTGACTTTGATTAGTCAATCGGAATTAATCCTTATGCATTGTTGGTATATGCCTTCGAGACATTGGAGATTAAACTGATTAATGAGATTCCAGGGAAAAGTATGTCGAGGAGGTTCATCTATGGGGGGGATACATTCCATTACTTATTCCAATTTGAATAAATGTGATTCTAGATACTTTAATTTCTGCTTCTTTGAGATTGTATGTTTCTTTGAAAATTGGATAATTGCTGAAAACCTTGATAAATATTTCCCTTTCTTTTGCAAATCGATCTTTGTAGGTTTTGACTGCTTGGATAAATTCGGTGGAAAATTCTGACAAAATAGTCAAATGGGTTAGATAAATGGTATCAATTAAGCCACTTTGGAAGAAAAGGTAGTTTGATAATGGATCTGCTTCAAGGAAAATGATAGCTTTTGGTCCATATCTGCCTTTGGTCTATGGATAGTATTGAAATACTTTTTGTTCGTCCTTCCACTCGTTAAGTGCTTGAAAATAGTCACAGAATATTTCTGAAGTAATTTTTTGCATTTCTTCCTTGAGGGCATTGGTAGGTAGAGCATTAATTTTGTCCATATTGAACGGCTTGCCTAAAAGCTTCATTTTGGGCTCAAGAGGGGGTTTTTCTAGGGCTTGTTTGTATTGAGGCTTTAAGACTGGGTTTTTAAACTAAGATAGAGCTTTTTCAGCCTCTTGTCTACTTGAGAAGCTTTTATGTAAAATGGATGATTTTCCAGTGATATGTACTACAGCTTTGTGCCATTCGTCATAAAGTCCGGTCATAGGTCCATTAAAAATCTTATAGATTTTTTCTTCTTTAAAATCTTCTTTACGTTGAGAAAGAGACGAGTCTTCATGAGATTTAGGTAAAGAGTGTTGGGTAATTTGTTGTGAGGTAATAGGATGAATAGTAGGGATAGTAGCTAGTTGAGATGTTTGTTCTAGAGAAAGTTGTTTTTCGAGTAAAGTAATGGTACTCCTTAGTTGATTGATTTCTTTAGTGATTGTTCGCACTTGTTGCTGTAGTTCAATCAATTCAGCTTCCTTCTTGGTTAATGATTTCTTATGACTTATAATGGCTGCTTCTATTCTCTGGTTAAGATATCTGCAAGACTGTTTTCAGAAGATTTTATATAATGAATATGAAAATTATATTGATTTAGTTCTAATTGCCACAAGATTAATCTTCCTTGATTATAATTAGTTTTAATATTATATTTAGTAAAGCCACATAAATATTTTGAATCTGTTTGAATAATAAACTCAATTGGCAGTAAATCAATACGTCATTTTCTCAAAGTTTTGAGACAGGCTAACGTTTCCTTTTCATGGATTGGATACTTTCTTTCAGGAGAACTGAATGTTCCATTTATATACTTGCATAATAAATATTGTTTCTGATTGAGTGGTCGTGCCAACAAGCATCCTGCCTATGTATCTATACTAGCATCAATTTGTACCAGAAGTGTGTCCTTTGGTAAATAATTATATAAAACGGGTAAGTCCTTACACAAATTTTTTAGTGTACATACCGTATTTGTATCTTCAAAAGTCCAATTTCATTGATGTTTTGTACTACATTTGAGTTGTAATCGTTTTCTTTCCTTAGCAAGATTTTTGAAGAAGCCTTGATCTGATATATAATTAAGTATTCCTAAAAATTGTTGTACATGAGTTCTATTTTTTAAAATATCAGGAAAATGTTGTATTTTGGTAAGAATATTGGGTTGTAATTTTAAAAATCCATTATGAAATTCAATACCTAAATATTCAATATTTTGTTGTGTTATTTTAACTTTCTTTTTGCTTAGAATTAGTCCTTTTTCTTGACACCTTTGAAGGACAAGTCTGACTTTTTTCAGATGATCTTCTTTATCGGTATTTGAAAATATAATAATATCATCTATATAAGCTAAAGTAAAATCTCATAAACCTTCTAAGTTATTATTCATAAATCTTTGATAAATAATAGTTGCTTGTTTTAATCCAAAAGGTAAGACGTTATATTGAAAATGTTTTTGTGGAGACAGGTAAAAGATGTTAATGGTTTTGTATTTTCATGTAGACGTAATTTTCAGTGTCTAGATTTTGCATCTAATGTAGTAATCCATTTATGTCCTTTTAATTTATTTATAATATAGTCTTTTCTAGGTAATTTATATGTATCTCCAACAGTTGCTTCATTTAGCATTTTATAGTTAATAACTGTCGTTTTTCTCTTCTTTTGCTTAGAATGATTGTTAACATAAAAAGTAGGTGCCAAATGTTTACTTGTACCGGGAGAGATGAATTGTTTTGTTAATAATTTAGAACATTCTGAAATAAATTCTTGTACATCTTGTTGAGTATATGGGATATCATTGCGAATATTTATTTCTTATGTAGGGTCTTTTAATTTTATTTCAATTAATTGAGTATTAGTATTTTTTGATTGGATCTAGTGGATGCTCACTACAAACTTGATCTAGTAGGGTTTCTATTTCAGTTTGTAAATATAAATTATTTTGAAGATAAAATTGTAATTGAGCCAGTTTTTTAGTTATAAGTTTTAAAGTTTTATAGTAAGTAGTGTGATAGATAGGAATTTTGAGAATAATCGATTTTTTAATGAGTGAGTTGATTAGTGGTGTTTTTAGAATTATATAGTGTAGATACTGACATAATAATTTTAAAAAGTTATTTCCTAAAATAAATGATAAGCCAGATTCTTGTTGGTAAATTGAGGGTACGGTAAATTTATAATTTTCAATAATAATATTGTTGTAATAACTTACATACCAAATATATTTACTACTTCCATTTGCTTTTCGTATTTGTAATGGTTTATATAATTTTTTTCCAATTATTCAATATTGTTTTGGTAGCTATACAAATAGTAGCTCCTGTATCAATATATGCATTTATTTTTTTATTCTGAATCTGTACTTGAATAAATGTTGTATTCATATTCGTTTGTTGATTCTGATTCTTGAGATTCATAATAATATAAAGTATTTATAGTAGAGTCGGTTTCATAATAAGATTCTATGGGTTCTAGATTATATTGAAAAATGGAATTTAAAATATTAACTTTTTCATTATATTTATTATTTGGTTTTTGTTTTTGTTTAGGACATTCATTAGCATAATGTCCTTCTTCTTTACATAACCAACATTTACATTGTTTCTTTCCTTGAGGGTAGTAATTTTGTTTTGGTTTTAGTTGTCTGTAGGCTTTCTTTCTGAAGATTTTTTTATAAGATCTAAAAGGTTTTCGAGAAAAGTGTTTTTTTTATAGATATTTTTTCCATTTGTAGTTTTTAAATCTAAAATTTGGATGTTTTGAACTAAGATGTTTATAAGTAGTGAAGTCACAACCATATTGTTGTGGGACTTCAGAATATTTGGAACAATATAGTTGAATATCGTTATGTCTTAATTTCTTATATAGTTTTGCTTCAAGACATTTTTGTGAGATTACTTCTTTTGTAACGAGAATAGCTCCTCCTAAATTATAAGCTACTAGATTTTTACGTTGTTTGTTCATAAATTGTTCATCAATGATTTTATTTATAAGATAAGGTAATTTTTGTATAAAGATTTGAATATACATTTCTTGTTCGGTTTTTGTTAATTTATAATAATATTTTTTAAATTCACAAATATATTGTTTTAGATAACATATATAAAAATTTGCATATTATTTAAGTGTCATAAAGCATTTTGTCTTTCTTCATTTTCAATTTCTTGTTTATAAGAAAGGACATCTTTTCCAATAAATTCTTTATAAATTTCATGTGCTACTATATGAAAAGCTCGAACAGGTTCAACTACATTTAAGAATCCGATAGTATTTTTTATATGATCTTCATTATCTAATAAAAAATTTAATACAATACCGGTAGTTTTATAAGTTATACAATTTCACAAAGTACCTATATTTTGTAAACCTTCAAATGGTTTTTCTAGTTGTATTATAAGGGTTAGTTTATTAGCCCATTCAATTAATAATTTCTCAGGTGATACAACACAATCTAGATTTAAAATGCCTTTTGGTCCTAATTGTACATGTTTGGGTAAATATTCAATGGGAAATTTTCGAATTTTATTATCCCTCTGATAACAACCAAATCTATTGAAATCTTCGGTTTCAAATTTTGATTCCCAATTATAAGTTGTATGTTGATTTTTTTTTCGTTTTTTGCTTGTTTGAATGCATTTTGGTTGGTCAGTTTTATTTTCTGGTTGGTCAATTTTCTTTGTTTGATTCATGAAAATTTCTTGATTAGATTCATATTCATAAATAATTTCATCTTGAGCCGTTATTGAATATAATTTCCTAACTATTATTGCTAACGATATTCAAATAAGTTTGTATATTTATTTGAATATAATTTGCTAACTATTATTGCTAATGATATTTAATATTTTTTTGGTAAATTAATAATAAGATAAATGTAGTAAAAAGAGTTTATGTAAGTAGGTATAGATTGCATATAAGACCAATCCCATACCAAGCCAAAAGAGACAGCCCCTATACTGACATGACCTGAGCAAACGTTTCACTCATGGCAAGAACACACTAAAACCAGATTTTGGTGATAAGCTTCACAGCAATCCTAATATCCGTATGATGCAAACATCTATTGGAACATTTGGCAGTTACAACTTTGCAGCATGATTCCACTGTCCATTTCTTCTTTGGCGTTATCTTGTGCCTTATGAAAACTACCAACAATATTTTCATCACACTAGATAGAATTACAGACCTACTTTCTCGACTCGACCTTCCAATTTTGTTTTCTGCTCTCCCTTGGCGGCGCCTGCCCATGGTGTAGAGGTTTGAACCCATGCTCACTATTGTTTCTGTCCTCCCAGTCCCGAATGTTCGAAGCAACCTTCACTAAAGTTGTATCTAAGCTAAATATTCACGTAATGTAGAGTTTTGAATAAAACATTCGTGTCCCATTTTAGTTCGGAATTATATTACTCCATCTTATTCAAAATAAGTGTCGTTTTACAGGAATGCGTACTTATTAAGAAAAATAATAAAATATTTGATATACCTTTATTAATTACATGTTAAAGTGTCTTGAAAATATAATCTGTGTAATCTATGTAATTAAGATGTAAGAGACATTAAAGAGTAATTTTGGAAGTAAAATCATAAATATATATAAAAAAGTCAACACTTATTTTGAATAATTAAAATCCCTCTAAAACGATACTTTTTTTGTTGGAGGGAGTATATATTAACCTTTGATAAGCAAATGTGACACAGTTTAGGGAATCCCGAATCCATCGTATAACAACTAAAATCAATCATCACTATGATCTCTCTCGTAATGATGTTTCCGGTTTTTCATGTCACAGTTTGAAAATTTTGAAGAATTAAGAAGCTTCTTTGGTTCATTAGGAAAGAATTTCAAAGCTTAGGTAATCTAGCCGGAGGCTATTAATGGATGCACGATCAAATCCTTTATTATAATTATTCTGTTTTAATATTATTTTATTATAAAATATATAAATAAAATTTAATAAAATAAGATTAAAAGTCAACGTTAACATATATCGATAAGATTTAATATAACATAACAAAAACACTGTAATCAAATGGGAGATCTTCTATTAATGTACTATATGGAGCTGTATATTGCAATTTATGGTGAAAGCTGTCTAAGAAAAATCTTAGTACTATTAATTATTAAATTTATCAATTAATTTCATTACTAATTGAAATTAGAATTTGGATTGACAAAATTGAAGAAAATGATTATGTCAAAAAATGATGGTATGATATGCACGTTCCTTCAAGTGAGAGTGGGGATGCAAAGACCATTTACCTTACAAGGTGAACAGGATGACTCATTCTGTCTCTCTCTCTCTCTCTCTCTAACACAGGTGTCTCCTCCTTACCAAGGAAGTTACGGGAGAAGACGCAACAGAACACAATGTAAAACCAAGGGCTATAAATACCCACCGCCAACGCAATGTAACGGAACTAGCTATGCGTTTGCATACCCCTTTACATGTTGTTTACTAAGAAACACATCACAAGAAAAAGGATTTATGTTTTGATCTTTTCCTCTTCAACTTGAGATCATCCCATTGAACCGCCTTGGATTCTCGCTACATTTATGGCCATGACGAAATTTTAGGCTTTGATACGGTCTTTGACGCCAAACCCCTCTGTGCCCCTTTGTTGTTTTCTGTGAATTCTTTTTTTGTTTTTTTTCTCTTCTTTTGAATTGATTGTTTGCTTTTCGCAATTGAGCAGCTTTCCTTTCTGTAACTGCGTTCCCTTTTCTTGGATTGTTATAAAAACTTACCCTTTTTCGGTCTAGCTTTTGTGGGTCGGTCTTGTCTTTGAGCTTTTAGATTTCTCTATGAATAACCGGAGGAGACAGTGGGCTGGTGATGCTCATCGTCATGTACAGAGGACAGGATCGCAGTTCACGAAACCTCCTCAAGGTTTGTCTTTCTCAATTGTTATTTCCTATTTTAACTGTTGCTTGTTAGTTTGTGCTTGATTTCCCGTAAAAGATGACGTCCGTGATGATGAAAAAGAAAGGCTTCTTTCCGTATTTTGAAATGGCATGCTTGGCTGCTTTTGTTCATTTGCAGTTGTGGTTTCCTTGAATTTACCAACTATATCGGGTATGTCTTATATGAATTTTCTGAAACGATGGCATAGTTTAGGTGGCGATTTGATTATTCATTTGTGACGGCTTTGGGAATCTTTTGTTGCCTTTATCTTTCCTATGAACTGAGTGATTCCAACTTGATGTTACCGGATTCTTACGTTTCTATAAGCTGCAAAAGGAAGCATGCTGCACTTACTGGATGCTTATTTGGGATGTCAGGTCAAGGTCGTGCTTGTCTTGAAATGGCGATGATTTACTTATATCTTGTGCAGAAATTGCCTCTTTGTAATAGGCCATACATATCACCGTTTCTATCCTCTTTGTGGTTAACTTTGTAATATGCCAAAATAATATGTAAATAACTGTTCAATAGCAGACAGATTTCCATGTTACTTTTGTTACAGAGTGAAACAGTAGTTTTTGATTTCCTTCTTAAATTTTTAAGGACAGTGGCAACATACTTATTTCTTTCCTTCTTTCTGCTCTTGGGTCCTGTCCTCTTTGTATTAATTTCTCTGGACACTGTTCTTTTGGCTGGTCAACATATGAATATTTTAGGGTTGTTTCTTAGCTTCAAAGTGTGCTAGTCTTTATAACAAGTTGCCTTCTTTGCTTCATCCTTGGTCACTCCTGGATGTTCTTGTTTTGTCAATAGTTCTTCAACAAGTTACAATGTCGTGTGAAAATGATGCAGAAGAACTTTAGTTTGAAAATGATGCACACAGTGCTAAAAAGCTCCTAAGATGTCATGACTTCAAAATACCATCTCTCCTCATTCAAGGGGATTCTCAAGTCATTAGTTTTTATAACATATGTTGGCAATCAAGTGACAAGTGCTGATCGTGGAACTCCTTAAATATGTATGCACATGATGTCAGAATATTTCCTATGCAGCTACAGACAGATTTATGTTGTTGGCCGTTTTATATACATTTATTAGCTTTTCTGCGTGATTGTTGGGGCTCTTAAGCTGGTTAAGTTTATGTATAATATTTCAAAAGCAAGTGGCCAATGAGGAAATCCTGGAAGTCCTTAAACACCTACACGTATACACATGATGTCAGTTTTCATTATACTTGAAGTTAATTTATGCCATTTTCACTTTTATGTACATGTCAAGAATTTATTTTCGAAATTTATATATGTTCTAATGCATGTTTTATTTCCGTAACCCTTTCCCTTTTTGAGAAACACAGCTTTTGATATACCTTTTTCTGTTTGTGACCATCATTACTACTTCACCTCCTACTTGAGTTAACTTTTTGTGATTTCTTTGTTTCCAGGTAGTTGGCAACCAACCGTACCTGCATGGGAGAAAAAATTCTGCTATTTGGTTGGTTCAATACCATGGAAAAAGCTATTAGAAACCAAGAGATCTATGTATCTTTATGAGAATGTAGTGAAATGGGATGATTCTGCTGGTGAAGAGGCATTTCACAATGCCAAGAACCGGTTTTGGGCAGAGATTAATGGGCTGCCTTGCAATATTTCATTGCCTGATCCTGACATTTACATTGATGAGATCGATTGGAATGCAAACGTCGACCCTGACTTACTATTGGACTTGGAACTGGAACCTAAAGCTCCGGATGAGAGGGAAAAAGGTGAGGAGGTTGTCATTCTTGGTAGTTCTCCCTTCTTGAATCAGTCATTTTCATGCACTGGCTGGGGTGATTTTAAAGATGATATGCAAAAGGATGCTGAGGGATATGGGGAATGTAATCAGAACATTGGTAATAATTGGAATTCCTGGGATAGTAATACTGGCCAGACAAATGGAGGCTTTAAAGATAATAACTGGGAAAATTGTTGGAATAATTCAAACGGATGGGAAGATAATTGTAACGAGTGGAGTAGAAGTTCCAGTGGGTTGAATAATGTCAATAGTAGAGCGAAAGGAAGCGGGGGAATGATGGATGGGTATGGAAAGAAGCGAGATGTTGGCCATTGTTACATGTCACAGTATAAAGTCTCCAAGTTTCACGGTGATGACTATCAGATTGATCGGGGATGGCGTAGAAATGGTAGAGGAAGGAAGAAGGTAAATTTTGTACATTGATTTGTGCTTCTCAATTGGTGAATCATTATGAAGCTGCGGAAGCTTGAGAACCAACCTGCAATGGATTCTTAGAAGTTGCATCTTAGTAGATTGAGGAAGAAAGTTTTGTAGGCATATAAATATATGTATAGAAGTCTAGGTCGCATGTCACCTATTATTTCATTTGTTTGTGTGTCAGCTTGTTTGATAATAGGAAGCTTGAGGTAAGAACCTTCGGTTATCAGCTAAAATCTCAATTTTGTGGACATAAGTCAGGGTGCTGTTTACTAATAGTATTTGTCTATCCCCTGGGCAAACAATGTCAGCATTAGCTGCCATATAAATGTAAAGACAGGGGTGCTTTCTCTGCCATATATTATTATGATCTTACGAAAAAACAAAATCGCATTGCTAAATTCTGCAATTTAAGGGTTAATAGGGTTTGATTACCTTCTCCCCTGTAAAATCTACACATTATGAGGCATAAGGGGCTGGAGAGTGGAGACCCCTCTTATGCTTGATATACAGTAATGTGACCTGTTGGTCCCGCACTGACTATTGGTTTTTATTTGTCCTGTTGCAATTTCGGCACAGAAACAGATTGTATCTGCAAGCGGCCGAGAAACGATTATTCAATTCTAAGTTGATTACCTCTTTTTTTGGTCGGACTGGTAGCCTTATACACTCAAACTTCCATCTTACGTACACTTTGCCTTTTTTATGGAAGTATAAGACTTACATGATGAACCATGAAACTGATGAAAGGGGTGAGCAATGGGTGATTTGCTTTAGTTCTTACTAGAATCCCAGATTTTTTTATTTATTTAAGCTCAATCAAATTATGTGAAAATTTGAAGCAAACCAACTAATCCAAATAATTTTGGTTTTCTTCAAATGGTTTGCACTGATTTAATATTTCAAATATTGCTTAATTTTTAATAAATTAAAATGTTAACATCATAAAATATACAAATATTAGTAAGAATATATATTGTTGTTATCAAAATTGTGAATTAGGATCTCGTTTGAACCAACATAATACATATGTATAATTAATATTTTACTCCACAAATTTATGTAAATTATTAAAATTAGCCCAAACTCCTTTTTTCGGCACTTTAATAATTAAACTCTTAATTGATCCGTGAACTATTTGTTTAATTTGTGGGACACATGAGTTTAAAAGAAAAATAAGAAAAATCTTAAAAAGTTTTGGATCTATGGCAACTTGTGGATTTGAATGCACTCCTTAATTGAGTAAATGATTACATCTAGTATTGACGGTGAGCAATCAGTTGTTTCTTTACGCAACGTTTGGTTCTTGTCCTGTTAATGGGGACAGAGGACGAGACATAAAAAACCTGTCTTTGGTAACGTTTGATTGCTGTCTCCATTTTTCTGTTCACCGTCTTCGAATGACAGGGACACATTTTTTTGTACCTCTCAAAAAGGGAGAACAGAGGGACACTATCTCCGCAAGATAAACATAAACAGCGTTCATGTGCTTTCTTTTTATGTTTTACATAAGCAGACAGTTTTGTTTTTATGTTTTGCTTTTATGTTTTTATTTTTAAATTTAGTGAAAAGTTATGTTTATTTAAAATTTTGGTTTCTTTTGTTTTATTTTAGTTTTTAAAATTTAGAAAAAACCACAAAAGATTTTTTTTTGTGTTCTTTCTATAATCTAATTTACTTATAACTAAATAAATATTATTTAATTATTTAATATATTAATTATTAATAAGAATTATAAATAACATAATTTAATATTATATTTAATTAATTAAATTATAAATAATTAAATTAAACTAAACTAATAATTATTAATAAATATAATTAAATTAAAAATATCTTTAAAAATATATTTCAATACAATTTTGATTTAATAATTAAAATATAGTTAAAATAAATATAAATTTATAAATAATAATTTATCAATAAATATTATATAAGATATCAAAATAAATTTAACTAATAAAAAATAATTTATATTTAAGTTTTATTTATTAATAATTATTACTAGTAGTATAATGTAGATGTATTATTATTATTATTAAGCTTCATTTTGTATTTATAATAATAATAATAATAATAATAAACATATATTTGGAATTCATTATTATTAGTAGTAGTATAATGTAGATGTATTATTATTATTATTACTCATCATTTTGTATTTATTATAATAATAATAATAAATTATTATAATAATAATTATTATTATTATATATTTGGAATTTATTATTATTAATAGTAGTATAATGTAGATGTATTTTTATTACTATTTAGCATCATTTGTATTTATTAGTATAGTTATAATAATAATTATTGTTATTATTATACATTTTGAACTTATTTATTAATGTTATTAATTTTGTTGTTATTATAATAC
>JAOQMR010000005.1:26501365-26511941 GCA_027563865.1 Erythroxylum pelleterianum
CAATTAACAATCGCTTCTATCTTACTAGGATCAACTCTAATTCCTTCAGAAGAGACATGCCCTAGAAATGATATCTCCTGAAGCCAGAAATCACACTTACTTAATTTAGCACACAATTGTCTTTCCTGCAGGGTCTGTAATATAATTCGGAGATGTTCAGTATGGTCCTGTTCATTCTTAGAATAGACCTGAATATCATCAATAAACACCACAACAAATTGGTCCAAATAAGGCCTGAACACTCTATTCATTAGATGCATAAATGTTGCTGGAGCATTAATTAACCCGAATGGCATTACTAGTAATTCATAATGTCCATAACGGGTCCTAAATGCAGTCTTTGGTACATCAACTTCCTTTACCCAAAGTTGATAGTACCCCAATCTCTAATCTATCTTCAAAAACACTCATGCATCTTTCAACTGATCAAATAGATCGTCAATCCTTGGCAACGGATACCTATTCTTCACTGTGACTCTATTCAACTGCCTGTAATCGATGCAAATCCGTAGTGTGCCATCCTATTTTTTAACAAATAACATCGGTGCTCCCCACGGTGACATACGGGGTCTAACAAACCCCTTATCTAGAAGCTCTTGTAAATGCCTAAACTAAGTAGGAGCCATTCTGGGCGATGCTCTAGATACAGGAGCAATACTAGGCAAGATTTCAATAGATAACTCCACTTTCCTTTTAGGAGGGAGTCCAAGTAATTCCTTAGGAAATACATCTGGGAATTCATTCACTACAAGAATGTCAAGAAGTTTACCACCCTCTTTCTTGGAATCAAGCAGAAAAGCTAGATATGCTTCATAACCCTTCCTGAGAAGCTTTTGGGCTTGCATAGCAGATACCATATTAGTTAAGGAGCTAGTACGGATGCCATGTAATATTACTTCAGTCTTATCAGGTCTCCTAAACATAACTGTCTTAGCCTTACAGTCAATTACTGCTTGATGCTTTGATAACCAATCCATACCCAGAATCAGATCAAATTCCTGAAAAAGCAATCTAATCAAATATGCTACATAATCATTTCCTTGAATCATAATTGGACAATTCCTATACACCTGATTAACCAACACACTACTACCCAGAGGATTTGTTAATTGGATATCATACTCTAACTGATCTATAAGCATCTCCTTATCAAACATTTCTTCAGCACAGATATATGAATGTGAAGATCCAGGATCAATTAATGTATACATTTCATAATCAAAGAGAGAAACCATACCAGCAATGACATCTGTTGCATCTTGATCCTCATGAGCTTTTAGTGCATAAGCTCGAGCCAAAGCAGAAAGCGCAGTTGATCAATTAATAGTCTCTGACGGGGCACTTAGATTAGTTATGTTCTATCCAGATCCTCCTTGACCTCTACCATGTCCTCTATTCCCAGCTAATGCATAAGAAACCGTTCTACTAACTTGTGATGTCTGAGGTTATTTGAGAGGGCAATTGGCTATCTGATGCTCCGTACTACCACAGTGAAAGCATGCTTCCGTAATCCTTCTGCAAACACCCTAATGATGCACAGAACAAGGAGGGATTTTTGAGGGATCAAAACCTCAGCTTGTAGAAGAACCCCTACCAGAAACAGTCATTGAGGGATAATTTTGTGACCTTCCCCGAGGCACAGATCTCTAAGTAAACTATGGTGTTGAGGAAACACTATCCCGACTTTATTTGCCCAAGGACTGACCTCCTCTTACAAAGCCCCTTCGTTGATTCCTTTCCCTCTTAATCACCTCCTGCCTCTCTATCTTCATAGCAGCCTGTACCAACTGATGATAATTTACTTACAACAATAGAGTAACTGCTGCCAAATGCTCCTTGATGGAATTATTCAACCCATCCTCAAACTGGTGACATTAGAACTCCTTAGTAAGCACAGATTCAGGGGCATGCTTATTGAGTCGATTGAACTCCTGATCATACTCAGCAATTGATAAGTTTCTCGACTTCAAGTTCATAAATTGCTTCCATTTATCCTTTCTGTACGCCTCTGTCACATACTTAGCTTTAAATTTTTGGGCAAAGTAATCCCAAGTCAGAAGTACCGACAACTGAGGACTTATCAGAATGAACTTCCACCATTCATAAGCTGCTCCCTGCAGAAGAAAAATAGCACAGTGCATCATTTGCTCTGCTGGATAATTAGTCTCATCCAATACCCTCTTCACCTTCTTAATCTAGAATTCTGCTCTTTCTGATTCCTCTAAAGATGTCCCAGTAAATTCCTCCGCTCCATACTTCTGTAGCTGATCAATTGGAGTCTTGGGTGTTGTCATCCGATGCAGCAACATCATCATATCTTGGGACAACGTAATCAAAGCCTCTCCCTGAGATGGAGGAGGAGGTGGCATCCCAGCTTCTCCTCGATTGACCCCAGAGGGTCTAGATATTACCGGATGAGTTTGTTTTGGCTAATTGCTCTCAACAACTTTGTCAACAGAATCGTGAGATCCGTCCATCATAATTCAATAGACAAAACATAGGACACAAACATTAGGCCAAAACATAACTTGTACACTCAATAGAAGCAATAGTTACACGTTGGTTAAACCAGAATCGCCTTAACCATGCTCTGATACTAAAAATTGTTACACCCACCTACCCCCTAGAAGGATATATGAATGGCACACAAAATATTACAACAAATCAAAGCATACAAAAACTTCCAGTAAACAATTCTAGCAAATATACATTAAATTACAAAGTACTTAACACAAACTAGCTGAAAAATCCAAACCAAACTAAAGTATCATTGTTACAAACTTACAAACTGTAGCACCCCCTTATCGCAGGGTACACACCGGGATGCCCGAAGGTCATTTCGGTACATATCCTACAATAAGGGCGAGCTACGTTCGATCACTACAGTCACTTCATATGGCATCATATCATTATTCGCTTATAAAGCATCATAAGAAAATCACAATATTTTTAAAACCAACTTTTCCTCATTTCATTCCTCAAAATTGAAAGTATACATTGTGCCTTTCCAACCTTTACCACATGTACAAAACAAAAATCTAGTACAGAAGTACTACATGAAAGAGGAAAATGTATCGAATCTATCTAAGTCATCCAAAAATCCAAGCTGACCGACCTTTGAGCCATGACTTCACTGTCCAAAACACAATCTACACGATAGTGGAGCCTCTCAGTAACTAACGTCGTCTCTCGATCTTGAAAAATCAACGTTGCAATTTTGATGAGTTTTGCGAACTCAATGAGGTAACCATCATCAATGGTTCGCTCAATTCATACAACATATCAATAATTTCACAACTTTGCACTTTGCATAAGTATCACATTTTCATGTAAGCATAAACAATTCTGCATTTCGATCAATCAAACACACTTAACAAGATGCATGTGAAATGCTTATGAGATACTTTTTCCAATTATTACGTTGTTGTGACCGAGTGCCTGCACTGTCCCGTATCCATTAGGATACTGGACTCATTAATCATTGAGCATAAGGCTCTGAATTACTTTCGAGCTCGAGGCTCGGTTTCACTGGTTGAGCTTTAAGATCTAATCAGTAGCTACTTAGGTCATACCTGCCATTATCTGATTATGCATTCATGAATGGAACGCATGTACCACATTCAATCACATTACAAGCACATAGGTCTCATATTCACATTCAAGCAACACTTCAATATCTCAATCCACATTTCACCATCATCGAACCTCCTGTCCGGAACCCACAATCAAATTACATTCAATGATTATTGAAACATAATTATAAACAGACAACAATTGAGAGAAACCATCTAGGTTACTCACCAATTGCTCCCAAAGCTAGTGCCTGGAAGTTCCGGCAACGTCTGTGGGTTGACATTCCAGTTGCTCCTCTATAACAAATAACATACACATATATCACAACCAAGGTGTTTCATAATGCACATGAATGAAATGAAATAGGTGTTATGCATGCTCATGACAATCCCGGGTATTTATCCATCAATTTTATCGCAAAAACATTCTCAACACAAAACTCATCTTTTTCCAAGTCACACTTTCGGGTCTACTATTGACATTAAATTAGAAAGTGAAGATGAAGTAATTTGATCATACTCTCTTCTAGGAAAGTTTTCCTCTATGTCTTATAATTCTATTGATATCAAAATCACTCAATTTGGTTTAGTAGATCGAAAGATATGCCTCAAACATTTTCGGACTGTTATTAAGCAAAAATCAATGCACCAAACCCAAATTCCATCTAGAAATTGAACGTCTTAGAGACTGAATCAAAATTCAACTTCTTCATATGATTTGTAGCCCTATTTCTCTAGTTTACTAAAAAGAAAAAATCATCTCATTTCGAATCCTATAGGTCCAAAAATAATCAAAACATTGAAGTATGCTCAGTAAAATTAATCCCATTTACACTGTCCCAACAGACTCCCACACTTTCCTTTGATCAATACTTTTCCAATTCAACACCAATTAATACAAATTAGAAAAATGTGTTAGGAACTTATTGCTTCAAGAACCAAGTCATTTGGAGGTCTAGAGAAGGAGTTATGGTCAAAAGAAGCAACCAAGTTTATGACCTCAATCAAATTGAACCTAGTTTGGCGCGATTTCTATAACTTTTGTTACAAATTTTAGATTGCTTTCGTTTATAGACCATTGGAAAGAGGACTTTGATATCTACAACTTTCATGAGACCTTAAAATGAGATTCAGCCTCTAAGGGGTTCAAAAATGCAATTTACTGTAGCTCTCTAGTGGATGTCCATTAAATGGACACGCATGTTTGTTTAACGGACACTGTCGGGCCAAAGTGCACCATTTCATCCGAGAAGGTCCGTTAAACGGACATGGACATTAGCCTGGGGATGTTTTTACACCCAAGAAGGTCCGTTTAACGGACCTAATGTTTGTTTAACTGACATATGTCTCCAAAAACTCCCTTTAAAGCCTCTTCCAAAGTTTCTACACTCATTCTAACCTCTTATATACCCATAATCTTCTCAAATTCACCTCTTCTAGCACAAAACCACTTCATAACAACTCAAACACTAATTAAATTTCATTAAACCCTCAACTCTCAACTCATTTCAGTCATCATGCCCAACTACATCTTATCATTCCAAATCTCTATCCTTTCTCCATAACATAACTTATTCCTATGTACCAAGCACTTCATGACTCAAACTTCATCATTTCAAGTTGATGACTACTTCATGTACACCTCAAGTTTAGCTCAAAATCATCCATTCTCAATTCATATTTCCTATTTGTTCATAAACACCTAAAATGGAACACAAGCATAGACATTCATCCACAACTTTTGCTGCACTCAATTTCCTAACTTCGTGTCAAGATTTGGGACTCTTCAAGACAAAATTTAAAATCAATATCTTCATAATAAATGTATCCAAATGCCTTTAGTTTTATCCTAACCAAAAACCAACTCATTTGGACAACTATAAAGGAAGTTATGGATAACACATTGAAGCATACTCAGAGATCATATTGCTGCAAAATTTTCCAGATTTTTCAAACTTTCAACATTTACATCAACTCATCTTACCTTCTTATACCTAGGTTATCTTTTCCATTTCATTTTGTAACGCCGAACTTTCTGAGCCCTTTGGTGTTGTACTGTATTTGGAGATACTATTGTATAATGATATATACATGGTTGTATATGAGTTCAAAGATGTATTTAAGTCATTTGGGTGTATATTTTAATGATTTATATTGTCATACGTCCCTACATGAACTTGGAATTCATCGGTAATGCAAAATCTTGGAGATTTCTGACATATGAGACATATGAGTTTTTAAGTGGATAAAATCGAGTCCATTGGATGGATATGACCATTGTGGGTAAATTAAATGAGTTCAAATGCCTTATAGGTGATTAGACACGATTTATAGATTCATGGGACACTTAGAAAGCTTAACTGGAAAAGTTGATGTACATAAGGGCTTATTGCAAATTATCAAAAATTAAAGGACTTAATTGTAATTTTTTAATTCTTAGATGACCAATTAGCAATTTTATAAAGTCAAGGGCTTAAGTATAATTTTAGAAGTACAAGGACCAAAATAAAATTAAAAGTTTGGGTGATTCCCAAATTTTGGGCTTAATTGCAAATTTAGGAATGTTTGGAGGAATTCACCATATTTTGGTCAAAGAAGAGTCAAAACTCTAGACTCTTCTTTGTGTATGAACGTGCACCCCCATTTAAAACTTAAAACACTTAGTTTGAATTAAAAGAAAGGAGAAGAAAGAAGGAGAAGAGAGGAAAGAGAGGAAGTTTTGGCCATCACCAAAATTCACCCTTCTTTTTGGTTTTTCAACTTAAACCAAGGTGTTCTAAGCTAATTTGGGGTCAAGGAACTCAAAGCTATCATTAGATTTGAGAAATTCTCTAAGGATTTAGGGATATCACTAAAGGAAGGTTTAGGTAAATTTTGTCTCATCTCTCTCTACATTATGATTTTGAGTTTGGTGTTAAGATATGTTGTTCTCCATGCTTGAATATGCATGAAACATGGTTTAGATGAATGAAATGTGTCATGGAGAGGGTTCTTTAAGTCAAAACCAAAATGGTCCCCTTTAGGTGAAAGTTTGTGAATTGTTAAATATCTTTTGAAATTGATGGTTTAAATGAATTCTATGGTGTTAATTATATATGCATGAATAAAATGTGTGTTGGTTAGGTTTAGGTTAAAATGGTGGGAGAAAAATGGAGTAAGATAATGAGTTGTGTAATTGATAAATGTAGCTTAAATGAAAGAAATTGGTTGGAATGGAGTGGTGAAATGTGTCATTAATTGGAAGTGTTTACTATATGACATGATAGGAGCATGGATTATTATGATAAAGTCTTGAAAATGTGACTTGAAAGACATGCACATTAGGTGTTTGATAAAATGCCTAAGTGAACTTGGCTTCAGATTTAAGGATTTTGATGGTGTGCATTGGAAAGAGACTTTCATGTTTACTTAGAGTAAACTTGAATTGTTACTTAGATTGATGAATAATGGCCTTATGTGCTTGGATAAAAGTGTGCTTAATTATGTGGTGAAATGAGTAAGTGTGGGATTAAAGGCATTAAATGCCTTAGAAAATGCAAAAGAAAACCTATTGTGAATAGTAAGGAAGTAACCATGTGAGAAGATTAATGGTCAAATCCTATAGCTTAAAGAGAGTGATATTGTGTTTTATACACTTTTGTGATGGTGTATAAATATGAAATTTATGTTTAAGTAGTAATTTCATTATATGTCTTTTATGTATAAGGCTTGGAAGCCGCAAATTAGGGCGCTCGTACCGAGGATTGTTGAAGTTAAGAGAGAGTATATCTTCTTTGAGGTGAGTTAGGGAAACCATATTTCTCAAATAGGATTAGATCACTCTAAGACATGTATGATGACTTGTAACTGAATTTTGAACCTAGGTAACGTATGATAGAATTAAATTTCAAATGGATGCTAACATGTGTATGTATTTGATAAATGGCACTGTTTTTGAATAACTTTGCATTTGGAGTACAAAAGATGGCTTTTATTTTATGATAAAATATTTGAAATTTACATATGCATAATCGAGTCATGTATGATGCATGTATTTGTTCTCTTTTGGCTTGGAGCCATGATAAGGCTTTCATTTTATCGGTTGGACCGATATATAAAGACATAATGCCTTACTTGATTTTTGTACTTAATTATTGTATATGATTTTTGTGATTGGTGAGGAAACGATTGGCCAATCGTGTGCTGGGCACAACTGATTATGTTTAAGCAATCCCCGTACCTTTGACGCTGGTACATTAAAGTCGAGTCGTCATATCGACAACTTTCTACGGGACTCGCGGGTGATTCCACACCTAGGGTTTGGACACCGACGAGGTCATCACCACGGAAGAAAGTCGAGCCAACACCGAGTATCGGTGGGTGTGCACATTAGCTTGGCAAACTAATGGTGTCAGACATGATTGTTTTAGCTTATTCTACTATTGGTTTTCCTATCGATATTTGATTTATACATATGATGTTTTTATGCTTTTGTATACTAGAACTGGAACCTATGTTCATCGGATGAGTGAGTTAATATGCTAGGCCTATTTGGTTCCTAACCAGTATACGTTGAGTCATAGGCTGGGCATATGTGTTTTCTATATGATATATTTTCACTTCATAGGTTATCTATACCGTCATGGTATGAATCGAATTTTATTTGTGATATATGTTTTTCCTACTCACTGAGTACCTAGTGTACTCACCCCCTCTGCTTTTCAACTATGCAGGTTAATTTAGTGAGTTTGAAGCTCTGAATTGATCGTGTAGTCTTTTGACATTTTCAAGGTATTACCACACGTGGGTAGTTTCTTATTTTGTACTTGTGTTGTCTAGTGGCTCATGAACTGTGTTTATGTAGATACGCTTTATGATTCTGTAAGCTAACTTTTGATTGCCTTGTGTTTTTGTAAAAGATTTTATGTATGAACTTTGATACTGTTATTGAGATTGCCTGGAGTTGAGATTGCCTTGAGTGGACTAGAGAGTCCTGAAGTTGTGGTTGGATGTGAATATAGAAGAGTGTTTGAAATCCTTTGCAGGTTTTTGAATTTTAAAAATACAGTCGTTATGCTACCCAAATTAAAAAAAAATGAAAAAAGAAAAAAAAAGAAAAAAGAATTGATATTTAGTCAGCCTTGCATAGTCGAATTAAGGATGTTGTTAGTGTCCTTAGCCCTGTTATGTGGCGGTTGTCATGGGCCCGATGTGATACCGGGTCATGACACATTTCCTCATCATTATCTACTCAATTCAACTCAATAAATCACTCACAAACAAATCATAATCTATAATTTATCATTAATCAAAAGCAGAGCATATATATGTACCCACTCATAAGCAAGTTTCTACACTCACCCAATCATCTCATTGAAAATCATTCTATCTCCAAACCTCTCTATACACTTACATGAATTATTATTCATCTTACATATTCAAAAACAAAACATGAACATCAATTTTTCATCACCCAAAACACATACATAAACCTTGCAAAATCAAATCATCAAATCCTCATCATGCTTGCTTAAATTAACCATGCCCATGACATTTAAAACAAAACTTACTTGGTTTAGCTTCAATTTCTTCAAGATCTTCAAGAGTACCACAAATCCCTAACTCCCCATACAACCCACATTCATCATCCCCAAAGGAGATAAAGATAGGTTTTTATAGTGAGAAAGAAAGAGAGAGTAAAGTAACAAGGAAGCAAGTAAGAGATGAGCGCTAGGCTTAGAGTTGGAGAAGATCAAAACCCATGAAGAAGAGGAAGAGAGAAGCTACGAAGAAGAGAAGAAGAGAACCCAAAAACAAAACTCCAAAGGTTTTTTGAAAGACAAGTATCATGAGAGAGAGAAAAAATGGTCTTCAAAATTAAACAAATGGTGGTTTTAAGACATGGCTTGGCAAGTGACAAGTGTCCAACTCCCATGCATTCAACTATACCTCTCTTATTAAACTAATCCATTCAAACCTAATTTCCAATGAATGACACTTATCAATAATTCCTAAGGTCATGTATCAAAAATTCCAATGCTATTTGACAGTAAATTCTACTACCATTTATCAGTTGGTCTGCCACTTGGCATTTTTCCTAGTCCAAAAATTACCCCTAAAATTTCAGAAAATTTTCCTAAAATTCTCTAAACATTCGAAATCGACAATTACACTCTCCAAATCAATTTTCAATACAAACAAACTGCAATTCTCAATCACAATCATATTTATTACCAATTACACCCGGAATGTCAATTAATGCATATACAATTATGTTCATGTGCCAAGTTCATTATTCATATGTATGTATGCGTCACAATATGCATGAGCATGCAAATGCATTTCTAAACTCTCATTGTTCACTAATAATTACTATTCTAACCTTCCCATAGGTAATGAGATGTTACACAAAATAATTCACACATACATATCAGATATAAGCCCAAAAGTCAAACAAAAAATTCAACATTATTTTCAAAACAACACTCAGACTTCATTGGCCATTGCGATTGTCTTGTCCTAGTCTTTATAAACGTCGCTCAGAACCTACACGGGGTAAATCTACCATGCTAAGGATATAACTTAGTGACTAATAACTAAACTATGCATAATTTGACAATTAATCATATTGAATCAAGTTATATCATAAGCAAATATTTAAATTTCAGAATAGTTGCATAGTTAATAGAACTGAGTATTAAAGAAGGCACAATCCATTCAGTTTAAAACATCATTTTGTTTATTTCAAAATCCAATATATATCAGAATACACAATCAAATGACTGCTAATCTGTCAACAGAAGTGGGTAACGGGATTTATATAGAAGATACCATAATTGGTATCATATCACAGAAGAGACTTACGTCTCAATAACAGAAGATACCGAAGTGTCAATAACAGAAGACACCGAAGTGTCACAGAAGCAGCTACAGACCCTTCTAGCCATATGACTCGCGGGTTATCGTTCAATCCTAAGATTGATTCTTGGAAACCGGTCAAATAAAATTTATACCAAGAATTGCAA
>JAOQMR010000005.1:26538908-26551129 GCA_027563865.1 Erythroxylum pelleterianum
TAAAACTAACATGACCTAGCTTTTTATGCCAAATCAGTTTTTCTTCATCAGTTGATATAAAACAAGAAATATTTTGATTTTGAAAATCTTCTAAATTGAGTTTGTAAAGATTGTTTCGTCTTTTGGCAGAAAAGAATATGGAACCATCCTTGTTTTTGACTTCACAAGAATTTTGATTGAAAGATACTTCAAAACCAGAATCACTTAATTGACTGACACTAATCAAATTGTGTTTAAACCATCAACTAGCAGCACATTATCAATGCATGCAAAGGAATCTTTACCAATTTTACCGATTCCAATTATCTTGCCCTGCTAGGTGTCTCCAAAAGTTACCGATCCTCCCTTCTTATACTGAAGATCTAGGAACATAGACCTTTCTTCCCGTCATGTGTCACGAGCATCCCCTATCCAAGTACCAATGGTGCTGGTTGCTTCTTCCAAGGAAGGATATCTATAGGAGATATTATTTGTCTCTTAGGTACCTAGATTTTCTTAGGTCCTTTGGGGTTAGTTCTAATATAATTCATTGTATGGTGATGATATGGCTGATGAAATTTCTTCCTATGAGGAGCAGAATTCTTTTTATGCTGAGTATGGTTTTTAGCAAACCCTAATCCAGTTTTATCATTAGGGTGTTTGTATTTCCTTAACATGTCATTCATTTTTCTTATACTCTCTGTAAATGTTGATAGATCAGTTGAAAGACTGTTAATTCTTAGCTTCAGCTGATTGATCTCTTTAGATCTATCTACAACTACTTTTTTCTTCATATCATCTACTTGTTTCTTTAAGCAGACGGTCTCCTTTTCTAACACTTGCATGTTTTTCAAGTTTTCTACGTACTTTTTCTTAAGCAATTTATACTGCTTCAGAATTGCATGAGAATCTTCTAATAATTCTGAGTATGCATCTTGTAATTCACTAAATTTTGAAGTTACCTCCTCATCACTATCTCCTTCGGCTACTAAGCAAATATTTGCTTATACCGAAGCCTCTAAGTCAGTATCTGATTCGGATGAATCCAGATCTTCCCAGGTTGCCATCATGCTTTTCTTGCCTTCTCTTCTCTTCTTTGGCTTTCTTTTCAGCAATGGACATTTGGACTTGTAATCTCCCGGTTTATTGCATTTGTAGCAGATGATGGATGTCTTCTTGTTTTTTCCTTCATCTTTGCTATTCTTCTTGAAGGAGAGCTCCTTGTTTCCTTTTGCCTTTCTCTTCCAAATGCGTTTAATCTTCCTCGAGATAAAGGATAGTTCATCATCTTCTTCGCTCGAATCTTGATCTGATTCACTGGAGTCATCATTTTTGACTGCCTCAATCTTCAGCGCTTTCGACAATGAATTCATCTTCCTTTGATTCTTATGATTCTTCTGTCCGGCCTTCAATGCTATGGATTTATCCCGTCTGGGCTTATCTTCTGCATCGAGTTCAACTTCATGTATCTTCAGGAATCTAAGCAATTCATCAAGCTTCAACACGCTCAAATCCTTGGCTTCTTGTACAGCTGTGACTTTTGGTCTTCATCTCTTCAGTAGACTGCTTAGGATATTTCGAACATGATCTTGATTGTCGTAAGTTCTGCCGAGAGCTTTAAGTCCATTGATGATAGTTTGAAATCTTCCAAACATCTGATCGATAGACTATTCGTCCTTTATTTTGAACAGCTCGTACTGGTGTACAAGAATGCTTATCTTGGATTCCTTTACTTGATTGGTTTCTTCGTGTGCGATGGATAGCATACCCCACATCTCCTTCGCAGTGTCACATCCGTGAACTTTATCGTACTCACTTCTACTTAAGGCATAGCTTAAAAAGAACTTGGCCTTTGAATTCAGCTGGAATCTCACTTTTTGTTCTACAGACCATCTGATTCGTGGAATAGCATTTCCTTCTTCATCTACTGGTGTATACGGTCCATTTTCTATTATTTCCCAAAGATCAATATGAGCATATTCAATGTAGAGCCACATCCTAACTTTCCAGTAATGGTAGTCTTCTCCATTGAACGCAGGAGGTCTAGTGACGAAGGCACCTTTAGCGATATATATGTGTGATTCTGCCATAGATCTTTATCTACACTTTGTAACGGTGGTTCTTGGACACCGAGCTCTAATACCAATTGAAGTGAATCACACGTTAGTATAAACTTAATATTCAATATACAAAACGCACAAGAAGGGGGGCTTGAATTGTGTATCCTTTTTCTTAATAATAATCCCCTTTTTAAAACTCCTTTTGAAAACTTGCTTTTACTCAAAACTATTGAAAAGAATATTACGAAGTATTGCAATTTTCTTCTAAGTACTTGTAACAACAATAGAAATCAAAAGTTGAGAGTAAGAATCGATACAACAGATTTATACTAGTTCACCCTAAACCGTGGGCTACATCCAGTCCTCAGAATCTTTTCTGAGATTTCACTAAACTTCTAAAAAATACAAGTATTCTTTTCACCGAGCCTCTTTAGGTCTCTTACAACAAGTATTCTTTTCACACTTAGCCTCTTCAGGTTATCTGCTTTTCTTCTTTCTACTGAAAGATGTTTCAAGATTTGTTACAGATAATAGTAGCTCTAGAATTTAGCACAATGAATAATATTTATAGCTTTCGAATCTCTAGCTCTTGTAAAATTCACTAACTTCTGCAGTCTTCGACTCCGACTTGTATTTATAGCCTTCGTCTTCAACCGCTTCTTGATAACTGCTTCTTTCTTCTTGTTTCTTGATCTTTGAAGAATCAGTTACTCAGTTGAGTTCTATAACTAACTCAAACTGATTAATCATCCGACGTGGTATCGGGTCTTCATCTTATTTTTGCTTTCCGCTTCCATCTCATTTTCTATCGTCTCATTTTTGTATCTGCTTCCGTCTCATTTTCTTTTGTCTCATTTTGCTTCGGTCTCTTTTTGTTCCGTCTAATTATTTGTATCTGCTTCGGTCTCATTTTGCTTCGTCTCATTTTGGTTCCGTCTCATTATTTGTATCTGCTTCCGTCTCATTTTCTTCCGTCTCATTTTTGCGTCTCATTTTGCTTCCGTCTCATTATTTGTTCTTCATGAAAATTATTAATCGTAAAGTCATTTTGACTTAACAGGATTGGTTGTTCGATTTACCTACTAGGAGTGTGAATACTTGGCTAAAGATGAAGAAACTATTTTTGAAAAAATATTTCCATCATTAAAGATAGTGAGTATTCAAAACGAAATATACGACATCAAGTAGCATAATGGAGAGTCCCTTTACGAGTACTAGGAGTGCTTTAAGGAGTTATATGTCAGCTATCCTCATCAAAACATTCCAAAAAAACTTCTCATCCAGTATTTCTCCGAAGGATTACTACCAATGAAGAGGAGTTTGGTTGATGCTGTAAGTGGTGGGGCACTGTGTGAGAAGACTCCCGCCGAGTTTTCTCTTTTATATTGCTTCTAGGACTATATAGTTATGATTAGAGAATGAATTAACTAGAGAATTTCATGAAAACTTTAGCATGTGTAACATCCCAATACTTGTGAGAGGCTTAGAAATGCTTCTTTATGCTCAAGCATAATATGTCATACATTTATACATGCATAGTGAATGTAATTGCGCATGAAAATAATCGTACACGCATTCATGAATAATTTCGGGTATAATTGGATTGATTTGTGAATTTTTTATGAGAATTATGAATGTTTTACATTGGAAATATTAGTGATTAGAGGAAATATCGTGTTTGTAAACATTGGTGAAATTAGGAGTTACCTTTGAAATTTATGGAGTATTGAGAAAGAAAAATATATATATAGTGATATACTTATGATAGGAAACAAGAAATCAAAAGAAAATTGGAGATAGTTAGATTGTAAAGATAAAAGTTAAGGGAATTAGTTTCAAAAGAAACTAAGTTAGAGTTTAATCATTAAGAAAGTGACAAGTGACATGTAGGCTTTTGTACTTTTGCTAGAAGAAGGTTACTATTCTTTGAGAGTTGACAGGTTAATTCTTGTCTAAGTCTCTTCTTCGTTATCACCTCCTTCAAACTTTTTTTTGAAACACAGAGCATACTTCCTAAAAGATTTCTATGTTTTCCCTTTCCTTCACCAAACTCACTTTGCCATTTGTATTCTCTACCCTAAGAAAAACCAGCAGCTGGTCATTTCACTCAGTAAAGTATGAAAATTTTGTGGAGATTAGGGCTTGAAGATTTTGGAGTTTCAACAGGTAAGTAGTGAATAAATCTTTTAGAGTTGGGGATTCATGCAACAAAATGCTAAGCACTGTCATCTGCATGAAAAATCTAGTTATGTGAAAATTTAGTGTTTTGAAAGATTATGAGTATTGGGGTGTCGTAAAATATTAAAAGGTTGAAAATCTGGAAAAATGCTCACTGAGTATGCTTCAGTCTGTTAGCCATAACTTTTTCTCTAGTAATTCAAACAAGATGATTCTTGATTTGGGTTAAACTAGAGATATTCATCGTCTCATGTTTGACCGTCTCATTTTCTATCGTCTCAGTTACTGTTCATCTTCTCATGTTTGACTTTTTTCGTCTCATGTTTGACCATCTCATTTTGCTATCGTCTCAGTACTGTTCATCGTCTCAGTTTGACTTTTTGTGTCTCAGTTTGACCGTCTCAGTTACTATTTATTGGCACTTTCTGATCCATTTTCTACCCTTCAAACGTTGGAATTGGTCTTTTAGGTCTTCATAAAAGTTGTAGATCTTGAAGTCCTCTTTCAACCATATAAAGAACACCTTAATCCGATATCTATAGGGAAATGTATGGAGATTTTCCCAATCTATATCGTCTGATGATGTCATCATCATCTCAAAATGACGTCATCATCGTTTGCTTTCTGTTTCACCTTTCAAACGTTGGAAATGGCCTTTGAGGTCTTCATGAAAGTGGTAGCTCTTCATGTCTTCTTTTGAACCATTCAAAGAACACCTCAATCAGAAATTTGTACAGAAAGTTATGGTTGTTTTCCCGAAACAAGTTCAGCATAATTGAGTTCTTAAACATGGTTGATTCTTTTGACTAACTTCTTCTCTAGACCTCCGAATGATTTGATTCTTAAACCATTGGATTTGTAAGACTTTTCTCTACATCTCCTCTAAAAATCATAGCTATCTGAAATGAAGGAAGATAGATTGAGTGAAAAAGGTGGGACGGGTTCAGTGAGTGTGCTCTTAAGGGATATGAACTGGTGTTATTCCCCTGAACTTACATCAGTATTTCGATGTTTTCTGGAATTCTACTGATCCAAATGAGATTAATTTTGTGTCAGATAATACCCGGGATTAACATGAACATGCATTGTACATACTTCATTTTATGCATGTGCATTATTGAATACTTATGATTGTGCAATTTGTAATATTGTGTGCATTATTTGTTATAGAGGAGCAACTAGAACGTCAACCTCCAGACGTTGCCGGATCTTCCAGGCATTAGCTTCGGAAGCGACTTGTGAGTCAACCTAGATGATTTCCTAGGATTGACTTGATTTGACTTTAACTTGATTTATTACACTTCCATTATTCTTGAACTGGTCGTGTGATGTTTTTGGATTCCAGACCTGAGGTCCGAGGAGTTTACTCGTGGGGCATGTATTGGAATTGCTTCGATCTGCTGTGAAATTTCGTATGTTCTGTGTATTCTTATGAAAGTTGAATGCCGGACTTAGGTCCGATGAATATGAGTTTCTGATTTAACATCATTTGTGATATGACGAAATTAGTATGTGATGCATTTCATAAAAATACATGCTCAGATAAAAGAGTTGTGACTTGAGTAGCCAGTTTGAAGCGCTTCCACGTAGAGCTTTGCTCCGTGAACTCTGATTCTGCACGTAGACCTATGCTCCGTAAGCTCTGTTTTGACTGAGCCCTATGGGCCAGTATTTGTATAAGTGATTGGCACTCAGTCACAATAATAAGAATGAATCTAAATCTCATGCATATAATTTTATAAGACTAAAAATCATGAATGGTCTGCAAGGTGATATTGATTGACTATGTGACGTGCCATGATATATGAGTATCTGAACAATACATGTATGCTTAAATTGAGTAACTATGTATAATGTGATATGTGTATAAGATCCGGTGAATTCATCAATGATGGTTCACTTATCTGAGTTCGCAAAGCTCATCAAAATTGCAACGTTGTCTTTTCAAGACCGAGAGACGACTCTCATTACTAAGAGACTCTACTATCGTGTAGATTGTGTTTTGGCAAGTGAAGACATGGCTCAAAGGTCGGTCAGCTGGGACTTTTGGATGGCTTAGATAGACCTGTTTTCCTCTCATTTAGTACTTTTGTATTAGGTTGATGATGTACATATGGATAATGTGAAAGACACAATGTAGACTTCAATTTTTGTGAAATACAATGAGGGAAAAGTTGGTTTTAAATTATTATGGTCTTCTTATGATGCTTTTTAAGTAAATTGTGATACCATGCCATGTGAAGTGAATGTAGTGATCGCTCGTAGCTCGCCTTTATTGTAGGTTATGCACCAGAATGATCTCCGGACGTCCCGGTGTGTACCCTACGGTAAGGGGGTGTTACAACATGTACTTTTGCTCTTGTGATTGGTCAATATGTATTATCTTTAAAAGAGTAATGACTAGTGGTAGACAAAGCCGGTGAAATTTTGAGCCTTTATAGACTGACACATCCATATCAATCTCATTGTCTTTTGATAATGTGTGACTTTCATGACATGTACATCCTAATTGTGCTTTGATTCATGCGTTAACATGGAGATGATTAGGCATTCTTTGTTTCATAAGATAAAATAGCCAAATAGACTACCTTATTGACATGATTTTTCCCTTGATAAGCCCTTATGAGCTTTATACCTTTCTTTTTGTATAAACCACATTATATGCTTTAAGCTAACCAAATGTCTTTCCCAAGCCTTAAAGCTAATAAAGCATTTGTTGATTGTTGAGTTTGTAGAGCTAACAAAGGATTTGTTGATTGTTGAGTTTGTGGATGTACAAAATTCTAAGTATATGGGTATGTACATGTATGGGTTGGTTATAATATTCGGATGCTATTTTATGTCTTATCATTGAAATTCCTATGTTGATGTAGTTTCTTTTAATTTTTATAAGAGAAAAAAAAGAAACGAAAGAAAAAGAAAAATAATAAAAAATGTTTACATAAATGTATCAAGGAGAAAATGCATATGTGATTTGCAAAGTTATTTATAATTAATGCATCCTCTTAAAGTTGTAATGAATGGGTGATTTGAGTATGTTAAATATAAGGTAGATGATATCTTGGAAGGTTCACTCATTATGGTTTCAATGTCTTGTCATCAATTGTATGAGTGATCCTTTTAGATTGGTATATGCTTAATGTGGTATGTGGTGTGAAAGCTTGAGTTTAAGTTGTGAAATATCGTTTTTGCATTCATTATAGCTGATGTACACAATTGTGAGGGAATGTTGGTTTTTGTACTTGATGTCACACTTAGTGTTATTTTTGTTTCACTGGCTTTGATAGATTTCATGCTACTTGACCAAAATACATCTCACTTTACCTTTTCCCATATTACAACCTTGAAAAGTCCTTTGATCCATGATTTTACATGTGAACCTTAGTGGTGGAGAAATAAAATGATATGCAAAGTTATAGAATGACTGATCATGAATGGTATTGAGCATACACATGAACATATCTTGTTTAAACACATTTTTCAAGTCTATCATTAGATTGCTCTTTTTTTAAAGGTATTGAATGTTGATTAATCATGAGTAAAAGCTTGGAATTTTGAGTTTTTACTATGATTTTTGAAAGTCAATCATCTTTGCTTATGGTTATGTATTCTTGGAAATTATGGGAATTGAGTGAATGTTTTGGTCTATGAGTTTAATTTTGATGTTTTTCCCGAGAACGATCAAAAGCTAAGTGTGAGGGAAATTGATATATGCTTAATTGTTGATATATTTAACCCTTTACACTTAGTGATTAATGATATGAAAATGCTTAGGATACTTGTTATAGTTTTCATATGGTTTCAGGTACAATTCAGATGCGAAAGAGCTACAATGAGTCGAAAGCACTATATTTAAGTTGTTTTCTTAAGATCACACTTAATTGTCTTTATAAAGCAAGAACGAGAAAGATTAGAGAAAGATAAGACAAGAAAATACATAAAATGAAGATCATGAAGAGTGTTAAACCAGCTCACGGCCATGCATGTTTTGTCATGGTTGTGAGACATCTTATGGCCATTAAAAAAGGTGTCGTGAGCCTCAACTAAGGTGGGTCACGAGCGTGACACTATTATGCACGCCCGTGAGACACTTACAACTCACCTGAACTCTACTTTTTAATATAAAAGCATCATTTATGGGATGACATAAGGGGGATGAAATGTTTTGAGTGTTTTCAGTTGGGAGAGTTTTGGGAGCCTCAGGAGAGCATGAAGAGGGCAACAAGCTCTCAACCGTGAGAGACTTATGGAGGGGTAGACATCCCAGCATCGATTCAGAGGTGCAATTGTCACCAACGACTCGATGAAGAATTTCTTTTATTATTTGTTGTTCCTTCTCTTATGGATTGATTATGTCATCCTATGTTTAATGTTTGGGTCTTGTGTAAGAATGATTGAATGCTCTATTTGATTATTTTTATGTAAGAACCCATTGCTAGAATCAAATACAATATGAAATCATTGTTTTTTTAATTCATTTGTAGCAACAAACGATTCGTAATCATTAGGGATAACATAACCTAGGTTAAATAATATGAGCTTGTGTGATTATTGCATAGATTGGTCAGTTTTCTTACTCATAAGGCGGTTGTCCGATTAAACTTAGCAAGCATCTCCTAGGTTTTCCGATAGCTAGGGTTAATTAACGAGCTCTTCTTAATTAACTATAACCTAAGGAAAAATCAAGATTAATAGAGCTTGTTGTTAATCTACTACCAATAGTCTAAGGAGAGGTAAAAGAACAACAAATCAATGAAATATGTTTAATTAAAGTTTAGGCTGAGATTAAATCAAAGAACCACATCCCTAACGAATTCATCACTTTACATCATTTTTACATTTTTTCTTTTATTTGTTTGTGTTAGTATAGTTTTGTTTTATTTTCATATTAAACCAAAAACTCCCAAAACCTAAACATCAATTATTTTCATTTCATAAATTTTACACACACTCTCTGTAAGATCAACCTAGACTCACCACTACTATAGTAGTAGGTCTAGTTTATTTTCACTAGCGTTACGATGCACTACCACTGACTATGTATAATAACACAATCTTAATTTTGTAGTATAAAAAGGTCAATTAAGTGTCCAACTAGAGTATTTACAAATTTGAGACACGAATGGAGGTAGATTCTTTTCTCTTTTGAGAGCTATAAGCAACTAATATTCTTCCTTCCAGTTTAAAAGGGATATTAAGTCCAGTTAACATGCATAAGCATTAATTAATCTTAGTAATTTTATTCTTAACTCTCTTTCGAAATTACTATAGTATTCTATGTTTAAAGTTTGGGATTTATGTAGGAATGATTTACATAGGTCTGTTAGGTTATTCATGTATGGATTCATTGTCAAAATCATGATTAAATCTGATTCATGTGTAGGAAAATAATGGTTGTGCATCATTAGGGATAACATAGCATAAGTTAAACGCATCAAGTGGTAGAGCACTAAGTGAAAAGACTCCCAAGGATGCAAGGACTATAATTGAGCATATTGCAGTAAACACTTAACAATTTGACAATCTCAATGATTTTATAGAGTAAGTAAGGTAACCAATTCATACATAGAACATTGTTTAGATGAATTAACATCCTTGTTTAGATAGATTGTTATAGAACGTTTGCAAAAGAAATTCTTTAAGTAGGTTATGGTGTGGACATTTTCTTTGCAAGTCTTTGTATCGTTCTCACGCTTCAGAAATCGATTCCCCATCACCTCACTAAATGTTTGTGATCTCCTTGATAATCTTCGTAGTCTTGGTAAGGGGAAAGTACTTATCTAAGAAGACACGAACTAATTGATCCCAAATGGTGACATTAATCGAGTTGAGGGAATGGTACCAAGCTTTTGTGTTATCCCTTAGGGTAAAAGGAAAGAGTCTCATTCTTACAGTGTCCTCTGACATCTGATGATAACAGAAGGTATCGTAGATTTCAAGGAAATTGACAATATGTGCGTTAGGGTCTTCATTCGTTAATCCATAAAATTGCATATTTTGTTGAAGCATATTCAGAAGGGTTGGTTCGATTTCAAAAGAAGATGTTTGCACGGGTGGCCTAGCTATATCTTGATTGGTTGCATTGAAGCCTGGTTCCATGAAGCCCATATCTATTGATGCCTTTAGTTCGCTCCTTGATCCAACTCTTGCTGAAACTCTTCAGCCATTATTGCTTTTACAGTTTCTTCTTCTTCTTCATATCGAGCTTTTCTAATTGAACGTTCTAGATGAGTGATGTCAAGCTCTACAATTTCTGCTATGTAACTCTTATGTTCATGCAAGAGCACGGATACATAAAAAAAGGGGTAGAACAGAAAAACATAAAACTAACTAAAATGCCTTAGATTAAGAGAACTAAACTATTGTTCACCCTCTCAGGCAACAACATCAAAAACTTGATCGTGTTGTTCGAGCTTTAAAATTTATAAGCCCTCAAATACCGCAAGCGCACGGGTCACGACTGTAGTATAAGAGGTGTCGATCCCACGAGGAGGGAGATTAATCTAATCCTAAAAATCTAAGGCTGAAAAGAGACGAACAATGCAACGGGAAGTAAATATGAGAATTGAATTCAACCAATTAAATCATAAGTTATAAATGAAGGAATTAAAAATTGAGCAGCAAGCACTCACAATGGAAATTAACTAAAGAATTTACCAAGTTATGAGAAAGGAGATTTTACCTATCATTAATGCTAACCTAGTTGATTATATATTAATGGGGTTTCAGTTCTAGACGATCCTAAGGTTGATTACTCTCTCTCGAGTTATAACCATTAAACCATAATTTATAAACCCTAATTGGATTATGAAATTTGTAATCTTTCAATTCACAAATTATCCAAAACCCTAATTAGATTTGAAGCACTCTAATAAACTATCGGAATATCACATGGGATCTCTCTCCGCATAATTACCAATATGATTTGTCACGGTTTCTATTAAACCGCCTAACTCTCATTAATCCAATTTAATCATTTTTCATTCAGCTCACCCTCTCAATTTATTACCAAATTATACAAGAACGCATTCAAATGACAACATTCATCCAATAAACACAATCGACTAAATTATCATTAAATCAAAATAAAATCCCGAAGAAAAGTTAGAACATCATCAACATTCTCCCATCTATCATCATACAATCCATCCTAACTTTATACATGAATAAAATTGAAATGAAAGGGAAATAAAAACTTAGACCGGATGATCCGGAAAAGGCATCAGCGTCAAGAAACCTCCTTATTCAGGAAACACTTCAAGATCGCCTCGTCTTCCTCTTTCTTCCTCTTTCTCCTCTCTTTCTCTTCCTCTTTCTCTTTTAGGGTTTCCAAAAATGACTGCATGAAAAAGGTCTCCTTTTTCTTCTCTTATTATTCTTTAAGTAGTCTCTTATGTTTTAGGTAAGCTTAGGGATTTTTCGAGGTCCGAAAGGTTCAAAAAGTCCCTCGAAACATGAAGTTCGTAAGTGTCAATGCATCTGCCCGACGTAGGCCACAATCGTGGCTCACTTCTAAGCCTTCTGTCACGATACAATCATGGTCCATTCCTTGAGCTTCTGCCACAATCGTGGGCGATTATTTCAGCCCGAATGTCTTTCGAAACTCCTCCGTTGTTCAATGTTGACCCTGAAACACTACCAAACACATCAAGGTTCCTCAAAAACATAATATTTAAGCTCAAAATCTTGTACTAACCCTTAAAACACTTAAAACACAAATAATTAACAAACTAACACAATTCTAACCCAAAAACATACTAAATGATTGAATTAACGACTAAACATATATCAAACTATGCCCTAAAACACGATGCAATTTACACTTATCAGTGACTTTTTCCAACAATACAATCCATGTTCCCAGACTTACTGTAACACCCCACTCCCGCGTGACCCGAACCCGATATCATTGGTGATATCCGAGTCCGTGCCCCGCGAGGGTGGCGTACTACATCAGTCAATTAAAACGCAGTATGCATATTTTTTTTCGTTTTCTTTTTACGA
>JAOQMR010000005.1:26551229-26569593 GCA_027563865.1 Erythroxylum pelleterianum
ACTGCTTTTCATTTCTATATTTCTCTTTGTTTGTCATCAAAATTATTAAGTACGTAAAGTCTATCTTGACTTAACATATAATAGATTAAATGAGTCATTTGTGCTTTCTTTAAATCAAGGAAATTAATGTTTTAAATTGCATCATAATTGTTGCATAAATTATGCTTTGAATGAATTGAGAAATTGCTACATGTTGTTATGTGAATTATGTGATGATTTATGAAAATGATTTCTTTGAAAGGATCATATATTTATGAAATCATGTTTTTGGAAATTGTTTTCGAAATACCTCATGTTTATAAAAAATCAAGTTTCAAGAATGTGCCATTTTGGGCAACAAGTTTTGAAATATATGTTATGTGAATTTTGGTAGTCTATCCAAGAACCGTCACGTGCATGTTGACCCATAAAAAGGCTTCTCTCGCCTGCCCGCTAGTGGCACAGAGCTCCTTCAAGGATTCCCTCAAGTTTACGGCTACACAGGACCAGTTTATGGGAATGTATAGTGCCTCATGAATATGGATCTACATAAACCATTTCTGATGTGCTTATGTGTATGATTTGTGAATAAGTTGATGCATTCATGTTTTGTGGTTTGAAAAATTCGACTACATGATGAGAAATTGAGAAATAAGCGTTTTATGAATTTCAACAAGAATTTTCTATGACAATAAACTTTTGAATGTTTTTGCTTATTTTTTCGTTATAAGTTATTACCCATGGGCTTTTTAAGCTCACCCCCACTTCCGTCCCATCTCCAGGTGTTGACCAAGAACAGAGTGAGAACCAAGGCATTACTCCGGATTTTGCATGTTTTTGTGTTGTTTTGGAATAATTGATGTAAAACAAGGCTTCATATGTACTTTGAGCATTATTGGGTTTGAATGCATTGTATTTTGGATTTTGATATGGCTGATGTATTGCGGCATGAAATACCAACAAAGTTTGTAAAACACTTATTTTATGATATTAGTGAAGTATGGATTGTATATGGATTATGAAATATGAATTGTGTATGGTTTGAAGACAGGAACAACAATAGGTAGCTTGTTACAACATCAACTATGATGCGATCCTAACATTGTTAAACCTTTTCAAGGTAGTTGTATGTTCATATAGGCATAGAGGTCTATAAATGCAGCTACCCAGATGACTTAAGCCTCTAAGGGTCCCATATTCCAATGGTATGTCTTGGATATTAGCCCAAATAGGAATCAACTTTTACCTAATGTCTTCCAGTTTCAATCTAATTGTCTATATTTGTAGAAGGAGAGGTTTAGATAGGAAGAATCAGGGACTAGCTTCTAGGATTTTATTAGCTAATGAATTGGAACTAAATCTAAATAAAAATGTTGTGATCTTTCAATAATATCTCATATATACCATAACTTTTTAATTATTTTATAGCCCAAGTGCTCATAGATTGGAAGGATGGCCTTTTATCCATAAAGAATCCAAGAAGATTTACCTCCCATTTCCTTGTACCCTCCCTGAGAGTGTCTACATCTCAGGCTACTATGGTCTTACCATTGTTCAATTTTGGTCAGTAGAAGTGAAGTTGAAGTGAGAGCATGAATTATCCAACATATGTTTCTTGGTTCTCTTGGATTGGTTATTGCCTATTGGCTTTCTATGCGATGATCCTGAGGAATCTTTGGCAGGTGGATAACTAGTATTAGTAGCTTCAAAGGAGGGGTTAGTGGGTTCTTCAATTCTTGGACTATCTAGAGACTTTAGTAAAGAAGAAAAGTCTGCATCTGTATGCAGTATTGGGCTAACATTATACAATAATTAATGTTTAGTGGTTAATAACCCCTACTAAGGTAAAGTATGTTTAAATAGATTTGGTATTCAGAAAAGGAGGCTTGTTTGATTGGTGCAAATTCTTTATGCTGAAGGAGCTTATGAGGAAAAGAAGAAGGTTATGCTTAGTTGATGGCACGTTATCCAGTGCATAGTTGTTGGAGCATGTTGTGTTTAAATGGTAGTTATAGTCTTATGTTGAGAAGTTAAAAATGGTGAAAGATCAATGTCTTCAATTAGTTGGATAAAGAAATAAGGGTCTTTAAAGCTTCAATGAAGAAAATTGGAATGGTTTGGGAAGAAGATGAGTTAGGAAACTGTGTACTATATAGGTACTAGAGCTTCTCTCTCAAGAATGAAACAATAACACTTCAAATGAAGGTAAAGAGTGTAACATGAGAACTTATCAGGAGGTCACCCATCATCGTGTTACACTCACTCAAACATATTTAATCTTGGAGTTTTGATGGGATCATTAATGATGATATGATTGCATCCTATAAGGTTTTTACTAGTACTTTTTCTTTAAGATTTCTGCTACATTGCTATCGTGATGTATAAAACTCCAACGTAACTCAGAAGTTTTGAACTTCTTGTTTCTTAATCTCTTATTTTAAAAAAAAATTATGATTTTTAATAATTTAAGAATTTTTAATAATTTTCTTTTGACCAAAATCTTTTGGCATCTCTATCACCTCTATGATTCCTTCAATATCCAACATTACTTATAATTTTTTTTTTCAAAAATATCCTTTTTCTTTATCAGAATCTTTTTATGTATAGCAATTATCTATGTTTATATGCAAGAATTGGTCTGCCATTTGCTGTTCATGAGCTAAACCTTACAGGGCTTTTCAATTGGAAATTCTATTTGTACCAATGCTAAAGTAAAGTAAAGCAGCATTCGATACATTGAATCATGAGATTCATTAGTTACTGCGGAATTCTCAATATCACCGTTATTTTTATATGAAAGATTGTGAAACATCATTTCTTGATCTTTATTATGGTATTATGCGGTGCTTGAAACCATAATCTATTGTAATTGTTACAGAATTGAGCATATCTAACTTTAAATAAGGTTCAAGTATACAGAATAAATACCTTTTCCGGTCAACAACAAACCATATAGATTACTGAACCTGTTAGCATCCATTGAGAATACAGACAAGAATCAGATAGCCACTGACATATATAACAAGTCACGGGAGGAACTAACGTGATCCGACCGAATGCCTAACCTAAATGGTCCGGATGTGCGGCTTGATAGATCTCTCTGAGGTTTAAGAAATAGAAAAAAAACAAAAGCAAGTCACGGGTGTATGCAATCCAACACCAGAAAGGTCTCTTGCACTGTCTTTGCCTGTCCATGACGACAGAAAGGAGTGCATGAGAGATGATGATGATAAAGAGTATATAGCTTTAGATATTTCTTCTGGGACTCTCACTGTTCATCTTGTTGGTTGTTTGGTGTCTGTAAGAGAGATATCATGTGAATGCACATGTAAGATGGCTTCCATCGCTTTCCTTTTAATTCTTTCACATGGGTAGGGATCACAATTTATGGTGAGATTTTGAGGAAGAATTTTGAGGCAATGTCATACGGCCAGTTATCAAAATATATTGGTTTCTTCTGCTGTCTGGTTCTCATTCTCTAACTTGAATCAGACTTATCCGCCTTAAATTAACTATACAGCTTGAGTATATATATAAAAATTGCGAATTTTTTAATTAATAAAAGATACTAGTTTTTCATGAAATTTCATAAATTTTATTAAAATCTTAAATAATTTAATATAAGAGAGTCCCTGCATTTTATAATAAATTTTATCTTATCTTTCTTTGTTAAATTTTGTTGAGATGACAATTGTACACATAAGCAATATGAGATTCACTTTATTAATAAAATAAAAAACCCATGACTTCATTCAAAAACTCAACAACCTGACTCAAATTTTTTTTTTGTTCCCAAGATCATTTTGTCTCTCTTATCAATGTTATCACGATCACTCTTAAGCTATAAGAGCTACTCGATGCCTGAGTGAGATTGAGCACGTTCAAACTTTTGACATATAGGTCTGAAAAGGTCGATTGATAAAAATATACATGCTCTCAAAAATAAGTGTGTTATAGTTCATGTTCGTATCTAGATAAAAATTAAAATTTACAATTTTTTGATGAAGTTGACTACAATGAGGACTCACTATTATGTCATTAGTACTAAAATCAAATTTAGATGCAATTTTACATAGTAGGATGGTTAATATTTGTTTGGATAATTGGATATTAAACTCCATTCAACTACCACGAAATTAATATATGAAAATAATCATCAGTTGTTGACAAAGTATCTACTTTGAAATAATTGTCCAACTTTGATCTACTATATAAAATCCTATCCTTTTCTTTTATCTACTTTATGAGTTCCTTTAAGTCAAAACTCAAATTTATACCTTTTTTTTTCTTGATTGTGATCTAGCAATAAAAGCTGAAGTTGAAACTAAACTATTGTGATCCAACTCTTAAGTATTCTTGATTGGTAATCATTAAACAAATCTTACCAAAAGTTTATAATGATATCAACATGTGTTGAAACTTGATCATTATACAATTGTCAAAAATAATATTTGATTACAATAAGCTTGTACCTTATATCCAAAATGGTTGTCATTTTCATATTATAATTAATCCCATTCCAATAATATTAAATTTTCTCATCATATTATCTACCATTATTTGAAATACTTTATTAGAAGAAATGACTCATTCAAATAATGTTAACTTTATCTCACACATATTATCAAAACAAATATAAGAAGTTGGATATTTTGTATCAAAGAACAACTCAGTACCAATGTTAAACATCTTTAACTTCTTGCAAATTTCATTTTCTAGCTCCCATTTCTCATCTATCAACAAAAAAAATTGCACTGAGAATACTGTTGTTTTAACCTAATAAACATGTTAGCTTACTTACTTGTAAACTCAAGCATTTTGAATTTCAAATTACACCTTTTTGGATAATGTGAGCATAACTTCTTATATAAGGAATGCACTGTTACTTGTAAACTCAAGCATTTTGAATTTCAAATTACACCTTTTTGGATAATGTAAGCATAACTTCTTATATAAGGAATGCACTATTATCTTGTAATTTCTTTAAAATTCTCAACGAATTTACATGTTATACTTCACTACAAAATATTATCCTAGATTGTTTCTGTCCTTTCTTTGATAATTTCTAACCCATCCTTCACAGTCATATTCACTGTATGCAAAAAACAACATATACAAAAAGACCTGTCATCCATCAATAAGCTAAGGTACCAAGATTGTCTTCCACTTTTGAAAAGGTATAAAATAAATCAATGTTGGTAGAACAAGTCTTTGTCTTAAGCAAGGAGACTTTTTCTTATCTCTTAAGTTTCGAGGAGTATTCATAAACATTGGAGTTCATACTTATATATTGCTTCCCAAAAAGATCAACAAAGAGCTAGAAAAATGCATTAATAATTTGTTATGGATTGGGAGTGTTATTAACTCCAAAGGTGTTAAAATAAATTAGGATCAACTATTTTGGAGTAAGTAGGAAGGTGGTTTGGAACTCATTTCCATGCAGTTGAGTCAAACTATGTTTACGGATAAAAGAATTTAGAGATTGTCTATTGATAAAGAGTCTTCATGGTCCGAGAGGATAAATGAATTATATATCAAGTCCTCTAGTTTCTGGTAGATTGAGTAAAAGAGACAGTTCTCTTAGTATTTCATTCAAATGCTGAGGAAGAGACAGATTGTTTACCCCCTCATAAAAGTTCAGATAGGAGATGGGCAAACTTCCTAGTTTTGGTTTGACAATTGGGCTACTTAAAGCCTTCTAATCCTGAGGGAGGCCATCTCAACTCAAAATGCTAGAATTCCTACCAAGCCCGAGTTAAGGATGTAGTTTAGTAGGATAGTTGGGACATAGACTTCAAGGGTAGTGAGAGGATCATATCCTACCTCCTTTACTACTCTTCCAATTCTTCCAGATGTTATAGCCTACATTAGTTGCCAAATGGAGGTAGCAAATTTACTAATCAATCTTGTTTTACTACTATCAGGCAATAACAACCTAGAATTGAATTGTTTAATATTGTGTGGAAAGGGACTTAGATGCCTAAAGCATCTTTTGTCACTTGCTTAGTTGCAAGACATATACTACAAACTAAAGACATGATTTATGGTGTTAACGATCAGGTTTGTATAATATGCAATCTTAGCTCCGAATCCATCAATCCTCTATTTTTTCAATGTGTTTATACCAAAGTTATTTAAAGCAGGATGTAGCTCTTGATGGAGTTGTATTGCCCTTACCAGGAGAGGCAAGATGTACTATAATGGGTTGATAAGATTCACGGTAAGAGAAGGGGAGAACACTTCAATATAATTCTTTATATAACTTGTTCTGTGTACTCCATTTGTAGGGAAAGAAATAATAGATTATGTAAAACTTTAAGAAGGGACAGTTATAAACTTGCTTGCAAGGTTTGTTATTGGATTAGGGAAATACTAGAAGTCCATATCACAAAAAGGATGATTGTCTCTTTTATAAGAAGATGGAGTTTGGAATGAGTTTGTAATTGGTTATTTCTTTTAATGTTGTTCTAGAGTAGTATGAGTTTATATTCCTTTTGTTGTAATTACACAATGGAGCAGTTAACAAAAATAGCAAATGCGAAAATGTAAAAGACATAAATTAACTCCTTTTGGGATACCTCCCAAGCAGCACCTTTGTTTAATGTCATTGGCTCAACCTTCAGTTGCATGCATTAAGTGATGCCATTCACATCCTCCAGAATTAACACCTCCAAATCTTCTGTTTAGAAGCCCTCATAATACAGCTTCAAGTGATAACCATTCACTCTGAATGTCTTAATAGTTTTGAGACTTCGTATCTCCACTGCACCAAAAGGAAAGACATGAGTGATAACAAACGGACCAACCCAACGGGAATACAACTTACTTGGAAAGAGTTTGAGTTTGGAATGATATAGTAACACTTTCTGACCCACTAAGAAGCTCTTCCTCGAAATCATCTTATCATGAAATGCTTTTGTCCTCTCCTTATATATCGTTGCATTTTGATATGACTCATTCCTCATCCCTTCCAACTCTTAAAGCTATAACTTCCTATACACTCCTGCATCATCCAAGTTCATGTTGCATCTTTTGATAGCCCAATATGCCTTATTTTGTAATTCCATCGGAAGATGACATGGCTCCCCAAATACTAGCCTATACGCTGACATCCCAATTGGTGTTTTGTAAGCCATCCTATAGGCCCATAGTTCATCTTCCAGTCTTATACTCCAATCCTTCCTATTGGGCTACACAGTTTTGTCCAGGATTGACTTGATTTCTCGATTTCATACCTTAACTTGCCCGTTAGTTTGGGGATAGTAAGTAGTAGAAACTTTGTGTTTGATTTGATATTTTTTGAACGTTGCTTCCATCACCCTGTTATAGAAGTAGGTTCCTCTGTCACTAATTGTGGCTTTCGGTATCCCAAACCTAGAAAGAATTTTAGCCTTAACAAAATCTACAACAACCTTTACATCGTTAGTCCTTGTGGCTTTGGCTTCCACCCATTTAGAAACATAATCAACCGCAAGCAATATATAAGTAAAGTCAAAAGACGGAGGGAAAGGTCACATAAAATCAATGCCCAAAATGTCAAAAATTTCATATAAAAGAAAAGGAGTTTGTGGCAATTGATCCTTACAGGATAAGTTACCTTACCGTTGGCATTTATCACAGGATTTGCAGAAGGTATATACATCTTTGAATAATATTGGCCAGTAGAAATCGCTCTCTAGAATGGCAGAAGGCTAAAATTGATGATGATTCATTTTCTAGTACACACTTCCTAATAACTTGATCTGTACAGTGCCTCCAAAGATATGAGTCATCCCATATGTAATACTTCGCTTCACTCCGTAGCTTATCCCTCTGAGCCTTTGACAAACCGACAGGTAAATCGTTAGTAACTAAAAAATTGATAATGTCTGCATACCATGGTGGTGTCGTATTGGTAGGAAATAATTTCTCATCTGAAAAGGTTTCTTGTAGAGGGATATCATCTTCTTCCTTTATCAAACGACTGAGATGGTTCGCCACCACGTTTTCTACCCCCTGCTTACCTCTAATCTCCAAGTTAAATTCCTGAAGGAAGAGAATCCATCTAATCATCTTTGATTTTGCTAATTTCTTTGTAAGTAAGTATCGTAAAACTACATGGTCAAAATAAACAATCACTTTAGCACCAAGCAAATACAATCGAAATTTTTCCAAAGCAAAAACCATGGATAATAGTTCTTTTTCAGTAGTGGAATAATTCAATTGAGCTGGGTTTAGAGTCTTTGAAGCATAGGAGAATTTAACTTTCTATAATCAATACATACTTGCCACCTGATTTGTGCTTGGGTGGGAACCAACTCACTTTCCTAGTTTTTCATAACGGTGATTCTATACTTCTTTGGAACCATCTGGATAGGATTTATCCACTTACTGTCGAAAATTGGGTAGATAACCCCAACATCGACAAGTTTCAGCAGCTCCTTCTTCATAACTTCCATCATTGGAGGATTCAACCTACGTTGAGCTTGGATTGTGGATTTTGCATCCTCCTCCAACAAAATACAGTGCATTCACAAAGAAGGACTTATCCCTTGGATATTTGCGATAGTCCACCCAATGGCCTTCTTATGTTCTCTCAACATTCGAACCAGCCTCTCCTCTTGATTTGAAGTCAACTCCACTAAAATAATAATTGGGAGAGTCTGCTTATCTCCCAAATAGGAATACTTCAGATGTGTAGGGAGTGGCTTCAATTCCAATTCTGGTGCTTACATATCATAAGGTAACAACTTCTGGTGAGCTTCAGGTAGTTGTATAGAAGCCAAATTATACCTTTTTGGAGAGCTTTCCAATGAGTCCAAAGTGGCTGTCATTTCCATAAGCTCTTCTCCCATCTTAACATCAATGTTGGCTTCTACTTCCATATCCTCAGTTAAAACTATTTCCAAATGATCCCTGCAACTTAATTTAAACGTTCCCTGCACCAAAGAATCAATCACGTCAACAGAAAAAAAACAATAATCATTAGGAGGATGTTTCATGGCATCAAAAATATTGAAATAAATCACTTCCCCGTCAAATTCCATTGTGAGGGTGCCTTCACAAACATCTACCTTAGTTTGATCGCATTAAGAAATGTTCTCCCCTACAAGATAGGTATCGGATTATATGAGGTGTCATTATTCATATCCATAACATAGAAATCTGCAGGAAACACAAACTTATTCACCTACACCAAAACATCCTCAACACACCATTAGGATAAGCAATAGTGCGCTTAGTCAGTTGTATGATTACACCCATTTCTTTCAATAGACCCAAATTCAAAGAAGAATAAATCAAACAAGGCATCACATTAATAGAAGCACCCAAATCCAGCAAAGCTCTATTGATCACAGTATTCCCAATTTTGTAAGGAATGGTAAACATACCTAGATCTCAGCATTTTGGAGGCATCTTCTTTCTAAATACCGCAGATACATTCTCACCCATCATTACTTTCTCATCACCCCTCAATTTCGTCTTATGTGTATATAGTTCTTTGAGGAATTTGGCATACCTTGGTACTGGCTTAATTGCCTCGAGCAAAGTTATATTGGCTTCCACCTTTCGGAAAGTCCCCAATATCTCTATGTCCTTTTCTTCCTTGTTTAGTTTTGTTAATTTGCTCGAAAAAGGTGAAGGGTTAGTTTTAATAATATCGGGGCTTTTAAATTTTACCTTCGTACTCGATGATGGATTTTCTTCCTTTTCCAATTCCTTCTCAATCTCTTCCTCGGTAGCAATCTTTAATGGAGTTCTTTTGGGACCCTCAATCTCCTTTCCGCTCCTTAGGGTTATAGCACTGACATTCTTCGGGTTCACCTCAGGTTGTGATGGCAATTTTCCTCCACTTTGTGATTCTAGGTCATTAAGCCTTACTACCATCTGACCTATTTGGTGTTCCATGTTCTGTGGCTTGCTTTTGTCTCCTATCAAATTTGTTGTAAACCCTATTGCAACTGTTGCTACATTTTTTGTTGTAATTGCTGCATATGTTGTTGAAATTGCAAGTTGTTAGTAGTAAAATTCTTAACAAGTTCTTCTAAAGATGTACCTAAACTGGAAGAAGCTCTATATGATCTTTGTTGCCTTGGTTAAAATCCTTGTGCTCCTTGCGGTCGATTTTGGGAAGTAATTTTATTGTCGGTTCCCTCCATAACTCAAGTAGGGGTGATCCCTCCAACCTGGGTTATATGTCTGTGAGTAGGGGTTGTATTGGTTTAGAAAGTTCCCTTCTACAACATTCATGTACTCTATACTTCCCTCTTATCATGTCAAGCATTCATTTGAATGGATCATGTTTGAGCATATGTTGAATACTTTCACTTGTCCCTGTCCAACTGTAATCTATCTCACAAAAGATGTTAGTTCATCTAAACGATGTTCGATAGATGAAGTACTTACCTTGTTTACTCATTGAACTTCATTGCGAGTGTCAAATTGTTACGTGTTAGCAGCCATCTACTCGAGGGGAGTCTTCTCGCAAAGTGCCCCACTACTCACTGCATCAACCAAACTCCTCTCCATCGATAGGAATCCTTCGTAAAAATATTGGATGAGAAGTTACTTCGGTATGTTGTAGTGTGGACAACTAGCACATAACTTCTTGAACCTCTCCCAGTACTCGTAAAGAGATTCTCCATTGTGCTGCTCAATACCACATATCTCCTTCCGAATACTTGTTGTCTTTAAGGGTCAGAAAATATTTTTCCAAGAATAATCTCTTCATCTCTAACCAAGTATTCACGCTTCCAGCCAGTAAGTCAAATAGCCAATCCTTTACTGCATCTTTGAGTGAGAACGAGAAGGCCCTCAATATGATCTGCTCGTCGGTCACCTTATGAGGCTTTATGTTCAAACACATCACATCGAGTTCCTTAAGATACTTATATGCATCCTCACCTGCAAGACCATAAAATTCAGGCAACAAATGAATTAATCCAGTTTTTAACTTAAAGGTAACATGTTTAGTGAAATTCGGAAATGTTATGCATAATGGTCTTTGAGTTAAATCGGGTGCAACCAACTCCCTTAGAGTTCTCGGATTTGCCATCGTGTCTTCATATTCTGATTCTAATTCATCTACCAAATTTGACCTTACTTTCCTATGTAATCTCTGTAATGTTGCTCAATTTATCTATGAGGAGATCTGGTCACTACCATGCACCAACACTAACAAACAATTAAAAATTAACAAGTAACAAAAAGAATGATTATAAACAAACATATTCACAAAACACCTACTAAAATCAAATACGAAAATTAAACTACCACACTCTCTAACAACGACACCAAAATTTGACAGTGCGTATCGAGTGCACTGCAAAATTTACCTGACTCTGCACACTAAAATTTGTAGTTAGGGTGAGTTGGGATCAAATCCACAGGGAATGTTCGGTTAATTTCTATAACCAAAGTTAATTGATGCAAGGAAAATATAAGAAGGGGGTTTTTCAATTTTTAGCAATTTAGAAATTAAGGTAAAAGTAAACTATAAAAAACAAATTAAAACAGGCAATCAAAAATTATTAAACTATTGAATATACGTAAGGTCCGATTATATGTTCAATCTCTGCCTAAACACTATCAAGCATATTTCATCATCCTAACATCTTTATAGCTCTCTTTAGATTATCAATCTGAGACTAATAGAATCCTCTCCTAATCGTAGTTTTCCCTTAGGTTTTGTTTAATCAAGAAATGATTATTCATTAAACCAAACTACTGAATAACCTAATATACTATCTCTAGGTTTAATTTGGCAGCCGTATTATAAACTGAAAAACAATCAATATAAGCAGTAACCTCACACGTTTAGGTTATCTAAACTAAGTTATGTTGCTCCTAACGATATTGGATCATTAGATGCTACTCACAAACATCAAAACTAATGATTACGGATTACATTCAATGTTTTAGTAATAGGTTCGAAATAAAACAATCAAAATAACGTATTAAGATCATTCATCCCAAAGCCTAATCAAATCAACACCAACAACACAACAATTTGAAAAGAAATTATAACCTTAAAATGACAAAAATAGCTTAACCGTGACTTGACGTCAATATTCCCATTGAAACAATGTCGAGAAGCTAGCCTTCCATCTCCATTTTTATGCTCCAAGCATGAACCATCTTCTCCATGCTTCGGTGGTGAAAAGAATGAAGAAGATAACCTAGCGCCTCCCTTTTCTATTCACTACTCTCTATTTCACACCCCCTCTCCTATTCACTGATGTGACAAATAAACCTATGTCCACGCTACTACTCATGTTCCTCTTTTTTCACTGTGCGTTTTGAGTATAACATAGACCATGCATTTAGGCGTTGAACATAGACGTGTGCGCAGACGTTGCCTGCGTTTAACGCATAATGCCTACATATGAAAATGTTATCTTTTGGCCCTTTTTCCTCTCACCAGTTGCTGTCATTTCATGCTTAATTTTCTATCGTTTTCTGCTACATTAAATTGACTTTTTTGTAAAGCCAAAACATGCACTTGCGTTGCTTTCTATGATTATTCTTCTTTGTGTTCCATTTTCTTTTCTTCCTCATATCTTTTAATTTTCTTCTTCTTACTCCATGAAGACAAGTGAAAATTAATCTTTGAAAAATGCCCCATGTATCGTTCTTTCGACTCACTTTAACTTCTTTGCTTCCAAATTGTGCCTAAAATAAAAAATGAGTCAAAGTGAGTATCTTAAGCATTTCTAAGGCATTAATCACAAAGTGTAGTATATCAAATGAATCAAAATTTAAACACATATTAGTTAGTCATCTTTTAAAGTTTATATGTGGTTTAAAATAGAGTCCTCATATTTATTTCGAAAATTTTGTTCAAGTATTGGAAAAAGTTTGGAATTATTAAGTGTAAGTCTAACCAGTTTGAGTTTTCTGTAAAAATTTTGTACCTCACATCATTCTCCTTATTATGTATGTCGATGATATTGTTAATATTAGTAGTAATACTATAGGAATTTCATCCTTAAATTCCTTTCTTCCTATGCAATTTCAAACAAAGGTTAGGAGTTTTGAAGCATTTATTGGGAGTTGAGGACAAGAAGAAAGAAAGGAAATTTCTTGTGTTAGAGAACAAATGTGCTTGACTTATTAACTAAAACTAGCAAGTTTGGGCTAAGTTATGCAATTCTCTAATATTTCCTAATCTAGAACTTATGAAATATGGAGACTCTTTCAAGATCTCGAGAAATTTAGAAGATGTGATAGAAAATTAAACTATCTTATAGTAACTTATCCCGATATGAAATTTTTGTTAGTATTATAAACCAAATTCATTTCTTCCCCAATAATTCACCATTGAGTTACTTTAGAACAAATCTTATGTTACTTAAAAGGAGCTCCTAGACTTAGGAAACTATATAAAATCCATAGTTATACTCACATCAAGTATTTCTTAAAGATTTTGCAGGTTCTAAGATTAATTAAAAAAATATTATTGACTATTATGTTTTTGTTAGAGGAAATTTGTTCTCGTAAAAATGTATAAGGCAAAATATCATATCCTATTCTGGTGTGGAATTTAAATATGAAGTTATGAAAATAGTTTTATGTGTGGGCAAATATAGATATATTAGCTTTTAATTAAAGTTGGTCTTAAACTCTCAATACCAGTAAAGTTACGGTATAACCAAGTTACACTTCATATTGCTTCTAATCTTATGTTTTATGAATGATCTAAATATAGTAAGATTGATTATCATTTCATTAGTAAAAAATGTACAATGAAATTTAATCTCTATAGGATATGTGAAAAATTAGAGCATAGTTGAGAGATATGGTCATAAAAGCTCTAAATAGGGCTTAAGTCAAATATATTTGTAACAAGCCTGGTATGGTTAATATCTATGCTCCAAACTTGAGGGGAAGATATATATCATTATTTGTAAATAAATCGTCCAAATTCTCTATTGAATTCACATCTCACATATATAAATTCAAGATCTTTTCTCTATAGTTCCACGCACCAACCTCCTTGTCCATTCTTTCAAAGCTCTTCTACATATCTTCCACTTTAGAGACTTCTTGTCCTTAAGCCTTTTAATTTCTTCTTTCAATGTCTCATGTAACTTATCTTTGTACTTCCACTGATAAGAAAAATTGAGTTGTTATTAAAACTATATCAATAAAACATCTTTTTGCTTTAAATCATCATCGTATACTTACATGAGACCAATTTTGCCAATCAAACACCCAAAAGAATTAAGCTTTTTTGTTTCTAAAATATGGGTGTGTAAACATTGCATATTTTGTGGATCTTTTCCGATTACAAATTGAAATCATCTCAAAATTAAGAGGCTTCAATTTCATACACTCTTAAGTAACACATTTGTTTCCTAATTCTCTATCATCCAAATATTGATTTGTCTAAGTCTCCAACTTTACAATATGTACAATGTTATGATAACGATGCAAAGAGAATGATGACAGGAAAGAGAACATATCAAGGTTTTATCACTTTCATTTAGAATTGACACACTATTTCAATGATGGAAGAAAACAATCATAGATCCAATCTTCTCTCTTGCGAAGCATGTAAACTTAGTTTAATCTCTGCTCCTTTAGTTTCACTAACTACATCATAAAAAATGCCCTCCATTAATTAGTTGTAAGGAATTTAAAATTTATCATAATGTCTTTAATTTTTATGAAAGAAAACTAGATAGAGTATAATAGAACAAAACAAACAGAAGTCACGGAAATAATATAACAAAGTGTTTTAATAAAGTGAGATGTGAGAGAACTTTGGGAAGAGAAACGAGGACCCACTAAAAAAGGGGTGGAAGATAATTTTCTAGGAGCATAATTACAGTAGAAACTAATATAGAATCAATTGTTTCCTATATGTATTGTGTGTGTTACTATAAAGAGGATGGACCTATTTATAAAAAAAAGTATTAGGCTAATTAAAAAACTAGCTTTTGTAGATGACTTGTTATTATTTTTTAGGGCTAAAGAGCAATCTATTAACCTTTTCATGCAATCTATGGAAGAGTTCAAAGCCATGTTAGGATTGAGAAGCAACCCTAACAAGAGTTGCTTTTACCTATCAACAAATTCCAAATAGAAGTTACTTCAAATGCTTTTGAAATGGGGATAAAAAAAGGCAACTTTCCTATTAAGTATCTTTTTGCCAATCTCTCAAAGAAGAATCATTGCTTCAAACTATAAAACTTTGATAGACTCAGTGCAATAACCGCCAAAGCTTTTGGAGAAGATTGCAACTAGTTCAAACAATTTTGAGTAACTTGTCACTTCCTAATAGTGTACTTAAGGAAATTGATAGAAAGTTGAGGCAATTCCTATAGGATGGATTGGGTTAAAGTATTAGCAAGGAAAAAGACAACTAAAGTAAAATATGCAAACCAAAGAATCATGGTGACTTGGAGATCTATTCAGTAAGATTACTTAATAGGGTTAGCTTGGCTAGGAATTTGTGGTGGTTATGTTGTAAGAAAGATGAACTATGGGTAAAATGGATACACAATGTATTCATCAAAGAGAATGGCCTTTGGAGCCTAAAGATCAAGCAGGATATGTCATGGAATCTAAAATAAATACTAGGGATTAGACACTGGATGCAAAAACTGGTTTCCATAAGGTAGCTAGGAATGGTGAAAACACACTGTTTTGTTTTGACAATTGGCATAAGAGGGAACCCTTATACAAAGCGGAGGATATTTAATATATGAAGTTGGTTGTAAACCCTGGTACCAATGTCAGCAAAATTATCATAAACAACCAATCGTGGTGGACTTACCATAATAATAGGAGTGTGGAAATCATAATGGATAACTTGCCTACCTACCAGCAAACAAAACAAGTTGAAATTCAGTGGAATAGTGAGGGATCAAAGATCTTTGGCTTAAAAGCTTATTGAGTCTTTCCGCAAAAGAAACCTAACAATAGGTAAGGTGGGGGACTCTAGTTTAAGACAATGACATCAATCCTTCACATCCATTCATCTTATGGCTGGGGCTATTTAGGAGACTCTTAACTTAGGACAAATCAAGTTTCCAATTACATCATTGGAGTGTGAACTATGCAACCTAATTTGGAAACTTTGGACCATATTATGGTTAACTACAATTATACATTAAACATTTGGAAGATGATGCAGAGAGCATTGAACACATGGAAATTAGTATCCTCCTAGAATGACCTAATTGCTTGGATTGAAAACTTGATAATAAACAATAAGGCATATTATAAGGAAGTGAAGATCAATTTGACTCTAAGGAATTACATAATTTTCAAACAGGAGGTTAGGAGTAAGGAACTATTATACCAAAAAGTCTTCCTCCGGTGTAAATTATCCTCCATAGCAGGAAGACTAGCTAAAAACTTTCTACAAACATGAAGAAAAGTTGGTTGGTAGATTAAGAACTTGATTTTTAGCTTGTAACTAGGAACCTAAACTTTCATATTATGTAACTATAGATCTTTTGATCCTTAAAAGCATGTACATGCATATCTATCAATGAATTATTATTACTTTTTGAGAAAAACAAAATTAAATAAAAAATTAAGAACTTAATTAAAGAAAAACCTAAACTTAAATAAAAAGGAACCTAATATTAAAGTAATTAATTAGTATCTAAATATATTTATATTATTTACAATATATTTTTCATTATCAAATCTAATTATAAAAGAAAGTCGATCGCAACAATTAAATGAAAAACTCAGAAACGCAGCAACAATTGGGGAAGTACAGTGCAATAAAATACAAGTCAAATGCCAACATCAGTCTTATCTTCATTCACAAATCTGGGATATGTTTACTGATCAATATTGATTGATAGCCATCTATCTTCCTATAAATGCATGTGACACCGTGACAACATCCTCAGCTATAATTTATCCCTCTCTCTCTTCAACCTCTCTCACACTGCCTGTAAGTCTGAAGAAGCTTTTTCAGGCTAAAAGCGTCTTTCGGAGCTTTCTTTTCTTCTAGTATAAGAAGATGGGGAGGAAAACAAGCACTGTGACGCTTACTCTTATCCTGATACTTTTTATAACGGTTGAGAACCATGTAAGTTTTTTCTGTTTCTCTTAAGATATATATCGCGTTAACAGTTTGACGCCAACAAGCCACCGTAGAAGCATTTGCATTTTCTTTCAAGTTTCTCGTTTCCTGCAGATGTAGATCAGTTTGAACTTTGAACAAAGGAAATTTTGACGGTGATCTTGAGGTCCTGTGTAGTTCCAATTTCCAAAGTTCAAATGCTTCTCCAATTTCAGAGTGACATCGTTAGCTTTGTAGTCTCGGACCTGACTATATATATGGCCAACATTGATTGCATGCACCAAAGTAGACATGAATATGTTGTTAAAATATTGTAAACTGTAATAATTTATGAAGACGTCGAAATGATGTCGTAGTGCTGAAGGGCCCACAATGTACATGGAACAATAACACCGTTTGTTTTTCTTGATGAAATCAATCAGTTTTGTAAGTTATTATTGAATTACGAGCCTCAATAATACTTATACTGGGTCGCTTTCTGAAACATATTGTGACAAATCGAGCCACGCAACCACATATTTTACATATATGTGTATATATATAGGTCTGCAAGGCTACCATCACTGATGCTCCGACGCCGCAGCCGTCCCCGCAGCCAAACGGTGATCTTTCGACGGTGAGATTGAAATTTGTAGCGCTCTGATCTCTCTCAGTCGTTAACTTTGATAAAAGTCGTATAGGGTAATTCTCTGAACATTACATGAACTAATTTTTTCGTTCGTGGACTTTCAGAATGGGACCACTCAAGGTAGCCTTCGACCTCAAGGTAATGAATATAGAAAGTGCGTCTATGGTAATTTCTAATTAGTTTTATGTTATCAGCTAACTCATGAACCAATTATATATCATCAGAATGTATGTGCGCAAAAGGACTGGATGAAAATGAGTATTGCTTCGTATATTTGTACATATGACATGGATTACTGAAAGTGAAAGTTAATGTGAAGTACAGTTAACTAACATTTGTTGAGTTGCAGAGTGCAAACCGAGATGCTTAAACAGATGCTCCAAGACAGCTTTTAAGAAGCCATGCATGTTCTTCTGTCAAAAGTGCTGTGCCGAGTGCTTGTGTGTCCCCGCTGGAACTTATGGAAACAAGCAATCCTGCCCTTGCTATAATAATTGGAAGACCAAACGCGGAGGACCCAAATGCCCCTGAAATTACAAAATTTGTTACCTTATCAGAAAAAAGTAGAGAAGATTCGGATATTGTTACTTTTGTCTTGAAGGGTTTGCTTCTTGTCTCCTTCGATAACATCTACTTTCATTTATTTTCCTTGTGGTTTTTATAAAAATGCTTAGAACAAATTTAACATAATTTTTAATTAATTATCCGAGTTCTTAGAGGATTTAGTT
>JAOQMR010000005.1:26576693-26587616 GCA_027563865.1 Erythroxylum pelleterianum
AATAATAATAATAATAATAATAATAATAATAATAATAATAATAATAATAATAATAATAATAATAATAATAATAATTTACACACTCAGTAGCTTGCTGCCACTCATTCATTCCCCTGCTAATCACTTCAGTTGATCCCTTATCATTACGACTGCTTAGTTCCACGAGTTTGCCCTTCCACTTAAAACTCATGGTCTCCTTTAGTAAACATATAATATACTTTAATGTGGATAGAAATTGTATAACAAGCACTACATTACTACCTTTAATATCAATAAACATAGAATTACTCAAGAACTAATGATTCCTCATAATGCAACAAAACATTTACACATTTTTTGATAATTAATCTTCAAACATCTACTTACAAATTAGTTTTATTTCCTCCTTATCACCTTCTTCTTTACTTACTAACATGTTATTAATGAAGTTATGGTTACTCCCACCATCGGTCAATGTGCATGTTTCTGCCTCTATATTCTTTAGATACTTTCCTTTATTGATATTTTGAAGAAACCACAACTACCATATCTTATAAGGAGATTGTTCATTATTTTTGTGCTTTAAACTTCTTCTCCTTACCTTCCTCCTATGGGTCTTCCTCAACCATATACATAAGCATCATTCTTTTGCACTTGTAGCTTAGGCTATGCTTCTTATCACACTAAAAGCAAAAGTCTTTGGCCCTCTTTTCATTTAATTCCTTATTGCTAGCAATCTTTATAATTATGGTTTGTTCACTTAATTTGTTATTGTTAATTAATATAGGTTTAGGAAACAAACCTAATTGATTCTTATAAATCTGTAAATACCCCCTATTAGTAAATATCCTCTCTAACTATTTCTTTCGTTCTTATAAGACCTCTGAGTAGCCACTTCATGTTTTTTTTGGGTAATGAGCACGTTCCAAGTTTTTAGGAGCCTATATCTTAACTAGAAATTCTATCTCTGGTTTTAACCCCTTAAGCAACAACCTCACTAGGTATGGATAGAGCATCACCAACTTATATGATTAAGATCAAATATTGGACAATTTTACTCTATATATTATTCTCATTTAAGTTCTTTTAATTCCCTTATAAGATCCTCAATCATATTCGCTCCAAACCTCTAATCCCTAGACAAAACATACTCTCCCCAGTTAGGCTCCTCCATTATTAGCCTGTTCCTCGTATAGAGTTGAAGCCAACCTAGAGCCTCTGCCTCCAAGTATGTAATAGTCAGTTTCCAAAACTACAGAGAGTTAGAGCGTCAGATTACTTACTCATATGAAGTACATCATATTAGAATGAATTTGGTGCATTTAGGATATGATTTTATGATTTCAGTCACATGCATACTATGAGCACACACACATGAATTTTGATTTAGAAAAATTGCACTCAATTGACATGTTTAGGATTTACCAATAAAAAGAATTGATGGATTACAATTAGTAATTTGGAGTTAATTATTACAATTGGAAGATTGATGGATTAAAATGTACATTTAGACTAGGAAAAGTTTCTAGTAGCAGGACAATTGACATGTGGAAATTTAGGATGACTAAGCCTATAAAATCAGTGACATATGGCAATAGACTTGAGTGACAAATCGCCTAGACAACTAAGAGACATTTAGCAGCTTAAAGAGTGGATATGTGTCTTGCTTGTTTTCATGACAAGTGTCCTTAATGAAAGAACACTCATTCTACATCATGTGACCAACACATTCAGCTCCATTGTAAGGTTTTTGTTGTACTCTTTCCCTCTCCTTCCTCTCACAGCCGAATCCACACCTCACCCTCACCTTTGGATTTCTGCTCTAAATTATGTCCATTACCACCTCAAAACCGTTGTTAATTTCTTCAGAAAGATAGCTCTATGTTGTTGTTTTCTTCTTATCTCTACTGAAACTCATCCTATTCCCTCATTGTTCCTGAGATGATCTTGCATGCATGTGAGGCAAAGCAGGCTTGATACATTGAGGTGGCATTTGAGTTTAACAAGTAAGTGAAATACTAATCTTTGTGGCATTGTTAGCAGAAACTATGATGACTGATTAGGGATAGATTGAATGTGGTATTGGTGTTGACATTGTGCTAGAAAATGATGAATGAAAGGGGTACCTTCTATTCTATTTTTGGATGCATAACAACAGTAATTTATTAGCTGTTACGTAGATGATTTAAGTTGGGATTTGAAGTATAATTGATGATGAATTCATACTAGAGATAGGTGTTATTGAAGTGTTTTCAAATTTTGAAAAGTTAGGACTGCATGTATGATGGTATAAAGTGAATGGTAATGAAACAAATGAGCAGATTTTTATGAGATTTAATGTAATCAGTACAGAAGCTAGACTAGCATGAAATGAAGTACCTTTAATGGAAATGAATTTTAGAAAAATTAAAGTGGTAGTGATGTCTCTAATTATGTGAAATTTGTGTAGAATTAAGGGAAGAAAGACAACACACGATCGTGTCCCTCAGTGCATGATTATGGCCTGTTGCACAAGCTTCTATCATGATTGTGGCAAGGTCCCCCACAATCGTGGGCCTAGCTCTGGAATGTTAATTTCAACCTTGTGTACATGTTGAACCAGCTGAGGAAAAGTCACTTTAAATTGGTGTATTTGGACTTAATTAAGGCTTGGAATGAACCTAGATTGTTTCTTCATTAATTGGTTGAGAGCTTGATAAGTTTAGGTTGTTAATTGATGTCATAACTTAAATAATGTACTATTTAGGTGTCAATGTAACCAAATCTAGAAATTATGATTTGGTGTAGGAATAAAGATGTTCTTATGACTACAAACATAATCTTAAGGATATAAGTAATGTGTGTTAGGCATAAATGAATCAGCATTGAAGAACATGAGGTAATCGTGAATGAGAATTGGGTAATTGTATGATTATATATTGGTAGAAAAGTTTTGTGAATACATGATTGATGAATTTGTAGTAAATCAAGCTTACTTAAGGTATAAACCTGATTGTAAACTAGTTGTATACAAGCTATAATATTTGAATGGTCAAGATATTTGTATAAGAGTACATACCTAGAAAGTCAATTGAGCATGCATTAAAATATGACACATATACATATGCATGATTGTATATTCATATGATTAAACAAATTAGTGATTTGTGAACTATGTGTGTATTGCATGACGAAAGAAGCGCAAGGTGACCTTCAACATCTAGACATTGCCGAAACATCGAGGCAATAGCTTTTCTAGAGCATACTGTGAATTAACTTAGATGTGTAAACTTATGTAAATGTGCTTCTGTAATTGTATGTTTAATATGGAAAGTGTGTTCAACTGATTGATAACTGCCGGACTTAAATCCGAGGAGTTTGATATATGTGGCTTGAGTATACAGAAATGAAACAAAATAAAAACATATCATATGAAATGATGCATCTCATCACATTGAAATGCATGATCATATAAAAGAGTTGTGACCAGAGTGACCGATGTGCCAAAAAGAGCTTTGAGCTCAGGATTATAAAAAGATCCTCAGGCTCAAATAACGCCGACTTCATATCCACAATGGATACGGGCCAGAAAAGATCTCGGTGTCCACAACAAACACGGGACAGTAAATTGGGTTGATAGGCACTTGGTCATAACGAAACAAAATTGAAAATGGAATCACATGTGCATTTGTATATACATCCCTACATGTATCAAATGATTAAATTGAAATGAATTATTGAATTGTTTTGAATTAGTGAATTACAGTTGAATTTAATGGAGGATGTGTTGTGATATGCAATACTAGCTTACATGATATGCTTATGGAAGTACGATAAACTTTGATACACTTGTTTTTGTGATCTAACTTGAGTGAATACATCGATGATGGTTCACTCACTAAGTTCACAAACTCATCAAAATTGCAACATTGATTTTTTTTTCATGTTCAAGGGAGTTCTAGCTACTAAGGTGATATAGTAGAATTCTAGTACTTGCATTTTGGGGACAAGAATGGCTCAAAGGTCTGATCAGCTGAATCTGAGAAGTCCAGTTAGAGTCTTGTATATTAGCATTCCATTTCATGTCATATATTTTTTTACTGAGATTGAACTCAAAACAAAATGTTGTGTAATGTATATATGGATTCTAAATTGTAATGTCATATGACTTTTATGTTTGAGAATGCCTATGATATGTTTGATGCCTTTAATGAGTTAGACTGATTGTTCTAATGTACCATTTTCATAAAGTATGTTCTCGAATATCCTTTAGTATGTTTAGGCTTATGCTCTATGGGAGTGGTATGTTACAATTTTGGTATCAAAGTATGGTTTGGCATCCTTAGAGACATATATAAGCATTTCAATATGGCATATAGAAAGAGACCCATATAGTGATCATTACTATTTTTTGTTATAGGTCATCAGCTATTGGAGACCATGTTGTAGAATCAGCTGATCTTGAGTCAATAGGAACCAATAGAGAGTCCCCTATACCCCCAGTATGAACAAATGCCTCAGAGAGTTCCTGAAAGAAGAGAAAGGAGGTATGATAAACTTAGGAAGCAAGGGGTTGTAGACTTCTATAGAAGTACAAACCCTCCCGAGGAAAAGGGTTGGCTCGAGAGAATAGAGAGAGTATTTGATCAAATGGACTATGAGCATGATGAGAGGTTCGATTATGCAGTCTCTCTACTTCAAAGTCTAGCCTATCAATGGTGGAAGACAGTTCCAGACGATCTTGTAGACTGAAATAAGGGAACTTCCTGAAGGTCTTTAAGGATAATTACATGCCAAATATCTATTTAGACAGGAAGATGAAGGAATTTCTCGATTTGAAATAGGGAAAACACACTGTAGTTAAGTATGAGGTATGGTTTAATTAACTATTGGGGTATGCTACTGCTCTGATCCCTACTAAGGAAGATAAATGTAGGCAGTTTGAGGATGGATCGAATATGGAGATCAGGACAAGGTTGGCAATTACAAATTTGAATAGTTTTATTGAGATGCAAGCTGCTTTTATTCAGATTGAGCAGCTACTGAAGGATGAACAAGGAGATCATAGACAGGAGTTTAGGATTAAGAGGCATGGTGAGTTTCAAGCTGACTCTAACAGGAAATTTAGTAAATTCCAGAATAGATCATCGCGATTATAGTCGAGATCGAGGTAGTCAAGGTGTAGACTTAGAGGTAGTTCTGTTTATTCTAGTGGTGGTATAGGTCAGGCATTTGGAGGATAGAATTATGGTAGACAAACACAACAGATTCCCAATCGTGAATACTGTGGAAAAAGCCATGGTGGAGTATGTTGGAAGGTATCGAGAGCTTGCTTGCATTGTGGCTCCTTAAAGCATCATATTATAAACTGTCTAGCAACTTGAGAAGCACAATCTGGAGTGAGAGGAGGATCTGTGATGGACATGACTGTCTAACAGAGTAGAGCTAGTGGAGTAGGAAAAAGAGGTAGAGGTAGGGGCAAAGCTTATTTAGCCGATCCTAGTGTTAGGATTGAGGTACGGTGTAACCAACCACAGTCCCAGGCCAAGATCTTTGCTATTACGAGATAGGAGGCACAAAATTCTCCAGATGTTGTTAAGGTGTGTTACATGTCTTTAATTTTGAGGCATTTGCATTATTAGATCCCAAATCTACACATTCATTTATTACCCCACATCTAGCATTTAAATTGCTTTGTGAGAGAGAGATGTTGAAATTTGGCTTAGAGGTGAGAACTCTAGTAGGTAGTACTATAATGATTGGAGAAGTATGTAGAAGGTGTATTATTCGGGTTGACCAGGTTGAGTTAAAAGTTGATTTAATAGTCCTGCAGTTGAAAAAGATAGACCTTATATTAGGTATGGACTGACTTACTGTTCATAAGGCTGTGATGAATTGTTACATTAAGGAAGTTATTCTTGAATTGCCTACACAACCAAGGGTGATATTTCGAGATGTTAGTCAAGCAGTGCCAGCCAAATTAATTTCATCAATGAGCTCTTTTAGACTGACTCGAAGTGGATGTGAGGCCCATTTAGCCCATGTGACTGATACCCGATTTGAGCAGACATTACAAGAGATTCCTATTGTTAGGCATTTTCTAGATGTTTTTCCTACTGAATTATCAGGATTACCACCAGATATGGAAATAGAGTTCAACATTAACCTTGTCCTAGGTACTATTCCTATATATATTCTTCCTTATAGGATGACACCTGTGAAACTTAAAGAACTAAAGACTCAGTCGCAAGAGTTGTTAGATAAAGATTTTATCAGACCCAGTGTGTCACCATGGGGAGCTCCAGTTTTGTTTGTGAAGAATAAGGATGGGACTTTGAGATTGAGCATTGATTATAAGCAATTAAATCAGGTGATAGTGAAAAACAAGTATCCCCTACCGAGAATAGATGATTTACTCGATCAGTTAAAAGGAGCTCAAGCGTTTACTAAACTGGATTTGAGGTTAGGGTATTATCAATTGAAAATAGTAGAAGTTGATGTACCAAAAAGTGCATTCAAAACTAGATATGGACACTTTGAATTTTTGGCGATGCCTTTTGGATTGACGAATGCTCTGGCGGCCTTTAAGGCCTTGATGAATAAAGTATTCCAACCTTACTTAGATCACTTTGTTATTATATTCATAGATGATATCTTGGTGTACTCGAGGAGTAGAGAAGAATAATATGAGCATTTGAGGTTAATTTTACAGCTAATGAGAGAGAAGAAATTGTATGCCAACTTTAGTAAGTGTAAATTTTGGCTTGATCAGATGGTGTTCTTGGGTCATTTAGTATTTAGACAAGGTATACAGGTAGACCCAAAGAAAGTTGAGGCCTTAATGAAATAGGAGCACCTAAACATGTGTCGGAGATGAGGAGTTTTCTTAAGCTAGTAGGTTATTTCAGGAAGTTTGTTGAGGGGTTCTCATTGATCTTAGCCCCTTTCATAAAGCTTCCGAGGAAAAATGTACCTTTTTGATGGACTGATGAATGTCAAAGGAGCTTTGATGAGTTCAAATATCGATTAACTACGACTCTAGTGTTGGCTATTTCATCTGGATCTGGAGGATATGTTGTATGCAGTGATGCTTCACACCAAGAGTTAGGGTGTGTTTTGATGCAGCATGGTAAAGTGATTGCTTATGCTTCGAGACAGTTCGGGACTCATAAGTTCAATTATCCAGTTTATGATTTAGAGCTTGCTACAGTAGAGTTTGCTTTGAAAATTTGGAGACATTATTTACGTGGTGAAACATTTCAGATTTTTACGGATCATCAAAGTTTGAAATATCTATTGAGTCAAAAGGAACTTAATATAAGACAAAGGATGTGGAATGAGTTGCTTAAGGATTATGATTGGATGATGGAGTATCATCTAGGTAATGCTAATGTTGTAGCTAATGCATTAAGTAGGAAATCTAATAGCAGTGTAGCACAAATTCAAGCATTGAGGTTACCAAATCTAGTTTAATTGAGAGCACTGAATGTTGAGCTAAGTTTGGGACAGAATGAAGCATTGTTAGCTATGTTGAAGCTTAGACCGGTATTACATGAATGGATCATAATAGCACAAAGCAAAGACCCAGAAGTAGTGAAGATTATTGAGAAGTTAAAATGGAATCCGAGTATTTAGTTTGAGTTGAGAAATAATACATTGTGGTTGAATCATAGATTATGTGTACTAGATATTGATGGTTTGAGAAAGGAAATTTTGGAGGAAGAACACATAGCAGCCTATGTTATACATCCTGGAACTACCAAGATGTACAATACTCTAAAATACATTTTTGGTGGCCAGGGAAGAAGAAGCAAGTGGCTGAGTATGTTACCAGGTGTTTGACATGCCAACAAGTTAAGGCAGAACATCAGGCAGCGGTTGGAAAATTGCAGTAATTACCTATTCTAGAGTGAAAATGAGAGAGGATTACAATGGATTTATTATGGGTTTGCTGAGAACTCCGAGATAGCATAATGCCATAAGGGTCATTGTTGACATATTAAAAAATCAGCTCATTTCTTACCTATTAGCGAGAATAACACACTAGATTAGTTAGCTCGGAGATATGTAAATAAGATGGAGAGATTACATGGGGTCCTAGTGTCTATTGTATCAAATTGAGATCCTAGATTTACTTCTAGATTTTGGGGCAGCCTACAGACAACATTAGGTACAAAGTTAAATTTTAGTACAACGTTTCATCCTCAGACAGACAGACAGAGTGAGAGGATTATTTAGAATATTGATGACATGCTTAGGGCGTGTGTTTTGGAGTTTCAAGGAGCATGGGATGCTTATGTAGCTCTCATTGAATTTGCATATGATAATCAATATCATAGTAGTATTGGTATGGCTCCATATGAGGCGTTATATGGCAGAAGGTGTCAAGCACCTTTGTAATGGGATGAAGAAGGTCTAAGGATTGTTGAAGGCCCAGAGTTAATTCAAGACACTGTTGATAAGGTAAAATTGATCAACAGTAGGATTAAGGCAGCTCAAGACAGGCAAAAGAGCTGTGTAGATTAGCACCGAAGAGATATGGAGTACCAAGTAGGAGATAAGATATTTTTGAGAGTGTCACCCAAGAGAGAAGTGCTAAGATTCAGTAAAAAGGGGAAAGTTAAGCCTTAGATATATCGATCTTTATGAGTTTAATGAGAGAGATGGACCATTGGCTTACAAATTAGCATTACCGCCAGAAATTTCTCAGATTCATAATGTATTTCATATTAGTATGCTCAGGAGATATTGGTCAGATCCAACACATATATTACCAACACAGGAAGTTAAGATTGCAACTAATTTGAGTTATATAGAGGAGAAGGTTAAAATAGTTAGATATCAGACTAAACAATTAAGAAACCGAGTAATTCCTATGGTTAAAGTTCTTTGGAGAAATCTTTTGAGAGAAGAAGCTATGTGGGAGACTGAGGAGAACATAAGAAAACATTGCCCCATCTATTTGATTAATCAGGTAAGAATTTTGAGGACGATATTTCTTAAGGAGGGGAGAATTGTAATAGTCGGTTTCCAAAACTACTAAAAGTTAAAGTGTTAGATTACTTAATCATATGAATTACATCATATTAGAATGAATTTGATGCATTTATGATATGATTGTATGATTTCATTCACATGCATAATATGAGCATACACACAAGAATTTTGATTTAGAAAAATTACACTCAATTGACATGTTCCGAGGTATGAAATTTTCAAAATAATTGTGACATGATTGTGCATTTCTAATGTCTTGTATTTTGATTTAACCAATAAAAAGAATTGATGGATTACAACTAGTAATTTTGAGTTAATTATTACAATTGGAAGATTGATGGATTAAAATGTACATTTAGACTAGGAAAAATTTCTAGTAGCAAGACAATTGACATGTGGAAATTTAGGATGACTAAGCCTATAAAATGAGTGACATATGCAGTAGACTTGAGTGACAAATGTCCTAGAGAACTAAGTGACATTTTGCAGCTTAAAGAGTGGACTTGTGTCTTTCTTGTTTTCATGACAAGTGTCCTTAATGAAAGAACACTCATCCTATACCATGTGACCAACACATTCAGCTCCATTGTAATGTTTCTGCTATACTTTTTCCCTCTCTTTCCTCTCATAGCCTTTGCTCTAAATTATTTCCATTACCACCTCAAAACCTTTGTCAATTTCTTCAGAAAGATAGCTATATGTTGCTATCTTCTTCTTGTCTCTGCTGAAACTCATCCTATTCCTTCATTATTCCTGAGATGATCTTGCATGCATGTGAGGCAAAGCAAGCTTAATACATTGAGGTGACATTTGAGTTGAACAAGTAAGTGAAAAACTGATCTTTGTGGCATGTGTTAGCAAAAATTATGATTACTGATTGGGGATAGATTGAAAGTGGTATTGGTGTTGACATTGTGGTAGAAAAAGATGAATGAAAGGGGTATACCTACTATTCTATTTTTGGATGCGTGAAAACACTAGTTTATGGGTTGTTATATGGATGATTCAAGTTAGGATTTGAAGTATAATTGATGATGAATTCATACTAGAGATGTAACACCCATGTAACCCTTTGGATGATATTTAGATGCCACACAAAATAGTACTGAAATAATCTAAAACATGCTAAAGCATTTCCAAAAACTCAAGTAATATACATTTCATTTCATAGGTTAAGTCATATTTAGAACATAACATACACATGGTACTTATCACATACAAGCCTTAAAATCCAAATCCAACATGTATTAAGGTTACTACATACAAGCCTTAAACTGCGGTTGTCTTTATCCCAGTCTTTAAACCTTCTTATCAGAACCTACATAGAGGCAAAACCACTATGCTAAGCATAAATCCTAGTGGGGAAATAACTAAACAAGATATAAATTGGTGACTGTTTCTAACAATCGTCTAGCATTAACATTTACATAATTAGATCACATCTTAAACAATCTTTAATTGTTCATAGTAAAGTGAAACCCAAACACAATGTATCTCAAACAGAATATAACATATCAAAACATGATATATTGGCTTCAGAGCAAAACTTACAAGTATAAAAAAACCATAATATCATAACAGAACTTTAAAGCACCAAAATAGAACTTGACTGTATCAAAACAGTATCTGATTATATCAGAACATAACTTAGTTATTTCAAACAAAGCTTGATTATATCAGAATTGAGCATGTAATAGAATACAAAACAAGTTAGCCTGCTAATCCTTTTTATAGAAGTGGGTAACGGGACCAGAACAGGATACCCATGTTTGGTATCTGAAACGGAAGAGACTTAAGTCTCTGAAATAGAAGACACAAAAGTGTCTAAAATTAGAAGACACCGGATTGTCTGGTATAAAAGACATCGAAGTGTCTAGTTGTTAGCCCCAGAAATTTTTTTTATAATTAAGCATGATTAGTATGATTTTTAAATCTTAAGTGAGTAAATTAAGATGGAATTAATTAAGT
>JAOQMR010000005.1:26613679-26661870 GCA_027563865.1 Erythroxylum pelleterianum
GGTTCTGATAAGTTTAAAATTTGTTCTGAAATGCGTTATGTCTGCTTTAATGTCTCTTAATGCATGCTTATACTGATATACGATTCTGTATGCTAAATTATTACTTTATGTTTAGATTAGTTATTACTCACTAAGCTATATGCTTAGCACGGTGGATTTGCCCGTGTAGGTTCAGAGCGAAGAGTTTAAAGATTGGGACAAATCAACTGCATTGGCCAAAGGAGTCTATTTTTATACTGCTCGAAAATGTATTTTGTTTCGTTTGTTTGGGCTTGTAAATATTCTTTGGATTATTGTTTCTGAAAATACGATATGTATTATATGTGTGTTTGAGTTTCTAAAAATATATAAGTGTGATGTTTAGTTTTGTTTGTCCTGTCTTGGGTGGCATCCATGTATCCTCCCAGGGGGTATTTGGGTGTTACAACTAAATGGATGTAAAGACCGCTTTTCTAAATGGTGACTTAGAAGGAGAAGTTTATATGGATCAACCGGAAGGTTTTATGACCATAGGAAATGAACGATTAGTGTGTTAATTAAAGAAGTCAATATATGGAATGAAGTAAACTTCTCGATAATGGTATCTTAAGTTTAATGATATCATTACATCTTATGTTTTGTAGAGAACACTGTTGATTGGTGTATCTATATGAAGGTTAGTGGGAGCAAGTTCATTATATTAGTCCTATATGTTGCTGATGTCCTTCTTGCTGCTAATAATATGGTTTTGTTACATGATGTAAAGAATTTTCTCTCTAATAATTTCGAAATGAAAGATATGGGTGAGGTATTCTATGTGATAGGAATTGAATTATTCCGTGATAAATCACAAGGATTGTTAGGATTGCCTTATAAAGGTTATATCGAGAAAGTATTAGAAAGATTTCAAATGAAAAAATGCTCCACAGGGATAGTTCCAATTCAGAAAGGGGACAAATTTAGTCAAATGCAATGTCCACGAAACGATTTGGAACGTAAGGAAATGGAGTTTACTCCTTATGCGTCAATAGTTGGGAGCTTAATGTATGCTCAAACATGCACTCAGCCAGGTATCAGTTTTATTGTCGAAATGCTTGGCCGATATCAAAACAATCCTAGAATGGACCACTGGAAAGCTGCAAAGAAAGTTTGTAGATATTTACAAGGCACAAAAGACTATATGCTCACATATAGAAAATCAACCCATGTCGAAGTGATAGGTTACTCGGATTCAGACTATGCCAGTTATGTAGACTCACGGAAATCTATATTCGGTTATATGTTCCTATTAGCTAAAGGAGCAGTTTTATGGAAATGTGGAAAACGGTTTGTCATTGCTACTTCTACTATGGAAGCTGAATTTGTGACATGTTTTGAGGTCACGGTTTATAGATTGTGGTTGTGGAACTTTATCTTAGGTCTTGACATTGTCGACAGTATTAATAGACCATTAAGAATTTATTGTGATAATTCCGCAACTGTTTTCTTCTTTAAGAATGACAAGTATTTAAAGGGTGCGAAACACATGAATTTGAAGTTTTTGTCCGTGAAAGAAGAAGTGCAAAAAGAGAAAGTGTCAATTGAACATATTGGTACCGATCTCATGATCGCGGATTTGTTAACTAAAGGCTTACCGCCAAAAACATTTATTGGCCATGTTGAACGAATGGGCATTATAGATAAGTCCTTGTTAGCATAACGTTCTAACATGTATTATACATATAATTGTTTTTGCTCAAGTTATTATGGCACTTGTGAATTCAATTATAGTCATATGTTTTTGCTTACTTACTTATTATCTATATTATGTTGTATAATAATATTTTTTTGAGATAACAATTACATAATTACTCGCTTAAAGTTTTATGAGTTGAGTTGATTATGTAATATATGGAAGGAATCAGGTTATAACTTGTGACCGCCATGATCCCATCATCTTAATTCAATTAAGGATGACTTGATCGATTCTATGTATTGTGTGCACTTAAAGTTTTGTTATTAAATTATCAAGTCGTAACATGGTCCAAATGGGAGATTGTTAGCTTATTTAATGGCCCATGTTACTTATAGATTTGAATCCAGTGAACAGAGCCCAAGATGATAGTTGTTGGGTTTGAAAGCCTTGATCTCAAATGGGTCCAAGACCCTTTCTCTCTCTCTTTTAAATAAACCAACATAATGGTTGGTTGTAGAATATAAGAGTTAGAAAATTATCAAAGTTTCTGAACCATTGAAGAAACAAATCAAAGAAGGAAGAAGAGAAGGAATCAATCCTTACAAAACTATCATAGATATAGGTATGATAAAATAAATTGATCCATAAAATGTCTTACATAACATACGCATGTTCTTCAAAAATTAACCTTAATTTTTTCAAGACAAGGCAGCTACACACGATGTGTTACTGCCCTCATTAAGCAAAATCATTTTTAAATTGCACTTTATCACTCAAATCCCATTTTTCATTTTCTGTCCAATCTTCTCATCCACCTCCCCTTGTGCGAAAACCATCTTACAACCTATTTCCCTTGAAATTTCATTAATTTAAGGTATGCTTTATGCTTTATTTCAATTGTTCTTGATTTATTGAATAGTTTTAGGGAAATTAGGTATATTTAGGATTACTCATATGATTGAAAGAGTTTTGGGGTTTAATTAATATTCTTGGGCTATTTTACATATTGAAATCTAATTTTCCAAGTATTTTAACACTATTTTGGATTTATTCACGTAAATTTCAATACCTTAGGGTTGTTAATTGATTTTTTATAAATTCAAATATGCAATTGATCATGTTTTACAAATTTTACATTTTTGTTAGGTTTTTATATTGTTTAATTATGTAATATTTAGGTAATTCTAATTCTATTTTGGTTTATTTAATTTAATTAATATGTTTAGACAAATTAATTACAATTTTGTAATACATTATAGTTTTATCAACTGCGTCAAAATGAACTTTAACACAGTTATTAGCAAGACATATATACATAACAATTTCTTTTATTTTGTAAGAATTCAAAGAATTTGTCTCTAATTTTTAAGTGTATATTAAAAAAGATTACACATATTTAAAATAAATGATTTGATGAAATTACAAATTTAAGCCAAACAACACGTTAGGCTGACCCATAGTTTTTGGATTCGAACTATATGCAACCATTTTCAATAAAAAATTCTTATTAGAATTGCAATATTTTCATTCTAATATAGAATTGCAATTTCTGTACCATTAAATGAAGTGATAAACAGTCATCTTTTGTATTTAAAATCATTTTCATGTGTATTAAAATCAGACTAGGAACATTTATATTTATCCAACTTTAAAATTTATTTTTTAAGAAAATGAATCGATTCACTATATTATGACTCTTTTTTTAATACAGTAAATACTAGTTTAACTTATTGGAAAGGAAAACATTAAGAGAGCAACATCAATATCACAGTTTGAGAACTTTAAGTAGGTCCATATTAAGATTTCTGCTAGACTAAATTGACAGAAAGAACTGAGTCTATGGTATAAAAGAGTGGGCAAATTATTCTTCCAAGAAACCCAACTTTTTTCCTAGATTAGTTCCTCAAACCAAAAGGGTACGACTTTCTTTGTCGATAGCATTTCTTGAGGATGTGGAATAGCTACAAGGAGCAAATTTCACGAGTCGAGTCAGGCATGTGATTGAATGTCTTGTCATGCCTTCTCTTTCTGAAACAGGAACATGGAGTTCAGGGCATTGTTTATAACAAAAGTGGCCGATTTGTATGAAATTAGTTTTTTTTTCGTTTTATTCTATCTTATTTTGTCTTATAAAATCTCAGTCATTTATTTTGTGAGACCCACGTGGGTTTCATGCAAGCCCTACATAAATAAATAACTGAAATTTATTGAACACAATAAGACACCATAATATCAGACAAGAGATCTGAACTCGATTTTTATGGTTGTGCTTTTTTAGTCAAGTTTAGTTGAGACAAAATGATCCAAGCTAGGTAAGTTTCGAGATTTGCTACCAAATCCTTGAAACTGAATGCTATTATACTACAAATGTTATTAGTATTTTTGTACCTTGAACTTATGACCTTATGGTCACACGAGTTGCTCCGAATCTCACCTTTTACTTGTATTCTCTATTCTAATGAAATCAACTTTCTTTGGGTTAAGAAAATTTGTGCCAAGAAAGTGTTTCAGATCTCTGCAAGTCTCTTCCTTTTTTTCAGGTATCTCCAATAATTTTCAAATGTTGAAAGATTCCCTACATTAATTTTTTATGAACTAATTTATATTAAGTATGGAATTAGCTATAACAAACTTTTTTGGTAATATGCGAAGTTGGTATCTTCTGCTAACAAGTGGATTAGTAGGTTCCATCCTTGGAAACAGTTTCCAGTCAACGACAATCCCCGTCTTGTTGCGGTTATTATAATTTCTCATTACTGCTTAAATTTATTTAATAAAAAAGTCAATTTAAATCAATTATTATTTAGATGTTATTTGCGATTATTATAATTTATGTTAAATTGTTTTTTAAATTTAGAAGAATAAGTTAATTTGATTATGGGAATTATTAATATAGTGACACTCAAATAGTTTTGTTTTTCCTTGAATTTATTAAAATAAGCAGAAGTCGAGGAGGGTGTATTGGTAAAGATTACAGGCAACTTACAATATAAAGTTTAGATACGAGTTGTTGGCAAGTCTGGTGATTAAAAAAGTTACAAAGTCTTGGTTTGATTTTTATGAAAATGACATATAAATGTAATACTGAAAGACTCGTAACCATTGACATACCAACGGTAACCGGTACCCTTGGCGCTGGATTCTTTTCCGACGTATTTTTATATATTTTTTAGGCGAATATCAAAGATATGAAAATAGTGGCGAGAATTTAGGTTGGGCTATCATTTTCTGACACAAGTGTCGGTGACGGGACTGTGTCGAGTAGAGGCTCGTAGGTGTTAAAAACGTAACATATGCGAGCTTGTGAGAGTGTGTTTTATACATAACTCTAATGAGGTAGGTTGTCTGCTCTAACCCAGTCTTTGTTAAACTTTCCACTTCATCTCTGACTCTATTTATTACCTCACAAAGCTCTAAGCTTTCAACACTGGCCCCTTCTGTCACGCCTCACTCAAAGATCAAAACTTTGCTTTGCGAAACCGCTATTTCTCTCTCTTCATTGACGTTTGAGCTGTTTCTCCTTGGTGGGTTCCCAACATATTTGCTTATATTGATATAGAGAGGAAGCTTGAGGCTGTGAGTACGATAAAAAGCAGGCAAAATGGGTGTGGATTTGAGGCAAGTGGTTGCTGGGATATTAACAATAACTATGTTCGTGATGCTTGGGGACATGATCAAGAGAGATTACCTTGAACCCATTGAAGTATGTTTCCTTCTTTGGTATTCTTTTCCATTTTAAGTGCTTAGATCTCGAAAGTCCCTCTTACAATTCAACATCAGTTTCTGTTATACCCTTTTTTTTTTATCCCCCAATTTAAAACTTCAAAGATTACATTCTTATGTGTTATCTATTGCCTGCATTTTTGGTTTCTTACGGATAAGATCTCTAACGTTGCTTTTATTCAATGGCTGTAGCTTTATTAATTTCTCTTCTTTTGAAAGAGGATGTTTGTCTTAACTAGTTGTCATAATGTATTTGCTTGTCTGATAGGTTAAGATCTTTAAGTAGAATATATTGTTCTAATCATTCTCTATATTATATTTGCTGTCTTAGCTGAATGAGACATTACGATGGCTGGTTCAGTTTGTGGATTGAGCAAGAGCGAAATAAATGAACTCTTTCCAATCGTTTAGGCTGACCTAGTTACTGGTTATTTTTGCATGATAAAGCGGGATATAAACTTCATGTTTTGTCCTCATGTTTTGCCACCTCCAGTTGGAAAAAGTGTTCTTTGGTTAGTATAAGGGAACTCGTTAAGAAAGTTATTGATTATATTACACTTCCAGTTCTATCATTTCCTTTTCCCCATCTTTTTTCCCCCCCTTTATATTCCATTGTTTCAGTTTTATATTTTCGCATTTTTAAATTTATGAAGGAAAAATTTCCAGAAGAAGCAAGGGACCTTGAGTTTCATGGCGGTAAGGTCTCAAAGCAAGGGCTTGCTACATTCTCTAAGACAAGTGATGGGCCTTGGGTGGTGGATGGTGAGCAGCTAAAACCATGTTGGATGAGGTCCGATTCTGGTTAGTTAATACATCACCAAAATCTTAGTAATTTAACTCCGTTTCTTGCACAAGGATATACCATTTCGCATACCAAGGGTTACAGCTTCACTTTATGCTTTTCATTCAGTACTTACTGTCATTTTTTCTTTGCCAACAGATGAGGTAGAGAAATCAAAAGGGTATGTAACTTTCTCGTTAACTAATGGCCCAGAGTATCATGTGTCACAGGTACTTTTAGCTACCATTTAATACATCGGAACTTTTAGTTGTTTTTATATTGCCTTCCATGCTAAATAAACAAATACTTACTCAGAAACAGTATTAACTTCCTGTTGCAATTCTTTTGGTATACCAGTAGGCTGTTTTATGTTCTTTTTTGCTGGCAAAACTTTCTAATGTTGGATAATGTTTGAGTAATCTTTTCCACTTAATTGTGTGTGTTTGAATATAAGCTTATTAACCTAGGAGCTTCATTCTGGGTCTTGATACAGAAATTATTAGAGGACAAGTAGTTCCTGTACTGTTTATCTTTCTTTACTTAGTCTAAGTACTCTGTCAACATGAAAAATCACTAGACAATGCAATGATATTGGACAGTCTGGAGCAACTATTTAGGAGAAGGGAGCAGAAAAACAGCATAAAGAATTACAAAATTAGGAAAAGGAAAAATGAAAGGAAGCAAGAAATTCAAACATATGTGAGTCAATAATAACGTTCTAACATGGAAACTGGATTTATAATAGTTTAGGACCAAAAACCATACAAACATATATAGTTCATGCCTGGGTGTATTCGGCCAAATTTCTTATTAGGTGGTCTTGCATCATGCAATTGTTGGTTCTTTACTGATTTCTAAAGTTTGTTAATGTTGGATCTGTTCTTTGTGTTCATCTTGAGATGATCACGCGACATTGTACAAGCATGTCGTTGGCTGTATTATGAAGAAATGGATTTCCTTTTAAAGAAGTTTTTAGTGGTTAATTTCTTTTTGTTTCTTGTAAGTTTGAATGAGGGAATTTGCTTGTTAAGGTTCTGAGGCATTAGTACAAGTTACTTCTACAGATGTGAATGAAGCTATTAATTTCCTGTATGCTTGATGCTGGCTTCCTATACATGACATGCCAGTATGATCCATTCCATATTGGCAATTGTCTAGTGTTCCAAATTCTCATGATTGTTCCACATTGGCAATTGTCTAGTGTTCCTAATTCTCATGACTACCTATGCCTCTTATTGTTGTTCTCAACTTTTACTTGGGACATCTAGCTTTCCTTTGTATTTATAAGTTACTCATTTCTACGTCATTCCTTGTTTAAACTGCGACAACCAGCCACATATCAGAATTTTATTTTGATGTCTAATGAGCACCCTGCTTCACTATCATGCCATCATTTATTAAATCTATGTAGTTGCCTTTCCATTTGGCTTTTCACTATAAACTTATGATCAGCTTTATAGGTTATGTTATGCTATATGCAATTAATATAACTGATCCATACAACTCAAATTCTTGACGTGTACAGGGATTGTGTTGGTTTGAGACATATTTGACTTTCTCTCCTTCCCAAGAGTTCTATATTTCTCCCATTTCATCCATTTTCTTCACCTGTTCCTATTTTTTGCTAGTCTCTCTGTTCAGTTGCTATGAACTTACCTGATTCCCCTTCGTTCTTGTATTTTACTTCTCTGTTCCTCTACTTCTTACTTGTGCTTCATCAACATTTGTAATAATTCTGTCTTTTCTTTCAACTTTGGAAAAACGAATTTTATTGCATTTGTCTTTCATTGGTAGACCATATGTCTAAATTTGTGACCCTTTGATGTATAAACTTTGATTTGGTGGAATAAACTTTATAAAGAGAATAAACTTTATAAAAGAAATAAAAGAGAGAAAGTCGTTCCGATACAAACTTTGATTTGGTGGAATGAAGAGTGAGGATTGAGGTGATAGCAAGGCAACAAGGGTTGAGATTTAGTTTATGCTCTTGAGATTTAGTCTATGCTATTTTTCTTATTAGATAGGGAGTAATAATATGTAAAATATATTGTCATAGTTTATTTAGGGCTTAGCTTATTTAAGAATAAAGAATCCTTATTAAAGAATGGTTTCTATTTTGGATATTTTGGTTAGGAATCCCTTTTGTACTAGATTAAAGGTTTGTATATCAACTTAAAGAAGTGTTCCTTCTTGCATCCAAGTGTTGTATTTTTGTGTTTTGTTGTATCCTTCTGTGGAGTAGAGATGGATCTCGAGAGAATTAAGACTATGCTTGATTGGCCTATCCAAAAGGATGTGGATGAGACACAATGTTTTCATGGCCTAGCTAGATTCTTAAGGATTCATAATAAATTGGCCAAATTTAATAGGATTCAAGGATACCATGTTTTATATTTTTAGTACCATAATGGTACCTATAACTGATTTATGATGAGGCGTTGGTTTACTTGGGCAAAGATAACAACTAAAGCCTTTGAAGAAATCAAGAAATGGATGATTGAATCTTCTGTTTTACTTTCAGATTTTTCAAATTACTTGTGATGAGTCTAATTTGGGAACTAGAGATATACTCAACTAAGAAAGACTCCTAATTGCATACTTCAATGAGAAGTTAAGTGTAGAAACAACGATATTTGACCTATGATAAGGAATTTTACATAGTAATGCATTCTCTTTAGTATTGGCGTCATTATATCTTGTATAAGGAGTCTATTCTATATTTGGATAAGAATCTTTTAAACAATTCAAGTTCTAAAAGAACTTGAATACAAGGCACGTCTTAAAAGTGACATTTTGGACCAACTTAACTTCGTTACTAAACATTGGCAAGAGTTGAGACAACAAATATGTTGGGTAGAAAGAGCCATTTCCTTAATACTTTGGCAATAAAAATTGTGGCATTTGATCACCTAAAAAGAAAATATGTTTCAAATTGCGATTTTTGGATAATTTATTCAGAAATTGCAGTAGACAAAGGGACAACCACTTCCATTTTATGATCTATGATGATTAGAGAAAATCAACTTTACCTACCCAATATTAGTATAAGGGAATATGAGATTCGGAATTACATGGAGGGGCAGCAGGTCACTTTGGCAGATATAAAACCATATCAATAGTTAAAGACTGCTTTTGTAGGCCCTCTTTAAATAAGGACATGTCTAAGTTCATGCAACAATATTAAATATGTTGTTAGCTAACGGAAAGAAGCAAAGATTTGTGCTATATGCGTAACTGTATCGCGTAAACCATGGTAGGAGGTAAGTATGGATTTTGTCTTAGCATTGCCTAATTTTAAAGAGGTTATGATTTTATTTTGTGGTGGATGATAGGTTTTCTAAGATGAATTATTTCATTCCATGTCTCAAGACTTATGGTCCACATTGCTACTCTTCTTCAAAGAGTTTGTATGTCTCCATAGATTGCCTTTAACCATTATCTTTGATTGCGATGTGAAAATTATAGAGTTATTTTTGGAGAACTCAATGAAAGGCATTGAACACTAAGCTTAAGTTTTCAAGTTCTTTCCATCCACAATCTGATGAGCAAATAAGAGTAGTGAATAGAAGCTTCGGCGAGTTGTTGAGATGCTTGGTGAAGATATTGTGAACAATTGGGACCTAATTCTTCTTACGTTTGCATAGAATAGTTCTATAAATAGGTCAACTTGTAAGAATTCTTTTGAGATAATTTTTGAAGTTCAACCAAGGAAGCCTATTGATTTGATTCCTTTAACACAAACAATAAGAGTTGATATAGAAGCTAAAGGTTTTGAACGACATAAGAGAGATATCTTTGATGAGGTATAACAAAAGATAACAACCAACAACTTGACTTATAAAGAACATATTGATCAAGCTTGTTGTTTGGTCTAATGAAATGAAGGGGATATGATGATAGTAAAGATTCGTGTAGAGCATTTTCCAACAAACAAATATAAGAAACTTTATTGAAGAAGTGATGGACCTTACAAGACCTATAAAAAGATTAGTGTTAATGCTTATGTTTTGGAATTACCAAGTGATATAGGAACTAGTCCTATTTTCAATGTTTTAGACTTAACTATGTATCATAGATGTGATGTTACACATTCTCTGATTGCAGCTGTGAAAATTCCTAGCATTCTCTTCTCCAATAGGAGAAAGAGGATGTTCTCGATGAATAATTCCGGATACAAGAGCTAGTGGATATTGACAATTTCTTGTCAATTGGAAAAGAAGATCAATTTTTGATAGCATTTGAGTTTTATAATCTAAATTTACGAAGTTGAATCCAAACTTGATCAGTATTTGTCACATTCTAGGTTGAGGAAGACTTTAAAATATTCAGGGAGAATTGATGCAAAAGAGATTAATAGTTTATAAAATAACTACAAGAGGACAAATCACTCAACCACAGACTTTAATTTGGTGAAATGAAGTGTAGGAGTTGAGGTGACGAGGACTGAAATTTACTTTATGCTAAGTTTTCCTTATTAGATACGGAGTAATTATATGTTAGGTATATTGTTTTGGACTTAAACTTATTTAAGAATAAAAAAAATTTATTAGAGCAGGATTCGATTCTATTTTGGATATTTTAGTTGGGAATCTCTTTTCTATTAAGGGTTCCAAGCACTTTTTTTATATTTATGTATAATCAGTCCTTTAATAAAGTAAATTTTCTCTACCAACTTGAGCTTTCAGTTAGAAAGTGTGATTCTTAGCTTTAGGAGTGATTCTTAACTCCTTACCTTCTACTGCGTGTTTTACTCACTAAAATTCCAATACTTTTAGCCTGAGTTTCTAGCCATTAAAAGCCTAAAATTTCAGTCACATCAAACTTGAAATTCAAGCAGCCAAATTCTTTAAGTTTTGTGAGTTCTACCTACTAGTTTAACATATGTTCTATTTGTCCTACATTAATTAGCCTTCCTCTCATGCTATAATGTCTGAACTGACATCATGCTGCTCCTGTTCGTATGTGCTTCAGTAATTGATTGGAAGTTTGCCCTGCTTTTAGAAAATGTCATAGTTTCTCTATAGCTGTTGCTCGATGAGCGGTGTAAATTGACTCTCTCACTTTAATGGCTATTCTTTGTTATTTGTATTGCATTGAGAGGCTTTTGGTTAATTACTAGTTCACTTTTGATTCATTTCCATGCTTACCTAATTGAAAAGTCTTGTTTCTTGTTTCTTGTCTAATCTAGTTTCTGGTGACTGCATTCTGTAGATTGCCGATGCAGTGGTAGTAGCACAACATCTAGGGGCAACTCTCGTGCTCCCGGACATAAGAGGAACCAGGCCAGGTGATGAGAGGTACATGCTCTGCTCTCACTAGCATTTACTAATTGATCTTCTTTGTTAATACATTTCTGAAGACAAACATCAGTGTCCATGTTCCTTCTCTTGTCTTTTGGATTTGGTTGGTTTCTCTATGGTCACAATACTTGCTTTTCTGCTTCTGCATCAAAGAATCCATCCTCTCCCTTTTATCATACTGCTGCTGCAATTTTTATTGCGTCTTTTGCATCTTCCTTGACTTCATTCCTATCAGACAAAAAAAGTGCAAGTTTATTGTGACTTCTAACATCTAAATCTTTCCATTGGCTTAAAGAAATATGTGGAACGATTATTCAACAACTTATTTTTTGGAAATATTTAGATATATATCATTTTGTGACTGAGGAATACATTTCATTTATTGACGTTTTATTTACTCTCAAAGGCTTGCCAGCAAGATTTAACCATACTTATAGTGCATACTTATATTGGCAGTCCTGAATCAGCCAGCACAAGCACTTTTTAGTAATACTCTTGACAAATAAATGATCGAGGAAATCTAAAATAGTCTAATTCAAGTTTGGATCAACTATTAGTTTGATATGAAGTTTTTGTGTAGATACTAACAGAACTGAAAATTTCAGGAAGTTTGAAGAAATATACGACGTTGGGAAATTTGTCGCAAGCCTGGATGGTTCGGTGAAAGTAATTAAAGATCTTCCTGATGACATATCAATTAGAAGTTTTTCTGTTGTCAAGGTCCCTAATCGAGTAACAGAAGATTACATTGTAGAACAAATTGAACCAATATTTAGAACAAAGGGTAACATCAGACTGGCTACTTACTTCCCCTCGGTAAATATGAGGAAGACCATACAAACTAGTGGTAGCGAATCGGTTTTATGTTTGGCAATGTATGGAGCTTTAGAGTTGCAGCCAGAGGTTAATGAAGTGGTTGCCTCAATGGTTGAGCGGCTAAAAACATTGAGTCGTAAGTCTGATGGTCGTTTTGTGGCTGTTGACTTGAGAGCTGAGATGCTAGAAAAGAAGGGCTGCCACCAAACTGGGGCAAGTCGGGCAAAAAGTTGTTATAATGCACAGGAGATTGCTATATTTTTGAGGAAGATTGGGTTTGACAAGGATACCACAGTCTACTTGACTCAGTCTAGGTGGGATGACAACCTTGACGTTCTGAAGGATATATTCCCCAAAACTTACACAAAGGTAACGCATCATTTCTTTTAACCCTTGTGGTTATTATTCAACTGGTCATTGGTAATGTTTTGATGAAGTTTGATATGTGATTAGTAAATGGATCTTGAGATGATTTTTCTAATGGAAGAATCCAGGGGATTATATGAATCTGCCATCATCACTAGCTGACTTGTCTAGCTGAACACCTTTCGGTTTTCCTAATAACCGTGAAGCTAACAAAGTGTTTATTGCAGGAAAGCATAATATCGGCAGATAAGAAGTCAAAGTTCCTGGAGTCAGAAGATTCGGAGATTGAAAAGGTTATTGATTTCTACCTTTGTTCTCAAAGTGATGTCTTTGTACCAGCCATCTCAGGTTTATTCTACGCCAATGTTGCTGGTAAGAGAATAGCATCTGGTAAGACCCAGATACTTGTCCCAGCTGAAATTCCAGGTTCCTCAGCTCCTGTCACCGATCATTTTTCACCCTACATCTTGAAGAAAAACCACATGGCGTATTCGTGTTTTTGCTCCTAATCTGTACGGAATCAGAATCGTGAGGAAGAACAAGACCTGCTAATTCAAAGTTTCGAGAGTCCGCAGCTGTTTTTGTAAAGAAACTATGGTTGAGATAAAAGTAAGTGTTGCAGACGTTAGTATGGGGCACAAAAGCCAAGTAGTATTGAATATGTTCTACTCTATGGTGAGTCCTTAAGATTGCATAAGAAGCGTACAGTAGGCTTCATGTCGAAGAATTTGTGATTTAGTCTTGTTTTTGCTTTTCTTATATTATTTTTGTTTTGTGGAAACCAAGTGACATTTTATAGTCATTTCGTAATTGTATGATTGATGGATGTCTTAAAGACAGTTGAACTTCTGTGAGATTCTGTGTATGCCCTAAGGAGAACGTAATGTAATTGAAGTTTTGGCAAAGTATTTGTTTTCCAATGATCACAGTCATTTCCTTCCTACCCTCTCTCTTGGTTGACAGAAGCTTAAAGATGCACGTAAAGTATGATGCCGGATGCCCACTAGAGAAGGAGGGGGACAGGTCCTCTGTCTCCAAAAGTGTGTACCTATCCTGTCCCGTGTGTACTTATCCTGTCCCTTTTGATCCAAGCCATTTATTTATGTGGGACCTACAAAAATGGACGATTTGGATCAAAAGGAGACAAAATAGGGCTAGAGTAAGGGGCCAGAGGATCTAGCCCCGAGAAAGAGGAGATCACTTGTGGAGGGGAATTATGAATCTTGAGTATGCATACATGTGTGCTCTGACAAATCAATCAATCATTCGTACGAAGTGTCAGCTTAATCTTCATCATATTTCACGTGGGCAGTACTTCAAACCTGGTGATACGCTGGTTGAATATTTAAGGTGAAGTTAGCAGTGAAAGTTCTGCGACGAAATCACTGTATGTGAAGAAACAACGGAATTAGGCACAAACATCTGAGAAAGCAAATGTTACAGTGAAAAAAAAAAACAGAAAGACTCAAAAGGTCAGCGATAATTAAGTTTCATTGGAGGAGATGGTAGACAATTTAATGACAATGAAAGTTGACAAAGATTGAAAGTTGACATCAGTACTAAGTCTGGAAACTCCATGCAATTATGCAAGTGATCTACCTGAACATGTTCGAGATTGGAAACAGCTGGCCATGTTTGATCCGGACCGGAGGAATTATCAGAGTAAACAAGTTGATGTTCACAAGTAGTTAAGTAGAATCCAGTTAACGTTAGAAAACCACTGAAGCGTATCAATTTCTGTTATGACTTGATGGATATATTAACTTACTCTAAATGCAACTCTTTCTCTAAATACGTATGAAGTACACAAGACACGAAAAATATTAGGAGTTAGAATCAATTGTACTCGAAAGATTTTTTCATTGGTTTCCAAGAATGAGATACGTATTTCAATTACAGATTTGTAAAAGGTTTAAAATAACTTCTTTCGGTATTTCAATTATCAATTTGTACTATAAAATTTATAAATTTAGACAATTTACACTATAAAATTTAATTTTTTAAGTTTTTATTAGATTTCTATCACAAGATTGTTAATTTGTGACGCATGACATGATAACTGCATTTTTTAGTACATTATAACAAAAAAAATTTTTTACAAATATTAAATCAAAATTTGCTTAGGTCACTATAACAAAATTGATTTTTAGCTACGTTTTTTATACTATTTTTAGCTTTTAAAATTCGTCACCAAAAGTCTAATTTTCACAACGTTTTGCAAAATCGACGCTAAAGGCACATCTTTGGTGACGATTTATGTGAATTGTCACAAAAGGAGCGACCTTTTGTAATGGTTTAACAATTTCATCGCCAAATGTCGAATATTTTGTGACAACTACTGTAACCAGTTTTTGCGACAAATTCTTTAAACCGTCACCAAAAGTTGAAATAATTACAATTTTGAGCTAATGCATTCAAAATCTATAAATTTGTTTAAATATATGGATTTATACATAAATGATTTTTTAATGATGCCCATTGTACATAGTACGCCTCCATTCATACAAATATTTCATGAAAATAGAATGAAGCATCGAAAAATTGTAAATTGTTTTCAAACATATTGTTAAAAAACACATGGTAGGTAATTTAAATTTTGAAAAGTAAATATTTTTTGGGTATAAAAAGATAAACATACCTAAAATTTTAATGTTAATAAGATCAACATATTATAAATTTAAGTTGACCACTATTCTTAATCATTAATATTTATTAACAATAAAGTAATAATACATATAAATATTAATATATAGTAAGCAATATAATATAATGATATATGGTAAGTAATACAAGATTTTAATTAGAATTTTAACATTTCTTACAGACAAAACAATAAATAAAGTTTCACGTTTATTCCATCAAAAAGAAAAAGAAATAATTATTTTTCTAAATTTCAAGTGACATCAGACTCGGTAGAAAAGGTAAAGGAGTTCCTTATGTTTGGATTCCCAAGAAGGATCCTCACACGTTTGAAGGTATCAATTGAAACAGTCAAAGATCTTCCCTCAAGTGTTGGTTTATTGACACTCTCTTTCAACTTCCTAGCTTTAACTAACTAATAAAAGATATAGTGAATGAATCCCCGTATGTAGTATGGATTACTGCATTAGATGAACCACTTGTACGATGCGTTTCACTTAAGAAACAAATAGCATAGAACTTAAATAGCTAATTAAGTCAAACAATATAAGGAACCCAAATTCGAACACTTATATACCTGATTGAACAAATATAGTTTTTAGAATCGACGACTGTTTTAAAACAATCGATTTCCCTAATCTTGTACTAACCATCGGGACATTGCCACTATCACTGCTTCCATTTTCATCTATGTTCTTTTTGAACATTTGAGGAAGCTTTACACAACACATAATATATATAATCAAATGTTCATATCTGATAGCTTCCTAACAGAAAATAAGATACAGATAATAGAGAAAGAGAGGTAATTCAAATGATACAAAAAAACTTTGATGAAGAAGATCGGTTGTAACACCCCATGTTAGGGGTTAGAAAATTGAGAAATTTCAGTGCACTGTATGCTTTGCATAATTGAGTATTCGCTAATATATGCATATAAATTTTGACACATACAAATAAATTGTGCATGCATTCGTTTACATATTCCAGGTAAAATAGTTTTATAAATGCGATTAAATTGTGGAAAATTTATTCAGAGACTATTGGTATTATTTTGAAATTTTTAGGAATTTTAGGAAATTTTTCTGAAAATTTTGGGGTATTTTGGATTAAAACATAGACAAATGACATGTAGCACCTCTAGGTGGGTGACAAATGGTCCACATGCAATAGGCCACGTGTCAATGGGATATTAAAGCACGTATCATAGGTTTGTTTGGTCTTCACCAAAAGTTACTGAACCTTCATCACCGAAACCTCAATGCTGGTGATTTCCTGAAAACAAGGTAAGTGAAGTTTTAAGTTTTTGAGTTCTGTTAATGATTATGATGATGTGTTAGTGTTGGAAATAAATACATGCATGAGTTGTGCATGAAGCAAATTCGGTGACAGTGATGAGAAAGATGAGTTGATATTGTTGAGCAGTGGAAGTGTAACACCAATTGCATGTGGTTTGAAGAGAAACCTAGTGAAGTAGACCATAGCAAAAAATGTGGAGTAGAACCGTATATTTATAGGTTTTTTTTTGATTTGAAAGTTGTTATTGTTACAACTTTAACAATAGAGAGAGAAAGCTGGAAATGGTGAAATATATGTATGTATCGATTTTTAGTGTTTGAATATAAATTTGATTTTGAGTTGTGTTGAGAATGAGTTCAGATGATATGGAAGTGAAATAAAATGGTAAAGGTAAGTATACAAGTTAGTGATGAAGGATTAAGGAGAAGAGAGGAAGAAGATGAAGAAAACTGGTTTGGTGAAGAAGAAGAATGTCGCGATCGTGTTTCTGCAAGATCACGACTTTGCTAAAGGGGTTAGCGAGTCACGATCGTGCTTCTACATAATCACGACATTGCTGGTCCATCAGGAATGTTGCGGTCGTGCAGACGCAAGATCGCGACTTCCGTGCTTTCTGAAGAAAGTTGTTTTCTACACATCCTTTGATCTTTTTGTTATAACTTCTTCCTCAAACATCCAATTGACACGGGAATTGAACCAATAGACTCATAAGACATTTATCTTTATCTCCATAAAAAATTAGGACCATCTGAAATGGATTGATTGAATAATTTAAGATGAAAATGTGACTGTACTGAATTATGATAACTAGGATGAGTTTACTAAACATACTTCAGTATTTTACTTATATCTTGATCTGTAGATTTACAAATAGAGTGATTCTTGATTTGAATTAAATTGGAAACATAAAGCTACAAATTTTTTGAAGAGATTAAATTCTAATTTTGACTCTAGGAATTTCAGAATCTGATTTGAATTTGAGATAAGAATTTTGTTGAAGCTTAAGTACAGTCTGAGATCTTTTGAGTATAACTTTCAGTATACAGAACCAAATGGAATGTTCTTGGTATCATTAGAAACTTAAGACTTAGGAAAAAAAACTTTCTAGAAGGAAGTGTTTTCAAATTACCTCACCTTCCTGATGAGAATAATTGAGCAAAGTGGACCCTAAAGTTGGTTGTGAAATAAATTTGGATTGAGAAATTGAGTATGGTTTCACATGATTGATAATGTAATAAGATTAAGGATAAGAAACCCGAAATTTGTCATGAACATGCATCATACATATTCAGTATAATGAATGTGCATAAATGATTTCATAATCATGCACAATAGTGATATGTGATTATATTAAATGTTATAGAGGAACGCATAAAGCGACCACTTCCAGATATTGCCAATACTTTGAGGTAATAAGCAAAAAGGGAGCTTTAGCAAGTAATTTAGATGGTCAATTTTGTAAGTAATTTCGATAGTTTTGCTTTGATTGCTTTGTTTGCTATTGATTTGGATCATTGACTGATTTGCAAAGCTGTAAGAATGTGATATGCTTGAATACATGATATGAAAACATTAATTGATATGTGAATTAAATTTCAGACATTTTTGTTTTTAAATCTGTTAAGTCCTAGTTGTGGGTAAATAGGCATGTATAGAAGGGTCTGCAGTTGCTCCTGTGACACTTCGGTGTCGAGACTTTGGTCTCTCCTGTATAAGTCCCGTTACCTACTTCTGTAAATGGATTAGCAGTCATCTGATTTTGTATTTTGATATATGTTTGATTCTGACATTAAAAAAATTATGTTATGATTCTGAAGGGTTTATACCCTCTTGTGATATTCAGTTCTATTAATTATAAAATCTGTTCTGAAATGCATTATATCTGATTTATTGTTAAAGTAATCTTTTAATGCATGTTTATGTTGTTACATGATTCAGTATGATGAGTTGTCACTTCATGCATAGATTAGTTATTACTCACTAAGCTATATGCTTAGCACGTGTAGGTTCAAAGCGAGGATTATAAAGACTGGGACAATTCAACTGCAATGGCCAATGGAGTCTGAGTTTTGTTTTGATCAAAAATGTATTTTTGATTTTATTTTGACTTGTTTCTAAAGTGTATAACTTTGAATTGTTGTAAGTTTGTAATAACTATTTTTAGGTTGGTTTCGGTTTGGAATAAGCTGTATTAAGTTCAGTGTAATATGATGTATGTTTGTTCTAAATTGCTTCCAATGGAAGATTTTGAATGCTATGCTTCCGCTTCGGTTTACTCTGTTTGACTCTGTTATATTATGCTCAATTTTTGTCTGTTTGTTCTATTTGTTGTGTTCTGCTATGTTCTGTGGGAGTGGCACACGTGCATCCCATCCTCCCCGAGGGGGGGGGGTGTTCGGGTGGTACAATGTTTGGTATCAGAGAGTGGTTTAGGCAATTCTAGTTTAACCAGCGCTTAACTACTGCTTAAACTTGAGTGTAAAAGTTGTGTGCTGGCCTAATGCGATGTCCCATGTTTTGTCTTTAGAATTAAAATGGATGAATCTCGTGAAGCCATTGACGAGGTTGTTGAGAGTAATAATCTTGAGTGATCTCGTCTAGCGATATCTGGACCTTCTGGAGACAATCGAAGAGAAGCTGAGGTGCCACCTCCTCTTATAACTCAGGGAGAGGCTTTGTTTAAGCTGTCTCAGGATATGATGACATTACTGCATCGTCTGACAACACCTAAGGCTCCAATTGATCAGTTGCGGAAGTATGAAGCTGAGGAATTTACTGGGACATCTTTAGAGGAATCAGAAAGAGCTTAATTCTGGATTGAGAAGGTGAAGAGTGTATTAAATGAGATCAGTTATCCAGCAGAGCAGATGGTGCACTATGTTGTCTCCCTTTTGCAGGGAGTAGCTTATGAATGGTAGAAGTTCGTTCTGAGGAGTCCTCAGCTACCGGTGTCTCTAACTTGGGATTTCTTTACCCATGAGTTCCAAGCAAAATATATTATGGAGACTTACAAAAAGGATAAGTGGAAGCAATTTCTGAGTCTAAAGCAGAGGAATTTGTCAGTTGTTGAGAATGATTGGGAATTTAATCAACTCAGTAAGTATGCCCCTGAATCTGTACTTACTGAAGAGTTCCGATGTCATCAGTTCGAAGATGGATTGAATGATTCTATCAAGGAGCATCTGGCGGCGTTTACTTTGTTGCAGCAAGTGACTTACCATCATCTGGTACAGGCTACAATGAAAATTTAGAGATGGGAAATGGTCAGGAGAGAAAGAAGTCAACGGAGAGGCTTTGTTAAAGGAGGCCAGTCCTCAGGCAAATGAAGTCGGGAAGGTACTACTTCTGCACCAGAAAATACTCAGAGATCTGTGATTCGGGGACGGCAACAAAACTTTCCCTCATCGTTTGTTTCTGGTAGGAGTCCTTTTGGGGGCCGAGGTTTTGGTGGCCCAGAGTGCCCTCATTACTCTGCATATCATTGGGGTATTTGTTGGAGGGCTACAGGTGCATGTTTTCGCTGTGGCAGTACTGAGCATATGATAGATAGTTGCCCTCTTAGGCAGGCTCATACATCACAAGCCAGTAGGGAGGTCTCTCAAGCATCTGCTGGAAACAGAGGACGAGGTAGAAGTCGAGGAGGATATAATCAGAACAGACCTAATCTGAGTTCCCACTCAGAAACTGTGAATCGACCAGTTGTGTCTTCTGCTTCGGCTCAAGCTTATGCACTGAAAGCTCGTGAGGATCAGCACACACCAGACGTCATTGCTGGTATTGTTTCTCTCTTTAATTCTGAAATGCATGCATTGATTGATCCTGGATCTACTCACTCATATATCTATGTCAGTTAGAGTATGACATTCATGTAACAAGTCCTCTAGGTAGTAGTGTGTTGGTTAATCAGGTGTATAGGAACTGTCCTATTATGATCCAAGGAAATTATTTTGTAGTAGATCTAATCAAATTACTTTTTCATGAATTTGATTTGATTCTAGGTATGGATTGGTTATCCAAGCATCAGGCAGTAGTTGATTATGGTGCTATAACAGCTATGCTTAGGAAGCTAGATCAACCTATAATAGTAGTGCATAGCATCCACACTAGTTCCTTAGCTAATGTAGTATCTTCCATGCAAGCCCGAAAGCTCCTCAGGAAGGGATGTGAAGCTTATCTAGCTGTTGTGTTTGATTCTAAGAAGGAGAGTGGTAAATTGCTTGACATTCATGTAGTGAATGAATTTCCAGATATATTTCCTGAGGAATTAAGTGGACTTCCTCCTGAATAGGAAGTGGAGTTGTCTGTTGAAGTTATGCTTGGCACTGCTCTTATATCCAGAGTACCGTACAGAATGGCTCCTACTGAATTGAAGGACTTGAAGGTACAGTTACAAGAGATTATGGATAAAGGGCTTATTCGACCTAATGTATCACCATGGGGAGCACCAGTCCTATTTGTTAAGAAGAAGGATGGTACACTGTGGATGTGCATTGATAACATGCAAGTGAATAGAGTAACAGTGAAGAATAAGTATCCGTTGCCAAGGATTGACGATCTATTTGATCAGTTGAAAGATACATGAGTGTTTTCAAAGATAGATCTGCGATTAAGATACTATTAACTTCGGGTAAAGGATGTAGATGTACCAAAGACTGCATTTAGAACTTGATATGGACATTATGAATTCTTAGTAATGTCATTAGGGTTAACTAATGCTCCAGTGACATTTATGGATATGATGAATAGGGTATTCAAGCCTTACCTGGACCAGTTTGTAGTGGTGTTTATTGACGATATATTGGTCTATTCTAAGAATGAACATGATCATGCTGACCATCTTCGAATTGTGTTACAGATCTTGTGGGAAAAGCAACTGTATGCTAAGTTGAGTAAGTGTGATTTCTGGATTCAAGAGATATCTTTTCTAAGACATGTGGTCTCCTCTGAAGGAATTAAAGTTGATCCTAGTAAGATAGAAGCAATTGTTAACTAGAAGGCACCACGGAATGTGACAGAAGTGAGAAGTTTTCTGGGTTTGGGTGGTTATTACCTTCAATTTGTGAAGGGGCTTTTAGTGATAGCATCCCCTTTAACTAAACTATTACAGAAAGGAGTAAAGTATGAATGGTCTGATAGATGTCATAATAATTTTGATGAACTGAAAAGTTTCCTTACTAAAGCTTCTGTATTGGTTCAACTAACTTCTAGTAAGGGGGTATGTTATGTATACTGATACATTGAGAAATGGTTTGGGTTGTGTTTTGATGCAGGATGGACAAGCAGTTGCTTATGCCTCTAGGCAACTAAAGTCACATGAACAAAATTACTCTACACATGATCTGGAACTTACAAGAGTAGTATTTGCCTTGAAAACTTGGCGATACTACTTGTATGGTAAAAAATGTAGAATTTTTACAGATCGTAAGAGCCTAAAGTATCTACTTACCTAGAAGGAACTTAATCTGAGACAACGGCGTTGGTTGGAACTGTTTAAGGACTATGATTGTATTGTAGACTATCATTTGAGTAAAGCTAATGTAGTAGCTGATGCTTTGAGTCGAAAGACCATTTCAGCACTATCACTTAATCAGAGTGAATGGAAATTAGTATCTGATGGAGCTTTAATAGCTCAATTGAAAGCAAGGCCTACTTTGAGATAAGAAATTTCTGATGCTCAAACAGTTGATGATAAGTAACAATAACTTATCTTGGCTACTCAAGAAGGTAAACAGTCTGATTTTTCTGTGCAAGGAGATGGTGAATTGTATTACAAAGATCGGTTGTGTGTGCCAGCTAATGATGAATTGAAGAAGAAGCTGTTGCTTGAGGCTCATAATACTGTATTTATTATGTATTCTGGTTGAAACAAGATGTATTAAGATCTAAAGCAGCATTACTGGTGGTCAGGTATGAAATGGGATGTTGTGGATTATGTAGCTAAATGTCTGACATGTCAGCAGGTTAAAGCTGAGCACTAGGTTCCATTTGGTTTGTTACATCCTTTTTTTATTCCTCAATGAAAATGGGATAACATTACCATGGACTTTGTCACTGTACTTCCTCTCACTCAAAGAAAACATGATGTTGTATGGGCAATTATGGATAAATTTACCAAATCTTCTCATTTTCTACCTGTTCATCCTGATTACCCTTTGGATAGGTTTGCAGATATATATGTTAATGAGATAGTGAGACTGCATGGAGTACCATCATCTATTATTTCTGATTGTGATCTTCGATTTACTTCGAGATTCTAGAAAAGTTTACAGAAGGCTTTGGGTACTCAAGTTAAGTTTAGTACTGCTTTCCATTCCTAGATAGATGGACAGTTTGAATAGGTTATACAAATATTGGAAGACATACTTTGAGGTTGTATGTTACAGTTACCAGGAAGTTGGGATAAGTATTTAGCTCTGATGGAGTTTGCTTACAACAACACTTATCAGACTAGCATTGGCATGGCGCCTTATGAAGCGTTGTATAGTAAAACGTGTAGAACTCTGATATGTTGGACTGAAATGAGTGAAAGCAAGATGATCGGGCCCGAAATTGTGAAAGATACTGAAGAAAAGATTCAGATTATTCAACAAAGATTGAAAACTATCCGTGATAGGTAGAAGTCTTATGCTGATCTAAAAAGAAGGGATATTGAATATCAAGTAGGTGATGAGGTATTCTTAAAAGTGTCATCGTGGAAAAAGATACTTCGATTTGGTAAGAAGGGTAAACTTAGTTCGCGATACATTCGTCCTTATAAAGTTCTCAAAAGAGTCGGACTAGTAGCTTATCATGGCTCTTCCTGAAGAATTGACCAAGCTACATGATGTGTTCCATATTTTCATGATAAGAAGATATCGGTCTGATGCTACACATAAGATTCCTGTGCAGGAAATTCAGGTACAATTGGATTTGTCTTATGAAGAAGGCCTAGTTTCTATTTTAGCCAGAGAAGTCTGGCAACTTAGGAACAAGCAAATACCTTTAGTAAAAGTGCTTTGGCAACACCATGGACGTGAGGAAGCAACATGGGAACCTAAAGAAACCATGAAAGCTCAGTATCCATAACTATTCAGATCAGACATGAATTTTGAGGACAAAATTTCTTAAGGAGGGAAGAATTGTAACATCCCATGTTAGGGGTTAAAAATTGAGGAATTTCAGTGCACTGTATGCTTTGCATAATTGAGTATTCGTTGATAAGTGCATATGAATTTTGACATATACAAAAAAATTGTGCATGCATTCATTTACATATTCAGGTAAAATGGCTTTATAAAAGGGATTAAATTGTGGAAAATTTATTAGGAGACTATTGGTATTATTTTAGAATTTTTTGAAAAATTTCTAAAAGTTTTGGAGTATTTTGGATTTTGAAAAAAATAGACAAATGACATGTAGCACCTCTAGGAGGGTGACAAACAACCCACATGTAATGGGTCCACGTGACAATAGGATATTAAAGCACGTATCATAGGTTCTATAAGGCAAAGTTATTGAAGCTCCTTGTTGTTTACATTTTCGAATTTGTTTGGTCTTCACCAAAAGTTACTGAACCTTCATCACCGAAACCTCACTGCTGGTGATTTCCTGAAAACAAGGTAAGTGAAGTTTTAAGTTTCTGAGTTCTGTGAATGATTCTAATGATGTGTTAGTGTTGGAAATAAATACAAACATGAGTTGTGTATGAAGCAAATTCCGTGACAGTGATGAGAAAGATGAGTTGATATTATTGAGCAGTGGAAGTGTAACACCGATTGCATGTGGTTTAAAGAGAAACTTAGTGAAGTAGACCATAACATAAAATGTGGAGTAAAACCGTATTGTTATAGGTTCTGTTTTGATTTGTAAGTTGTTATTATTAGAACTTTAACAGTAGAGAGAGAAAGTTGGAAATGGTGAAATATATGTATGTATCGGTTTTTGGTGTTTGAATATAAATTTGATTTTGAGTTGTGTTGAGAATGAGTTCCGATGATATGGAAGTGAAATAAAATGGTAAAGGTAAGTATACAAGTTAGTGATGAAGGATTAGATGAAGAAAACTAGTTTGGTGAAGAACTTCCATGCTTTATGAAGAAGGTTGTTTTCTAAACATCCTTTGATTGTTTTGTTATAACATCTTCCCCAGACATATAATTGACATGGGAATTGAACCAAAAGATTCATAAGACATTGATCTTTATCTCCACAAAAAAATAGGACCATCTGAAATGGATTGATTGAAGAATTTAAGATGAAAGTGTGACTGAACTGAAGTATGATAACTGGGATGATTTTACTGAATATACTTCAGTATTTTACTTATATATTGATCTGTATATTTACAAATGGGGTGATTCTTGGTTTGAATTAAATTGGAAACATAAGGCTACAAAGTTTCTGAAGATATTAAATTCTAATTCTGCCTCTAATAATTTCAGAATCTAATTTGAAATTGAGATAAGAATTCTGTTGAAGCTTAAGTACAGTTTGAATCTTTTGAGTATAACTTTCAGTATACATAACCAAATGGAATGTTATTACTATCATTAGAAACTTAAGACTTGAGAGAACAACTTTCTAAAAGGAAGTGTTATCAAATTACCTCATCTTCCTGATGAGAATAATTGAGCAAAGTGGACCTGAAAGTTGGTTGTGAGATAAATTTGGACAGAGAAATTGAGTATGGTTTCACATGATTAATAATGTGACAAGATTAAGGATAAGAAACCTGGAATTTGCCATGAACATGCTTCATACATATTCAGTATACATGAATGTGTATAAATGATTTCATAATCATGCACAATAATGATATGTGATTGTATTAAATGTTATAGAGGAACGCATAGAGCGACCACTTCTAGATATTACCGGGACTTCGAGGCAATGAGCAAAAAGGGAGCTTTAGTCAGTAATTTAGATGGTCAATTTTGTAAGTAATTTTGATAATTTTTCTTTGACTGTTTTGTTTGCTATTGATTTGGATCATTGAATGATTTGCAAAGCTGTAAAAATGTAATATGCTTGAATACAAGGTATGAAAACATTGATTGATATATGAATTGAATTTCATACATTTCTGTTTTCAAATCTGTTGGGGGTAAATAGGCATGCCTAGAAGGGTCTGCAGCTGCTCCTGTGACACTTCGGTGTCGAGACTTCAGTCTCTCCTACGACATTTCGGTGTCGAGACTTTAGTCTCTCCAGTGAAACTTCGGTGTCGAGACTTCGGTCTCTGATGTATAAGTCCTGTTACCCGCTTCTGTAAATGGATTAGCAGTCATCTGATTTTTTTTATTCTGATATATGTTTGATTCTGATATAAACAAAACTGTGTTATGATTCTGAAGGGTTTATACCCTCTTGTGATATTCAGTTTTGTTAATTATAAAATCTGTTCTGAAATGCATTATGTCTTATTTATTGTTAAAGCAATCTTTTTAATGCATGTTTATGCTGTTACATGATTCAGTATGACGAGTTGTCACTTCGTGCATAGATTAGTTATTACTCACTAAGTTATATGCTAGGCACGGTAGATTTGCCCAGTGTAGGTTCAAAGCGAGATAAAGATTGGGAAAAATCAACCACAATAGCCAATGGAGTCTGAGTTTTGTTTTGATCAAAAATGTATTTTTGATTTTATTTTGACTTTTTTCTAATGTGTATAACTTTGAGTTGTTGTAAGTTTGTAATAACTATTTTTAGGTTGGTTTCGGTTTGGAATAAGTTGCATTAAGTTCAGTGTAATATGATGTATGTTTGTTCTGAATTGTTTCCAATGGAAGATTTTGAATGCCAGTGAAAATATTAGTAATGTTAGCAATTCATTTTATTTTGTTTAACTTTATCAATATTTACAATTCAAAATCATTTAAATAAACTTAATATCTACCGTGATGCCTATTTATTCATTTATTTGTTATTATATGTTCACAAATACGTAGATCTTTTTAAAACTTTTATGATGTATATCACTCATCCTTATCTCCATAATGGTACTTGAATGGTTGTATAATAATGCCTTCTTTTTTAGTATTATCAAACTCTACTACTTGTTATGAATATTTTTCAGTATTTCGAAGTTAGGGACTCAAAAATCACTATTCACCTGAATTTACTAATCATCTTAAAATAATTTTTTTTGGTAATTCAGTGAAATTATAAATAAATAATGATATGTACAATTAAGAGATTTGTGAGTTTCCCAATCTCTTATCTATACAAAAGAGACCTAGCATGTGAACATGAAGGACCATATAATTGGTCGCCATGCCTACACAACCAAACAGCATCCTAAGATTTTCAGCCCATAAGATGTCCATAACAAGGATCACCTTACCAAAATTACAATAATTTCTAGCAATAGGTACTGTAACCTAAACTATTCAAGACTACCTTCAATACATAATCAGAGAGTTACACATGAGGGAAGAAGACATCTCTTTTATAGATCACATTGGTAACTTGTTTGCAAAGAATAAGATTATTCACTGAAAATAAAAATAGATATTCAATGAAAAGAAAGATTATGGGTTTTACACTATCTCTAGACTCCTTGCAGTTCTTGGCATTCATACCATTATATATACATTTACATGGTTTCTCAATCCCTATATGAAATTTGAAATTGAATCAAAATGCTATCATATTTTAATTCAAACATAATAAGTAAACATGATTAATTCACAATAAAACATGGATCTTTCAATAAATTAAATAATTAATCCAAACAATAGTTTTATGGTTTACCTCATCATGATCTATTCTAATTTATTTTATACTTAGATGAAAGAAAACCAACAATAACTAAGAAAGAACAGAAAATAAAAGAACTTATTTTTATAAATCTTGATTTCTTCACTTAAATTGCGATTAAAATCACTTTTTTCTGTACAAATCTACTTGGTTCTTGTGGCAAGATTATTTAATTCATGTATCTAATGATATGGTTTTGTTTCCAATCAAAGGTAAAACCCTAAAAAATTCATACAATATAATAAGGATGAATTAAACACAAAATTATATTAGACCCATATTGGTCCCTCCGAGAAAAATAAAATTTTTGTGAAAACAATTGCTAGCATAGGTTTGGAACATAGACTAGTATTAGACGTACGTTTCTTAGCATACAACACAACTTTAATAGGTACCATTTTGGTGCCTCATGTTAGATCTATATCCCTCTAAAAAATTTCTAAAACTTGACCCCACCTTACGTAAATTTAGGTCTATAAATAAAAAATATTAGCTACATTGAGAACAAATCCTATAGGAGTTATTTAAACACAAATAAAACACTCTCAAAATCATGCTAAAATATAACATAATTATCTCTTAAAATTTACCAAACCTAAACTAACAAGTCCTAGAGTCCTCATGGAGTTTAAATTCAAGAAAAAATGTGTTTCCAATTAAGGTTGTCTATTGCAACATAGGTTAGGCCATAATTGTGGATCACATTGTCTCTTTCCTAAAAATGACATAGGCTCTGCCACACCCATGTCCCAGAGTATAGATACTTTATTTCTCTACACACTTAGATATGGTCTATGACATGATCGTGACCTAAGATATGTCTTCTATGAAAACACCTCAACCACATTAACTCGCCTATACATTCACCTTTAATTTGTAAAAAGGGGCACACCTTGGGCCACGTCCATGTCCTAGATTGTGTTCACTAAAAAAATTTGTAATCAGAAAAATACTATTGTTCTTGAAATATTTAAAGACTATACTCGTATAAATTAGCCATACATGATACTCACTATATTAGAGAATATAACATGTTCAACAAACATACTCTAAGAAATACTTCTAAGATTGCAAATTTGTGTATATGAACCACACACAACAAGATTTTTGAGAGAACGTAGCAGATATCTAAAAAAATCTAGAATAATAAGTGGCCTACTTGTTTCTTTGTACAAGTGGCAGGTAGTATGTATCAATTAGGGTTTTGATAATAAGGCCTAGAATATGCATGTGAATATAATGGTTTAATGGTTAGGGATGGTTTGCTAGGGTCTATTAGTCAATGCCAAACTAAGAAACGTGTCATTTTTTTTTGCCTAAAGCATTATGGAAACACTAGAATGTGGCATGTACTAGTTTATTGCTTCGAACATAGTAATCTAGGTCAAAATGTGGTATTTATTGTATATTTGTATTTTGTTAGTTAATTCTAGAATAGGGCATATGTCATTTTGTTGCTTATCGAATAAAAGCAATCCATAATGGGGCATATATTAGCTTGTTGCTCTAAATATTAGTATTTTGTGTCAAATTGGAGTGCACTAGACCAATATATGTACTAAACAATTTGTCAAGAAAAGTTATCCAACTTCTGTCGTAGGAATCTATAGGGAATTCTATGGGTGTTTTAGGAGCATTATTATATTGCATTAACATCTTTTATTATTAGTTATATTATTACATAATTTTTTTCCTTTAATAGGTTGATGGAAATTATATTTTTCCAAATAGACACAAGTGGAAAGGATTTATCCTTATGGTGATAGTTGCATAAAAATTTTACTTTCGTTTATTATTCTTTTGTTGGATGATATATGATACATTGTTATAACTAGTTTTACGAGTGACAACTTGATGAGGTAAGTAGAGATTAAAATGGGATGTGATTGTTGAGCATGATTATTTGAACCATGCAGTGCCTTTATATAGAGAGTGATTCTTGTTTCTTTTTCTAAAAAATAGATGTTTAAACTTGAGCTTGGTGATTGATGGATGATAAAGTTTTTTTTAAGAGAATAACAAATAGATTAATAAAAGGGGAAGGTTCAGTATAAGAAAGAAAGAGGCCCAATAAGGCACTCAAAAACTATATACAAAGAAAACAAATAAGCCACAGGCGACCCTAAAAAACAAACAAAAAACAAACTAAGTGGGAAGTCTCCAGATATACCGTTGAAGATTAAGTATCTGAAGACGAGTCTCGAGGTCGAGAAGTCTAGAATGGATGAGCTCATTAATATCCTTAATAATGTTGTTGGGTGATCGATGTCACCTACTGAATATGCGGTTATTCCTCTCATCCCAAAGAAAGTAAACAGTGGCAGAAAAACTAACCGTGATAGCATGTGTCAAAAATCCTTCCGCCGGTGAAGATGGGTGCAAGCCCACCGAAGAAGGGGAACCCAAGAAGTTGAAGGCCAGGCAGTGTGGGTCTTCTTAGAGAGTGAACCCCAAACTAGGACAAAGAACCTGCACTGAAAAAATAAATGATCATGTGTCTTTGTGGAATAACAGCATAGCACACAAATTGAAGAAGCCAGGACACCAAAAAACTGGAGTCTGTCCATAGTCCGAAGACGCCCCTGTGATGCTAACCAGAGGATAAAAGAGTGTCGTGGAAAATGATCTGGGAATCATAGTAAATGATGGATCAGATCCACTAGTATTCGAGCTCGAAGATGGTTCCATGCAGAGTCAACAGAAAAGACTCATAATGAGTGACCTTTCCAAACCCAACTATCAGAATGATGAACCTTTGGTCTAAAGCGGATAGAGGCCCAAACCTGCTGCAACCCACTCCCCAGACTGAATAATCTCTGAGACCCTAGCATCCTAAGAGAGTCCAGTAGAAGAGATATCTTGGAATGAAAATCGATCATACAAAGGCCCCTGATCCGACAACCAATAATCATGCCATATGAAAGTATCTATCTCATCACCAATACAAGCAACTATAAGACCTCTACACCACTCTCGGCTTAACAGAATCTTCCACCAAATCTGGGAAGAGCTTGATGGGACTCGAATATGCCAAAAAGATCCACCCCTTAGCAAAACTGTACGTACCCACTTGGCCTATATAGAAGATCTATCTGTGAATAGTCTCCACATATACTTAAGCGTGGAAGCCCTATTCCAATCTCTAACCCTCTTAACTCCAAGACCACCCTCCTATCTCGGAAAACAGACTGATTCTCATGACACCTTAGCCCTAGTGTAGGACAGTAAAGTATCCCTCCAGAGAAAAGCTGACAAAATACTCTCAAGACGGTGAGTAATGCTAACAGGCAGAATAAACATACTTGACCAGTAGACCTGTATAGAAAAAGCATAAATCTGATTAGCGGGTCGAGTAAGAGATGCTAAGGTCCATTTATCAATATTTGTTTCTGTTGTTTTAGATGTGTAGTGTCAGTTTAAACTTAATAGCATGGTGAGACATTTAAATTGGGTTTCGCTATTACATCTAACGTTTGGGTGTTAATACTGGATCCAGTTTGTGAGTGTTGGGAGGTTGGTAAGGACGATTAGGGTTGTAGTTGGGTAGCCTCTTTTACTAAGAAATGACGTGTGGTATTAGTATGGGTTATAATTGGAGCGTAGGCCTTAATTGGGCTTGCCAAATCTGGGCAGAACCCGTCATACAAATCCTTTTCATATAAAGCTTCGCTGCTTTGGTCATCTCATACAAGGCCAGGTAGTTCTCAACCTGGTATAACCAGATTTCTAGGTTATCACCCTCAAAGGTGGGCATTTCATTCTTCCTCACATCAGGCTTAGATTTAGATCGATAGGTAAACTAGGTTTCATCAGTTGGGTACATCGAAAAAGAGTTTCTTAAGCAAGACGTGGGGTTGTGAGATCTGTTGTGGCTGCTAGCTTGATTTCCTGAGTTGGGAGAAGGCACCACTGGACTTTGGTCCTTAATGCCACTAGACTTAGCATCGTTGGTGTCTCTTTGTGTTTATGCCCTCGTCGGAGAAGGAAAAAAATGATACAGATCATCAAATTTTTATGATATAAGAGTGAGGGCTGATCTAAGATGTCTGATGTCTGCCGAGGATGTCTCCAAAATAGGGACCTTCGTCGCATTTGCCTCAAGTTGTTCCACGCAAGACTCCGTCCTCGTCATGGGCATTACCACTCAGGATCGTAGCGCTCTACTACCAAAATGATAGAACCCAATAGCTTTAGAGAGGTTGCCTCTCTCCTACTCCAAATGGTGAACTGCTTGTATATTCTAGCAGCCTACACACCTAAAACTAACTGTCAGCTTATCCACTCGTGCACACACATGCACAATAGACAAAATAACAACACATAACAAGCATAATAGAAAACCCCTCTTATAAGTTATAGCACAATAGGCAAAATAACAACACATAACAAGCATAAAAAAAATAACTAGGCATTTGTACCGCGAAGGGAACCAGCGTGCCGATCGCCTGGCTTCCTTAGCGTCCCTCTCCTCCATGGGTCTCCGGCATCTTCCGGCACCTCCGACTCTCATCCTGCTCTCTCTCTCTCGGGACAAGCAAGGATTTTTGTATCGCAGATCTCTGCGCTAGTTAGGTTTCTTTAGCCTTTCCTTTGTATTAAAAAAAACTAGCAATCACTTCATTTTAATGCTATAGTGCTTCCACCGACATCCTTTTATGAGGAGTTTCCAATCTTGGAAAAAGTGTCATACATTGCAAAGTTTTTTTTGGTATAAATAACGGGCCGAGGCCAAAGAAAGGAACTACAAATGAGTGACATACATTGCAAAGTTGTCATCTGCTATTGTTTAGGATGAGCAGGAGTAGATGTTCCATAATTTCATAATTCAGAAACTATATATCTAGACTTTTTTTTTCTTTTAGAAAGCAGTAGGAGGCTACAGGCCCAGAGCATACCTTTCAAGGCATATTTGACATTGAAGTGTGGAAATGGTGAAAAATAACTTAATAAGAATGGGCTCTACAAGTTTCTAATTGAAAGTAGACTTATATATGTTGTATTCAAGGAGGCAGCTTTTCAAGGAGGGAGGTCTTAAAATGTTTCATTCTGCTCTATCAAAAAGAGAAACTATACCAAATGTGAAAATCAGGTTTAGGAAATTAGGAAGCTAGTAGTTACAAGGGGAAAATGTTGTTTCAATTCATTAACTAGCAAGTAGCAACATTATTGGTTGTAATAAGAGAGCCAAGAGATGCCAAACGTAAAAATTGAAAGAGATATGCATCCCAGAAGACCATCAAATACTCTCTTTCGCGGGTGTTTGAAAACTGCGATGCTATTCGTGTGAAGGTACCTTATATAATGATTGCTCTCATCTCAAGGTTTCTTCTGGTTAAGCTGATAGTCTTCAGGGTTGGACATCAGTATCTTGGATTTTATTTGTTGTTTCCTTTCCTCAAAAATCACCTTCTGTTACTAGGTTATGGAGGATTTTTAAAATAATTTTTTAAAATTAAAAAATATAAAATAATGTCTTCTTTAATTAGATCCGAGTTTGAGTTGTCCAAGTCCACATTTATCCGAGACATAATTCTTTTAAGTAAACTAATGTCGTTTTATTTAAAATAGTTGAGTCTCGGTTAGTTTGACCCTAGATAAGTCAACCCATTGCCGCATACAACTCTTCTTTTTCTTTAAGGAAAAAGTTTTGAGATTAATTTTTAAAGATAATTCTTATTCTTAACAATTAAAATATAATTTTAATAGAATAAATTTTTATTTAATAATAATAACTACTAAAAATTACCAAAGATTAATTACGTAGTTAGAATCTTTGTATTAATTATTTCAAAGAAAATGGGATGATCAAGGTTTGAGTTACAAACAAAAAGAAGATATAAAACTGTAAAAAATGGGATGAGAATAACGTGCTTTTAATGTTAATTAATAAAGTGGTAATAGTGAGAAAGTTCCAAGAAAGGGTATAATTATATTTGACCTTGATGAAGATAGAAATAATGCTAGAACAGGAAAAGACATCAGAGAAGCCTAGTTAAAATAATGCGTGGAAACTTGCAAAATCAAATCCAATTAGATCCATAGCTAAATTAATATTTCAAATTTTAATCATTCTTTATCTTATTTTAAAACTGTAACACAAATGATGAAAAAGCTATGCAAGGAGAATTGACTTGAAGATAAAAAGTTGATAAAATAAAAATTTTTAAAACACTTATTTGTCTATATATTAAATTTTTTATCATTTCTATGAAAAAGAATTATCGTATGACTATATTGTATTTATATTGTTTGAACTTAGTGATTAGGCCCGCAAATTGAAACTTTTTTAATATAATTGTGCTTAAGTTTCCACTTAATCTCAATTTTTTAAAGTTTGGAACATAATACTCCAAGCCCCAATCAGAAAATTTGGACTCAAAATAAATTAAAACCAAATTTGTTGAATTCCTTATATTTTTGGCACTTGTTAGCATCTTAACTTTACGGGAAATGTAAAAATAACCAACATTTTACCCTTAAATAATAATTAATTGCGATATTAACTCAAGTTTAAAATAGTTTGAAAACTTGGTTGAACCACATGTTATATTGGTACCAAGTTTAAAAAGTAAAAACATTTAATCAAAAGATAATGAAAGTCTAACATTTTGTCACGCAAGGTTTTCGATATCCAAAGATATCAAACATGTATCATGTGTGACACAGATTCATTATAATCACGCATATCTAATACCTTACTAATATGAATGAAAAAATAGAGTGTGGCAAACTAAACAGCATTAGAAATCTAATATGTATCATCTTCGTTTGTAGGTCTCGATTTATCTACCTATATGCTAAATAATATATGGTAAACTGTATTAGAGAAATCTTGTTTTCTCTCACCAAATGCTAAACAACATTAGAGAAACTTTGTTTTCTCTTACCAAATGCTAAACAATATTAAAGAAAATCTTTGTGCTCTCTACCTGAATGCTAAACTGCATTAGAAAACTTTTATGAGATTAAAAACTTATATCCCCCTATGTTATGTTAAAATTCATGGATATTTGTACTAAAATGTATGTTCTAAATGACATATGCTCAATTTTAATATGTATATATGCCCAGTGACTTTTAAAGTGCTTAAGATCGACACAGATCTTAAGACTTCTACATGCATTACGAATTTGCATAAGAACATTTATTATTGAGAATAAAAGGATGATCATCTATGTTAATAAACAATCATAATGTCATAATACATCAAAATGTACAAATATACAAGAAGCAAATATAATGATCCCTAACTAACGTTGTCTAAGAACTGTAACACACCCATACTGGATACATGTTCTTCGAACACTAGTGGGCGAACTCCTTTAGTCAACGGTTCGACTAACATCTCCTCAATCCTTATATGCTCTATTTCAACATCATATCAACTCCTTAACAATCAAGTATTTGACCTCCAAATGCTTAAACCTTGTGATATTCTTATTGTTGTTACTAAACAACACAGTAGCAAGATTATCACAATACAACCGAATGGGTCTAACTACCGAATCTACCACAGACAACTCAAAAATCGAGTTCCTGAGCCAAACCACCTGTGTAGCAGCCTTATAGCATGCAACAAATTTTGCATTCATTGTCGAGGAAGTTACCAATGTCTGCTTGAGACTCTTTTACGATACTGCACCATTTGCCAATATAAAAATATACCTTGAAGTGAACTTGCGATCATCCAGACACATAGAAAAATCAGAGTCTGTATCCTTGCAGAGTTTAAATCATTAACCCTCCTATATTTCAACATATAATCTTTGGTACCCTTGAGGTATTTCAACACTCGCTTAACTGATTCCAGTGGTCTACACCTAGGTTAGCCAGATATCAACCCAGCAGTCCAACAACAAATGCAATGTCCAGTCTAGTGCACACATGGGTATACATTAGGCTACCAACCGCACTAGAATACGGAACAATCCTCGTAACCTCTCTCTCAACTTCATTCTTTTAACACTGTGCCAAAGATAATCTCTCACCATGAAAGATTAGTGCTACAATAGGTCTACAATCAATCATATTAAACCTTTGTAACACTCACTCAATGTATGTGAGAAGCCTAATGAGAGTTAAGATTTGTCTCCGTAAATCTATATACCTAGGACAAAAAAATACTTCATTAAGATCCTTCATGTCAAAATGCTTGGCCAAAAGTTACTTAATTTCATGTAACATGGTCAATCATTTGACACAAGTAATATATCATCCACATACAATAGTAGGAAGATGAATTTGCTCCCCCCGAACTTATCATACAAGCATCTTTCATCTTTGTTTTCCACAAAGCCGAAAGAGGTCAAAACCTCATCAAACTTTAGGTACCACTATCCGGAAGCCTGTTTCAAACTGTATATTGATTTGGTTAACTTGTAAACTTTTTTTGCTGGACCCCGTTCCTGGAGCCCAGTCGCTCGATGCTGGACCCCGTTTTTGGAGCCCAACTATCCAAAACGGAGTCGAAAATAGAGACCGTTGGACCCAAGTCCCGATCCCCCAAGGTTGAACCCGGGGTGCTTCGTCGGGACAACCAAAAGAAAGAAACTGCGGAAGCCAAACATTCATTTCAAACAGAATCATCCACAAGAAAATTTTAAGTCAATCTACACAGCCACCAACTTTACATACACACACGTCGTATCATTCATGCTTAGAACAAAATACATCAGTATGCTTAATAATGACATGCTCAATGAACTATCCAAAATATAGTACTAACTTAGTACAAAAATATCTAACTATTGAGGAGCGTCCGATGCCTTGTAGGAATTTAACTGTCGTCGAGAGTCACACTTGAGGAGGGAAAATAATGGGGTGAGCTACACAGCTCAGTGGCTAATATATCTATAGCCATCGGTAACTAGTACAGATTCTAGCATATGTATAGATATATGCCTGGAAATTCTAACAATCATAGCAGAAACGAGCAATTTCAATGTAATCACATTAGTTTCGGTTTAGAAAATAACAAATAAGATGCTTCATCATTATTCATTAACACAGAAAAATGCAATGCACACACAGGCGGCTCGAGAGTTCCGTAGAACAGGACGGACAACCTGAAGGTTATACCGTAAACAAGACGAGTCCAATTTCTCAGGATCTCGTGGCCACAAGCGGGCAGCCGGGATAAGGCTTTCGTTTACGTGCACGTGACTAACAGGACGTTCCTCTCTTGCCCAAACAAACACATATTCAGTTTCAGATATTCAGGATGCCATGAATTCTTTAAGGCATACATAATCACAATCACAGGATCTTATGATCTTTTGACAAATCATTCTTAATTTATTCATATTCAATCAATGAATCACATAAGCACATATTCACACATAGGCAAGAATTGCCCAATCACACAATAACTATAAACATACTACCCACCTATAGTCGTCAGATAATCCAAGTTCAACGTTGCTCTTCCTCTTGCTCTTGGATCGGATCTTCTTGGTTTCTTATAACAAACCAAGCATACATAAGAATAGAAACTTGAAGTTCTAGGACTCTAGATTTCAACGAATCAAACCTCATCTCATTGGGACATCTATAACAAAAGCTATGCCCAAAAGAATAAAATTCTCTTTGTTAGAAAACTGGCCCCTCGTCGCGACGAGAGGCTGGTGCACGTCGCGACGTAGGCGCTCGCCGTGTCGAGAAATGTCATACACGTCACGACGAACACTGGACACGTCGCGACGCACGTCACGACGAAGAATTAATTAACACGTCGCGACGTGTTCTTGAGCACGTCGCGACGAGCGGACGTCCCGAACCCAGAAATCTGCAGATCTTCTGTAAATCCTCCCAAAACTCAAACAAAACTTTCTTTAACCTTAGATCCTCACCCCTACATCATTTCTAGACTCATTTCAAGCCTAAATCGTCCACAAACACAGCAAAATCATCAACCCTAGCAAAATCGACATTTCCGACCATCGACGATCACAAATTTCCTTTCCATTCTCAATCAATCCTTGATTTTAGTTGTAAATAACACTAAATCAAGTTCAATCAACCAAAATACAAGCAAAGAAACTGATGGAACTTACTTGGAATGCTTCAATCTTCAAGAAATAGCAAAACCCTAATTTCCTCTTCTCTTTTCTCAAACCCACGACAACTTCTTCTCTTCTTCTTCTATTTTCCTTCTTTTTCCCCTTTTCTATTCTTACTACTAGCACAAAGTCCAAAATGCCTCTTTCATTTAAGCCTTAAACCCTTAAACCTAAGTGGTCTTCCAAAATTACCCCTATTTTATTTTATCCAATTTAATCCTATTTTAAGCCAAACTTTAATACCTTAATCAAACTTGAATTTAATACTAACCTTAGCATAATCAAATCCAATTACTGATTTAATAAGACTTCAAAAATTCAAAACATGCCTCAAAATAAATAAAACAGGTTTGGGGTCCAACATTTTTAGTTGCTCTTTGATCTTGAAATCCTTTAGGTTGCTCCATATAGACCTTCTCATAAAGGTTACCATTCAGGAAAGTGGATTTAACGTCCATCTGATGTAGCTCCATGTCATAATGAGCTAATATTGCCATAATCACTCTAGATGCACCCTTTGAGGATACGAGAGAGAAGGTAACATTAAAGTCAACTCTTTCTCTCTAAGTGAACCCTCTGGCAACTAGCCAAGCCTTAAACCACTCAACATTACCCTAAGTGTCCTTTTTGGTCTTAAATAGCCATTTGGAATTGATGGGTCTATAATGATGAGGCAAATTAACTAGCTCTCATACCTTATTGTGCCTCATGAATTGCATCTCATCCTTCTTCGCTTCCCACCACAAGTCCACATGGGGCCCAAAAGTAGCTTTTGTAAAAGTAATTAGATCCACACCATGTCCTATTTCATAGTTGTGCTCACCCAAATAGACTATATAATTTGATGAGATAGTAAGTCGTCTCTCTCTAGTGAATCTATGCAACAGCATTGGTTCATGTATCCTAGGAACCTCTGTTTGAACAGGTATAAATTCTTGTGCCTGTATAGGTATGGTACTCGAACCTTGATCCACGAGACCTGATTGTATGAGTGACGGATACGAAATAATTGTAGTATCTATCGTACTATCTCCTAAAGGGTGAGAAGGTCCATCCTTATCATGGACATCGTATTCTAGAAACTTAACTGTCTGTCATTCCATTATTATAACCACTCCTTCTCTACAGTAGATAGCAACGAGTGGATCGAGGTTGCAATTTTCCTTCATAAGGATTATATAAGCTTACCTCTGCAGGGTAACCCCATATATGAATGTGTGAAGGGCTTGAATTCCACCCTTTCTAGAGTTCAAAAGGTGTCATAGGCATTGACTTACTTGAAACTCTATTCAATATATATAATGTTGTCTTCATGGCTTCGCCCCAAAGGTATTTGGGTAGGTTAATCATGTTCTACATCGAACTCATCATGTCTTTTATGGTATGATTGTGCCTTTTGTTCACACTAATTTGCTCAGGACAACCCGGCATAGTGAATTAAGTCAACCGATTCTGCATATTTGGCAAACAGACCCTTTTCCTATCCTGTAGCATTGTGTTTTCCATAATACTCATCACCATGATCGAATCTGACAATCTTTATTGATTTTCACAACCAGTTCTCAACCTCAGTCTTAAAGATCTTGAATATATCAAAAATTCAAACTTTTCTTTAAGTAAGAACACATAACTGTAACAGGAATAATCATTCTATAAATGTCAAAAAAATATCTAGCATTGAATAACGTAGCTGTATAGGTTCCACTAATGTCTGTATGTATGAGGTCTGACAAGCCAGGAGCACGAGTTGACTCCATCTTCTTTATCTTGGTCAACTTACCTCTGCAACAGTTAACGCATGTTTCCAGATCACAAAAGTCTAGAGTTTGGGGAATGTCATCCTTTATCAATCTCTCAACCCTATCTTTGGAAATGTGGCCCAATCGTTTATACTACAATTTAAGACATTTCCTTTATGAAAGCTTTTTTACAAGTAACAGGTTCGACAATATAAGAAGAATCATATATTTCATTAAGGATAAGACACATTTGATATAATCGTAAGATAAGAAGGCAATTTAAATCGTGTGTCAAGAGTGGGCACATCCAGCACCTTTGGCTTATCCTGAAGGTAAACTATCCTGATAATGTATTCCTTGACACCTCCTTCTCCTGTGTATCTCATGGAGACCAGAACCTTAATTAAGGTGCTCATCTCTGCATTAGACAACACCTTATAACTCTGGGAAACACTATCCATGAACTCCTTCACTAAGTTTGTGTCTGGTAATCCACTTAGCAGAACGAACTGGGATCAACCTCTTAATGGTCAAATAACACATCCTATTTGACTGCTCCCAAATCAGCAAAGTTGCCTTATCAGCTTTTGAGCCGATGTTTGTAAGTGGAGAAGGTCTCCCGACTAGCATCGCCATGTTAATGTCGGCCATCCCTAGAGCAAACTCAACATCCTTCTTCCACTTCATAAAATTAAAACTAGTTAAAGTCTCTATAATGACAACATTGTTATTTACATAAAAGGTGACTGCAAAATAGAAAAGACAATGTAAAGATCAGCATAAATGCAGGATATCAATCATACTTAAAGCGTTAGAATAGTATCTATATTGAGAATCCCATCACACATATTTTGAAATACCTATGGGATGAATACATATTATATGCAATTAGGCTTCCATATAAAAGTGGTTAGAGTACACACCAACTCTCATGAAACTGCCACCTGTTAGCGAATAGATGATTCAAGCAACGACTTTTCTCTATCTCTCATATAAGGCCAACATCTATGGACAGAATAACTAAACATGAGACTAGAGACATCCCCAATATGTAAGCAGTACAATCCATATATTGACTTGAAAGGTCACTGTAGTGACTACAATCTCATCAGTACTAAAAAAGACCACAAACATAAGGGATATGTCCTTATGTTATCCTCACATTTTACATAGGCATACTGTATGTGAAAATGTATCATCAATAAATGCGAAAATCGAATCATAGTCAAGTTATCACATACTATTGCTGAAAACATTGTCTTTAAACTTATTTGAGACTTTTATCACAAAAAATCTCAATCAAAGCAACTATCTTACTTTACCTGACACCAAACCTACCATATGAGACACGAAACCTTAAATGCCTCCTTTATGTGTAGTTCGAAGCACGAAAATTAGCTCAAAATAGCTTTAAATCCTTTTCCGAAATAAAATTACCAACGTAATTAATCTAGAAAAATTGAAAAATCACTTTATGAATTCCTTTGACCTGGAAACTGACCCAAAATACCCCGAGGCACCTTTACAAAAATTCTAAAATTTTTCAAAAGGTTTTTTCTCTAGTGTTGATGTCAACAATATTGTAGTGCTGACATCATCGGTGCATTTGCGTCGTTGACATGTGCATTGCATGCGCACACGTCCGACGTGTCAAGTGCGTGCACTACACACGTCAACGTGCTGAAACACTATTGATGCGTGTGGCTCACACTCCCATACTTGTAGACGTGCCGACCCTGTATGGCATATGTGTCACACGCACGATCATACGTCTGCACTCATGTTCGTTCCGTGTTGGGACAACTGGTGGGCATGTTCATCTACACGCATGTAGTTGGAAAATGGTGGAGCCGCCTGTTGCCAACCACATCTGAAGCGGTATTGTAGCTGCACTCGTTGCTTCGTCGACAAGCGATTTCTAGTGACTCCTAAACCAGTTTTTTGTGCTTTATGGCTCATTTTGGTCCCATTTTTATAGCTAACCTCATGTACACCACTTTCACGCATCCAAACATGTAAAAAAATCAAAAAGCGAATAAAAAACAAGCAAAAATTCTAATGGATAAAAGCAGGAAAATTTTCATTTTTAACCACCCTGCTTTGATACAACATGTAACACGTAGTATGAACCTTATTACGTGTTTCAGATCCTACGTGAAAGAGAAATAAACAAAGTAAATGTGGAAATACCTTTTTTTGTTCCATCACACTTCCGTGGTGGTTTTCGATGCCAAAACGAGTTCCAATCAACCGGGACATTCAAGAGAACTCCTCACCAGATTGTGGTTAACGCCTTTCTATAGTTTTCTTAATACGTAAGCTCTCTTAATGAGCTAGAGATTCCGTATGTTTACGAATGATATAAGTAATTACATGAGACCTTAATTTTTATATATAGCTTCCATATTAGGTTTCCTCGTCACAAGCCTAATATGAGTCCGATCCACATTGATCGGAGTTCATTTTTCACTAGACTTCGACCCACTAACTTGAATCATTTATTAAGTCATTTTATTATCTTTATCAGGACCAAATTACGTAACTTAACCAACAAGTGAATGAAAAACAAAAAAAATATAATTAAATGTTGTTCAACTTTAGGAGAAATGTCAAAAATATACAACAGAAAATTCATTTAATGTATTTCAATATATTTTGTTTCTTAACAACCTTGTTAAGAAGGTGACTTCTCATCCCTTCATTATGGGAAAATATTAAAAATAGAAATTAAAATTACAGAATTCTTTCCAAATTAAACAGACATTTTTGTAAAACATGATTCATTCGTGGCCCAAATAACTTGCTCAACTCGGTCCTTCATAAGCAGTTTTATATAAGTTGAATAATGTTAAATCGGAAATAAGATGCTCGAAGTCGTTATCCGATAATAAACGTATTTAACAAAGGGAATTCGCTAGCTTGCGGCATTATTAGAATCCACGTGGCGCAAAATTGAGCCAGCAGTCACTGTCCATCGGTGGGTTAGGCCACCAATGGGATTTCGTGGCGCAGAGCATGCGAAGTTTGGAGCCGTCCCCTCCGAAATGTTTATTTGCCCCAGAATCGACTAATGATCATTAATTGGGCAACACAGTAAATGCCTACTTAACCAGTAGCTTATACATCCAAGAAAACTATAAATAAGATGAGAGTTGTGATATTATTCTTAAGTTAATTAGCCCGTCTCTTCAAAGGGACGGAAACAAACAAAGTGACCTCACACACTAAACAATTTCCCGTTCACCATCATCATCATGTTCGTCACACTCACACACAAACCTCGCTCCATCTCTCTCAGTATGTCTTATAATTTCTACACGATTTTGTATTTAACATTATAACCATCCCATCAATTACTTGGCCATCTAATAATAATATTGCATTATTAAAGATATTAAGCAATTGGACTATTACTTGATCAACAAACATTGCCCTTAGGTTCTTATGAGTACAGGGGTTGCTTCCAGAAGTGGAGATGCAAAGAACAATTTTACTAATTACAATGTCTTTTAAATTATAAGTAAATACACAAGAAGAACAGTGCAACTTATGCACTATTCTTCTTGTGCATTTGTTGCTGTTCGGATGTCAATCAGAATAGACGGCTAGAGTTTAAAAGAATCGGATGGTGGGGCTCGCAACTATACTATATTATTTAGGTACACATCATGTTCCAACCACTTTGTTGTCCCTTGATTCTTTTATATGTCTATCTAATTCAGCGATTAACAAAGTTTATTATAAGAAGAGCTAGAAATCATAGCAACCATACCATATCGGACGGATGTCCACAGATACTCTTGATTGCATTCTGTACTAGCAAATATGAATATATATCAATCATGCGACTGACATAAAACAAACGGTGGAGATCACATGATAGATGAAGGTTTCAAAACAGGAGTACAGTAGGGTCCATGCAATGCATGGTGATGTTAATGGAGTTTTGTGGCGGAAACAAGTATAAGTGTGCAAGGGACTGAGTAGTGATGCTCTATATAAGGTCCAAGAAATCATCATCATCAACCACAAGCCTCCATAGCCTCCCTTTATATTGGCCAACCTACCCAACACTATCATCATCTTGTCGGCATCTTTTATCTTCTTCATAAAACCCAACGGGTCCCTTTAAGCCTTGAAATCCACGGTTCCATTCAATAGCTCTCTTCAGTCCCATTGATTAGCTTCAACTATTGTAGTCACAACTCACAAACCTCTCTCTTTCTCTGCGTATTAAATCCATGAAACAGCAACAGATGAGCCTTCAAAGAAACGCTAGCTGTTGTCGGAGCACAAGAAAGATCATTCCTGCGAGCTACATGAGATCAACAGCGACCATCCCTGAACATGAAGAGAGCATCTCCGATAAGCTACTTGTTACGAGAGGTTCTCCCGTCTCCTTAGAACGCCTAAACAAAGTCCATTCTAAACTTTCTTCTCTTCTTCGTTCACTAATTAAAATCTTAGCCTTCCCAAGTGTAATTGTGCCCACTTGTAAATGGCTTCCTATCCCAACCCACCTCTCCCTAACCCCTACTCTAGGCCGGAAAATCACCGGAACACTCTTCGGTCACCGCCGTGGACACGTCAGCTTCGCAGTCCAGGACGATCCTCGTTCAGAACCAGTGTTATTGCTCGAACTAGCCATGTCAACGTCGATGTTAGTTAAGGAAATGTCTTCAGGTCTTGTAAGAATCGCTATGGAGTGTGAGAAGGTTCACGCTCAGGTCCAGACACACAACAGAGAGCGGTCTTGTAATAAACTGTTTAATGAACCTAATTGGACCATGTACTGCAACGGAAGGAAGTGCGGTTACGCCGTGACACGTTCTTGTACGGACTCCGACTGGCATGTGCTCAGCACAATCCAGAGCGTCTCCGTCGGTGCCGGAGTTATTCCGGTGGTGGAGGACGGACGGAAGAGCTGCTCCGAGGGCGAGTTACTCTACATGAGAGCCCGGTTCGAGCGAGTTGTTGGAAGTCGTGATTCGGAGGCCTTCTACATGATGAATCCAGATGGCAATGGAGGACCAGAACTCAGTATTTTTCTTCTGAGAATATAGAAAGTAAATTAAAAAAGAAAGGGAATACGGAAATGAACAAAAAGTGTGTTATTTGTGGATTATTATTAATAGTTGATATTAGTTGGAGATGCTTTGTTTGGATTTATTAGTTAATTACATGTATGATGTAATTTATTCTTATCTTTTTATATATATAAAAAATGAGTTTTCTTTTGTTTTGGTGTACTTGTTGTACATACTACATAGGTTCATTAAGATTAACCAAATTAACTTGACCTGAACCGTGGAATAATGAAAAGGAGCTGACAGATCGATAAAGCAGAGAATTAGATTAGCTAAAGAAATCTTTGTTGTGCTTAATTATGAGTCTTTTGGTTCAAAGAAGAAGAAGAAGATGCTATGATATGTGCGTCTGTGCACGCGTGCTTGCCGCTTTCACGTCCACTTAAACAGTTAACACGATACGCTCGGACTTCTTGTTCATGATTGATGTTGCCTAGAAGCATGGGATTCTTGAATTTAGCGCTTTTAAGCTATGGCGACTGGCGAGGAACAGAACAGGATCTCAGGTTACCAACTATGAAAAGTAGAACATATTTGGGTTTTAAAGTAATATGAGCGTGATTATTGGGATAACATTTGAATTTGTTTAATGCAAGCTGAAGATTCCTTCCAATGTCCAATGTCCATTGATAAACCAAATCAGAAAAAAAGGCAACGCAAGTTGGAATTTCGTGGAAGATCGGATTAACTAGGAACAAATAATAACTGATAAGTTTGTATCAATCCAACAAGCAGAAAAATGAAATTTTCTTAACATTGCAATCAAAAGATAAAATTTATTACACACCGAATAAATAATTGAATCCAATTGTATATTAAATATGATGGTTTAGAATGCTGCCAATAACTAAGCTGAGTCTAGATCCTTTGTCCAATATTACTCCGTCTTATTCTGTCTCATGAAATTTCAGCCATTTATTTTGCAGGATCCACATAAATAAATGGTTGAGATTTATTGGACACAATCAGACACTATAATATTAGACATAGGATCCAAATTCTAGACTCAACTAAGCTAACCGGGGATTTTATCATTCCATATCAAAGAAGAATCAAATAGCTGGCATAGATATCTTTCCAGAGCTTCTGAAACGAGCCATACATAGTGGCCTGCATGAATTTTTTCTTCCAACATGTAACCTGACTATATAGAATTGCAAATGGAACAAAATATCCAATGCACATGGGGTTGATTGCTTGTTCAGTGATAAGTAACAATCAATAAGAAAAAGCCAAGAGATCAAAATTTTATTGAATACATTAATACAACAAATACGAACAATACGGACCACTGGCGTGTTTAAATGTGCAAATGACACATTTAATTGCTGGCAAAGTTAACGCTAATGCATAAGTGACGTGGTTCAATAATATCCAAAAGATAGAGATTAATAGACAAATTTGTTATCGAACACATAATAATTACTTCAAAAATATCTCACTGATCTAAAAGAGCTCAGCATTTGAGATCCGATCCAGTCAACGGATACTTCAGACACTAAGATGTGTGAATAAAGAGCAAGACCTATGCGTGTGCCCTATTTAGATTTGCTTAAAATTTGAAAAGTAAATTATGTTAATAACAGTAATTTTGTAAACTTTACTCTTAATACAAACATTGATAATATAAAAAAAAACTAGAGAAACTTGTCATACGCGTATAAATTGATTTTGCTGCGCAAGTAATCGCTTATGAGTTCGTAAGCATACAATCAACTTCTTATCTAGTATATAACCCGGGGCAGGTAGAATACTAATCGTATATGACTTGGAGCAAGTTGATGTTGATCTCATTGAAGTTGATATGTAAGTGATCCATAGGAGATGGAATTCTATTAGGGAGAGCATTGATGGAAAAAAAATGCAAGATTAAATCTTAGCGCAACAAAAATAATATACATTTTTTTTTCCATAAAATCAACTTTAACAAAATTAAATTAGAAACATAAAACAAGAAATTGACAAAACTCTACTAACTTGTTAAGATTTCGTGTTACAATTTTCTGTTTCTTTGAATCTATCAATCCACAAGCCGTTCAATCGTCCGACCTCTAGCGGTATCCACAGATCTATTCAGAGAAAACTCAAATCTAATTTCAGAAGAAAAATGTAAGTAGTGCTAGCATCTAATTGTCTAATTTTTCCTTTTATATGAAAAATCTTATTTTTCATGTTCTTGGATTTAATTAAAATTACAACTAAAGTCAAATTTTAATTATAAATATGAATTAATCCTTATAAGATCAAATATCATATATTGATCCTTAAAGTTTATAAAACTTCTCAATTAAGTCCAACTTAATTCAAATTTCACTTTCTTCTTTATAAACCTTTTATGTGTGACCCATTAGGTTCCTAATATGTTGGCCATGATTATAAATTATAATTATAATTCATAATTAGAATCAGATAAATTAAAACTTCTTTTAATTTATCTTTAATTCCTTAATTAAACAATTTATAATTATAGATCATGATTGACGTCTAACAACATGTCATGGCCACCCAAATATTAGGAATATCAAAGTGATTTGACTTAACTTGTCCATGCATGGCTATAATGTATAAATTAATCCTTTCGTCATCTAATGTTCCAATTGGAATTAGAGTATGAAATTAATGTCTACTCTAAATAATCTAATCATGTTCATTTTTGCTAATTAGTAAATGATTTATAATTGATATTTGAAAACAACTTTTTCAAATTTTAATTTACTTTGGCCAGAGATTCCCAAAATTATTACTAATCAAGAACATCAGAATATTCTCCCTAATTACTTTAGGACAACGAATTCTTTATTGATTTACTCAACTATCTCCACATAGTTCATACTATATCCAATAACTACCGAATTAAACTATTCCAAGAATAGAACATAAGTAGCATCAAAATATAGTAATTCCTACATGAGATAACTTTGGTAATCTCAAGTCTAAGGATCAATTATACAACCATCATAATGAGATAATCCATAGACACATAAGTAATGTTCCATTCAGGGTTCTCATAATTAGGTCAATTCGGTGAACTTATTCTCTAATAAGCACCCACATGTTTGTTTAAGTATCCCCACACTTTAATTTATGAGATCGATTAATTTCTTCATAAGAAAGAAACAAATATGTGCTAGTCTACCCATTTTATCAATACCCCATCTTGATGAAACTATGACTAGGAAAAATTTAGGAATAATACAAAATGCAATTCGAATCTCGTAATTATAATCACATTATAATTTCAAATTGCATAACAATTATTCCATGGATTTATCTTTATGATTAATAATTAAATAATTAACAAATACATAAAGATAAAGAATGCCTTTTATTGAATAAAAACAAATTTTATATAAATAAATATACAATCAAAAATTGGCTGCAAGGGCATAAACTAACAAACATTTTAGTCCTCTGAAGTGTAGGGCTCTAACTATGCCTTCTAAAGGAAGGGGCTATGAGAGAGTTTCATACAATTGCAAAGGAGGGTGGTTGGTCCTCGACTCATAAGTGGAGATTTCAATTCCACCTAATTATACAGAACAGAGGTTGAAGGACATTTTTCCCTTAGGAATTACTCTTATGATTTCAAAGAATCTATAGAAAGTTTGGGAGTGGTTAATCTTAAATCCTATGGCCACTTTTTCACTTGGAATAATAAGCAATCCTCTTATTGGTTCCTAAAGAAGAAGCTAGATAGAGCTATGGTCAACCTAGATTGGTTGCATCATTTTCTTAAAAGCGAAGCTTCTATCCTATGCTCTTTAATTTCTAATCATACTCTAATTATGATAGGGGTAATGTTTTTACAGATAAAAAGAGAGTCTCCATTTAGTTTTAATAACTATTTGTTCAATGAAGAGGGCTTTATGAATTCTATTACAAGGGGACTATAGGCTATGATTTATGAAATATGTAACACCCAAATACCCCCTGGGAGGATACATGGATGCCACCCAAGACAGAACAAATAAACCAAAACATCACACTG
>JAOQMR010000005.1:26672640-26690972 GCA_027563865.1 Erythroxylum pelleterianum
TTGTTTTGCTAATATTTATATGTCAGGATTTTTTTAGCAACTTATGAATAACACAGGGTTATTAAGGCAATAAATTCCAAAAATTTGTTGATTAATCATTTCCATTATTATGATTATTTACCATCCTTATTGATGCCCTTAATTTGAGAAGTTGAACCATACTTTGAAACCATCCTATTTAGATTGAATGGTTCAAAAATTTATGTTTCTAAAAAAGAATGCTTGTATCCGTTTAACCAAAGTGCTTTTTATCATTGAGTAACCTCTAAATTCTCCTAATCAAAAGCACTTTTTTGTGATACTAATAAGGGAAAGGCTTAATCCTCCTTCATCCTTTAGAAGACAAAGATAACTACTTTTTAATTTGCAAAATACATGCTTGGTAAGATCTCCTGACCAAAGAAATCTTCTCAATAATCTATCAATTACCTTAGCAATAATTTTTTAGAGTATAAGATAGGAAGAACAATACACATAAATGTTACTAAGGATATAATTTATAAGATGAATTTTGTTTTTTCATAAAGGCTTTTGTTACACTAGCTTGTGATCCTTCTCTGTATCTTTTCAATGACAAGAAGATAATGACTATAAGATGGTCTCTTTAAGGTGATGAGAATACCTAAATAGGTAAATTGGAGCTTCATGGTTTTTAAACCTTTTAAAGAGGAGAACCATTATACAAGGTGTTAAGCGCTCAAAGATAAGAACAACAATCTCTTTTCATTATTTATTGATAAACTTGAAAGTGTTTTAAAATTCATATAAGCACTTATGGAATTAGCTTTAGCTTTTGAGAAAAGTTTTAAATCATTTTTATAAAAAAGTTATATATCCTTAGCTTGTTGTATTTTGAATGGAATTTAAAGAGCTTCTCCTAGTGGATGACTAGTCTTATAAGTCTTGAAAGCACCTCTATACATAAGATAAAAGATAAAGATATAAGCGATCTCCTTATCTTAGACCTCTAGCTCCCTTAACGATCTTTGTAGGTTCTTCATTCATTAAAATATTGTAGGACAATGTGGTTATTAATTGCTCAATCCGTTCAAAAATTTAGCTAAGAATCAAAAAACTTTTAGAGTGTTAAGGATAAAGTTACAATCTATAGAGTCAAATGCCTTCTGTAGATCAATTTAAATGCACAATTCTTAATTAAAAGCTTCCTATTATATCCTTTAAAGAGCTTCTAAGATAATAACATTTTGTTCCCTAATTGTCTATCCTTTATAAAATGTTGTAATTTTGTAGCCTCACTTATTAGGAACTCATTGTAATGTTGGTTTAACTTCTACTATAGTTAATATAATTCATTTTTTAGAAAAAAATGTTGTTCTTAATTGTCTATCCTTTATAAAGGCCTTTTGGGAGGAATCAATGTATTTAGGGAATCAGCATTTGAGCCTATTTGCAATGAGCTTATAAATGACTTTATATGTTATGTTACAACAAGATATAGACTTGAATTCTTTTAAAGAACAAAGAGGAGGGACCTTATGAATGACGAAAATAAAGATTTTATTAACATTAATAATCTTTTATGATATTAAGTATTATCATTAATAAAATATAACTATATTAAAATTAACAATCAAATGGGTTTTTAAAAAAAAAATAGTAAAAAATCTAAAAACTATAACAGAAAAATAAAAGTGAAACCAAACAACCCTTTACCATTCACCTAATACTTAAACTTAGTTTCTAATATCTAAATTACAAAGAAATTCAAAGACTTCTTTATCATAAAAAGATTTCAAGATCTAGCTCTAATTACTTGTATGGATTATTTGACCAAGTATGGAAAGAATGAATAAAGAAAAAGAAAGTTAACTTATATTTTTTATTTTTGTGATAGTTTGCATATGGAATCTTAGTTAACGTCTTGAAAATACAAAGAGATATCTTAAAATCACTTTTCCTCGTTATGATGTTATATATAAGTGGCAAATTTTAACTCATAAATTAGATTAAGAATATGGTTTCAAGTCTATTTTGTTCAAATTTCCCATTATTTTATAAAGCAAAGTCTCTTTGTAGTGTTACTTAAGCTCTCCATTATTTTAGAAGTGTTTCACTTTCAATTATTATATTTTTGCTATTTATGCATAAAACGGTGGCTTATAACATTATTAAAGAACATAAGAGATGCTATAAGGCTTGTTGTTATATTGAAGTATTATTGGTTACCATATTCTCTTAATTTCTTATAATAATTTGTCTTAAAGTTGGTTTCTATTGCAATTACCTGAAATGGCGTGAGGTAGGGTGTTGTTAGCACCATAATTGTAAAATTGAATTTGAAGAAATGATCTTTCATATCAAATGTTTTCCATTTTCATAGTAGTTAAATGCTAGCTTCTTTATTTTGATGTGCTTTTACATATTAATTCTGAGGGCTTCGCCTACAAACTTTTATCTTAGGGACATACTTTATTATTAAATGAATAGTTGGAGCTATAAGGTTTATCGATTGATATTCCTATTCCTTCTCCCTCTCTCTTTCTTTACTTCCTACCAGTGTCATTATCTTAAAGCAATTCTAAAGTTGTCCCTCACATGCAGATCTCTCTTAAGTTCCTGTTCTTCCAACTCTTGTCTTATGCTTCTATTAGAGTAATTTTGGAAACACTTTTGGAGACACTCTTATTAGATAGATCTGCAACATAACTCACAACTTCAGCCCAAAATTCTTTAGCATCTTCTTGCTTTTCAACATGCTTTGTGCCATATAAAGGATGACATATCTTAGTATCTTTATAGTAATTGTTGAATTCTTTGGATATGAACTCTCCTCCCTTATCAGATCTCATAAATTTAATTCGAGGCCACTTTCCTTTTCTACGACAACCTTGAACTTTTTGACATGGAGAATGCCTCTAACTTTTCTTTAATAAAATTTATCTAAGTTTTACGGCTAAAATCATCAATGAATAGTATAAAGTACCTATTTTTTCCTATGAGTACTTATATTTATTGGTCCATACATATTTGTATGGATAAGCTCTAATGGATTCTTTGCTGTTTATGTAGCTCCTTTTAGAAAACTTTTTTCTATTGCTCTTTCTAAGGAGACAACATTCAGATAGTTGATTAGGATGATTGATGGAAGGCAAACTTTTTACAATCTCCTTTCTTAAGAGCAAATTTAAGTTATTAAAGTTTATATGACCAAACCTCAAGTGTTAAAGTTTAGAATCCTCCTTTACACATACTTGTAGGCATTTACTAATATCATTTTGAATATATAAGGAGAATAATATATTTCTTATCATGGGTACTTTGGTTATAAAATTTTTGTTCTTATCTATTTGTTGTGCTCAAAAAGTTCTAAAAATTACCTAGGCCATCTTACTTACAAGTATAAGAGGTAGTTGTAGTTATCCAGGGTCGTCTCCTATGAAGGTGAAATTTGTTCACTTAAATTAACTTTGAACAAAAATAAAAAATAAATGCAATCTTAAACACTCCATCCCCATTCATTAAGTTAAGGCTTTAAATAAAATCACAAAATTAAACTAAAAAGTAAATGATTCAACCGGAAGCAAAGACAAATAGATTAATCGAAATGAAAGACTCTTGAAAATTAATTTCACTAATTTAATATCCTATACATGATTAAAGGAAATGATTGGTTAGTTGTCTTACTAAAATTAACAATTGGGATCTCAAATCAACTCGAACAATAAACTAATCTAACTTTCGTATTTGACAAGTTATCTTTCGAATTAATTATGAAAACCCAACTACTAATTTTCATTTAAGTTAATATATTTATTCCATAGTTTGTCATTCCAAATTAAGCTTCTCTCGATCCTTCGTTTAATACCAAAATGATGCAAACTTTGATTATGCTATTACATTCATTCAGTTCAGAAACTATGGCAATATATAAGACAACAACACAGTCCCTCAATTATGCATATTTGACTAAATAGTTATGTTAATCCTCAAGAAAAGGAGACTAGCCCATCATGGAAACAACAAGATTCATCATTTTATATACTTCAATCCCGTCTTGATCAATATAAGAGAACTATTAAAGCAACAAACCAAGTAAATAACCTGATTAACTATAAAGAGAAAACAAGTAACATTCGGCTAAGCTATAAAAGTAACAAATCTAGTAAACAATAAGAAACACTGCGACTGATGAAAAATAGAGTAAGCAAATAGAGATCGGGTGAGTGAGGTGTGGTGGTCTCTTGCCCTCTCAAGCTTATTGCATTGTTCTCACCAGATGGTCGAAGGTTTGTTTTTGCTTCCAGCTTTCTATCTTGTTTCTCTCTTCTTCACCGAATCTCTTTGTTCTCTTCTCTTCTTCCCTTCTTTCTTTCTAATTCCTCTTTGTCTCTGAATGTGTTTATGTTTATAGAATGAAGAGTGAATGGAATGAAGAATAGAGTGTGACACCACCTCCCTTACTCTTTCTATTCATAGTCTATTTGAGGTCTAGGTTTCCAAACCATCCTTTCTTAAAATGACACGTAATAAGTTGATAAATTTAGGGAAAAATGGGTCACGAGGGTGACAAGTTAAGTCACCCCGTGAGGGCACTTATCACGGTGGTGACAAGTTAAGTCACCACTTTTCTTCTTCTTTTTGTTTCTCTTTTCATGCCAAATTTATGTGACTTTCCCTTTAAACTTCATGCAAAATTCACAAAATAATCCAATTAACATTCATGGAATATTCACACCATTTTTACTCAATTTATCTCGCATTTGGATCAAACACAAGGATTTGTAACCAAAATCAAGACATGATGGCAATTAAAAGTAATAGAATTTAAACACAACACCATTATCTTATAATGTCCATTTTTAAATCTAATCTCATTTTTTTTCTCTAAAAACTGCCTTAACCTTAAGATATTATTTTTCATATCAGCCATAAGGTAAACATCTAAAATAAATTTATGCTTATCATCATTTAGGCATATAAGAATATTACCTCTTTATTTTATTAGAACTCTAAAGCCATTTTCGAATGTTATAACACCTTGTATTCTTTTATCAAGATCAAAGAACACATCTCAACTTCCACTCATATGGTTGCTTACTCCTATGTTAATGTATAACATGTTATCTTTTCCTTTTACTTTCTTGCATTGTGCCATTAATAATTGAGCTCCTCTTCTTCTTAACTTCTTTTTGTAAAGTTTACCATATCATTAAAATTTTGGCTTTTATTTCAATAATATGATACATAGTGCCAATACCTATGACAATTATAACATTGAACTTAAGCATTGTTATGGTTCCTTGATGGATTTCCATGTCCATATTCCCTAGTTGAAGGAAAAATCTAGCTTCCTTTTTCTTCCTGATATCTTTGGTAGTTTTCTTCTCATCCACCACGTCCATGGTCTCTGTCACGACCGCATCCACATCCTTTTTAGTTTTTACCTCCATTGTTTATAGTAAGCTTGCTTTAAAGAACATGCGTTATAATTTTTTTTATTCTTTCTCTTCCTCAACCTTTCTTCATAAGTCTATAGTGACCCCATAAGTTCATAAAAATTCAAAGTCTATATCTTTTGATTCTTTAATAGCAATCACAATATAATCAAAGCTTAGCTTTAAAGATTGAAGTATTTTCTCCTTTACTAGCACATCATTTAAGGCTTCTCCACTTATTTTCATTTCATTAACAATGACTAACTCTCAAAGTACAAGACATACCCTTTTTTACTTATTAGTGCCCTTATAAGCATTTTGAAGAATCTCCCGTTCCTCCTTTAAAGTTGTTGTATTTGCAAATTTCTCAAACTCAACATCATCCAATCATTGGTGGATAAGAGTGAGGGCTTGCTAATCCCTTCTTTTTGGCTTATGTAAAGCTTCCTTTTGTACAAGACTTAAAGAGGCCTCATTTTTAGGTTTCTCATAAACTTTCTCTACCATCTCCTGTACATCATGAGACCGTAGTAAAGTCTTTATGCGAATACACTAATTTCTATAGTTGTCTTTGGTGAGTTGAGGGAATTGGAAGGGGAATATGTTATTTGCCATCCTTGTTTTTTTTTTACTATGTTAACCTATTTTTGATACCACTTTATTGGATTTAGGATATTAGAAGAATAATTTGTGGAAGTGGAGTAGTAAAGGATTTAGAGGAAAGGAAGCATTTTATTATAAGCCCTTCTTACTTTTTGGCTTAGCTTACAATGTGAGACCCATCCCTCTTTATAGGAGTCATAGGAGAGTTCTAGATTCAAATTTCAGCTACTTATATTTAATGCTTCTTGTAGCCTCCATCATTTAACATAACATCCACCTTACTTCTAACCATTAGAAAATTCTAGATAGTAGACTCTAGATAATGAGCCAAAATGTGGATCATAGCTTACAAAGATAACGGATTAAGACTTGAAAATTTTTGAGCCTAAAATTCAAGTTTAATTTTCTAATACCAAGTTCAACCTAAATATATTCAGCCTCCACAGAAGCAGATTCTACATCGATGAAAGATCTTCATATATTGTCTTAATGTCTGGCCTCTCAAACACACACCCTTTTACATCTTAGACCTATTCCAAGGATGTCCTACATTCCCACATTAAAGTACAACGTTCTACAACTCTTAATCGGACCTAATTCATCAAGTCAACTCGGTCGTATTGCATATAAATCACAACACTAGCAAATCTGCCAGTTAGAAGTTCCAACAGCAACAATCCAAAGGCACAAATATCTGACTTGAGAGTCCAGATCCCCTGTCCAATATTATGGTATCTTGTTGTGTCCAATAAATCTCAGCCATTTATTTATGTGGGGCTCGCATGGGGCCCACGTGGGTCCCACAAAATAAATGGCTGAGATTCCATGAGACAGAATAAGACAGAGTAAAACTGGACAGAGGACCTGGTTTCCTGACTTGAATGACATAAGTGGATTCTTGGAAATAGCCAATCCTAGTGCATGATATCTGACACCCCAACATTAAATATATGTTCTATAGTGTTAGCCTAAGTCATAAGTCGATGGCGGTAATAGTTTGAAACTTGTGCTTTGAGTTTAAGGTCATTTGGTAACACATTTGTTGTTTTTAGAGAAACGGTAGAAGGAAAAGAGAGAGAGGAAAGAGAAAAGAAGAGTAAAAGGAGAGGAAAGAAGAGTAAAAGAAGTCCAAAATTTTCAATTTTTTGGACTTACTTGCTAAGAATGGTATATATTTAGTAAGAGGCATATATAAAAGGCGACATTTATACTTTTTATATTGAAAGGTTGACGAAGAAGTTAAGTTAGAATTCAAATTAAATGTTTGTAAAACATTAAGATTCTTTCTTAATATTTCAAAAATAAAAATATTTAAATTTCAATTAAAATATAATAAAAAAATTAAATTAAATTTGACCCTTTTACCTTTTTTAAATCTCTTATTAGCATCTGCATGGTTTCTTGACATTTGACAACTAGCAACTATTGGGACGTAGAAATGAATCCACTCTTTTATCATTTTAATAATTACTCTCATATTACTGCACTTGTCAATTTGTCTGAATAATATCAGAGTTGAAGCTAGTGGTGTATATATATGTATTATATTGATTTTTGTAATGAGCATCGGCTTTGATTAATATAATACTATTCATCATCTCACACAGTCCAAGCTCAATAAAAGCCTAACTGTGAAATATTAATATCTGGTGAATCCTAGCCCCGTTTAACTACAAAGTCTGCTAAACGATGGCGTTTGGGCCAGTCATCGTCCCATCTGCTGGCACTTACTATTATTATTACTTGTGTCGACTAGATAACCCCAATATTAATTACCATAGTCATGAGAAAAGAAAAACAGAGACCCAATAAGATCACAAAGTATATGGATTAAGAGATTGAACCAAGTACACTGCATCTGCCAGTAAATGGATTCTATTAGTATCACACAATTGGGCATAATTCTCGAATACACTTATAATTTTGCAGTGGTCCCAAACTCAGACATCAAGTTAGAAACAATTAATTGGTTAAATGAGAACGCAATTCGTGTTTCAGTTAGCCTCCTTTTTCCCAGTTTGAGGCGTAATAAATAGCTAGTATAGTCCAACCCTTAAGACCACGAGAATCAAGCGCACAGAGAAGAAGTAAACGAGCATGATGAGCATGTACAATGCATCCAAAGCCCCCCTAATAATTTCCAATATTGACCCAAGAAAATGGCCATGCTCATATCACTGCCAGGCCAGCTACACATGTTCAGGTCCGTTTTCAATCCGAACGAGGCTCATAGGACAAGTAACCTTTCCTTTGCAATGACTCCTGTCCCTAGTCCCCGGGGCTTGCAATAACCCTGTCTCTTGGTGCAATGCTGGTCTTTTGTACTGTTCTTTGAATTGCTCTCATTTTTCATTTTCTTCTTTAATTTGCCTTTGACACTTCTTCTTACACACGTCGAAATGATTCAGAGACGCCAAACCAGAAGGTAGCTGACGCTACAAAAAGGGGACACGAGAGTATCTGAACACAAACATCCATTAATACTTGGTGGTATTTGGATCTAGAAAACTTAGAAGAAAAAAGGGAAGATTACATATTTTACATATATTGATGAATAGATTCCTCTTTATGTTACAACTTTATTGCAACAAATCCAGCATAGCAGAGTAAAATCTTATTGGTAGCATGGCTGCACCTTAAGCCAAGTGTTGGCCACTAAATTAACTCAAGGTTAAGTAACCCAACTCGTAACTTTAACCACTCCTCTCTTTCTCTTTCTCTGTTCTTTTTATTTATTTATTATTTATTTTTCCTTATTTTGGCTCTCTACTTCTTTCCTTTGCCTCTCTTTGTTTTGGTAAACAACTTTGGTTACCAAAATACACTTTTTTTCAAGTCACAAAATCCAAACCAGACAGTGGAGAAAGAGGGAGACCTAACCATACCCATTTCTATCTGTCAAGTCTTTTACTTGCTGTTTGCTTGCTGACATTGGTGTGTGTCTGGTTTTTGTATTTTCATTGTCTGAGTTCTTTTTTATTGTGTGGAACACAGAATTAAGAGTTTAGTGTGGAGAAGTAAATGAAGAGGTCCCCTGCTAATTCATCTTGCTCCTCCTATTCTTCTTCTACTACAACAACAACTTCTTCGTCTTCTTCGTCATCTTGTATTGGGACCAATGTTCCTCCAAGCCACCAATCGCCACCAGCTGGGAAACCCAGGTCCAAACGTGCTAGAAAAAGCCAAAACCAGCAAGATAAGTTCCAGAATGGTGCCATCAGTTCTAGTTCCGGTAGAAGTTCCATTTACAGAGGAGTCACTCGGTATCTCTCTTTCTGTTTCTCGTCCTCTTGCATATATGCATTGCATTGATATGTTGGTTACTTAAACATATAAATTTCAATGGCGGAATTCATTTAATGTGGGTGCAGATGTGCAGATTTTATGCGGTTTTATCGAATTGCATGTAGTGAATTTTTGTGTTGATCAACAGGCATAGATGGACTGGAAGGTTTGAGGCACACCTGTGGGACAAGAGTTCCTGGAATAACATTCAGAACAAGAAGGGAAAGCAAGGTGAATAATTTCTCTGCTCTGCTCCCATGAATGTCTTCTTTTTAAAACCCAGAAACCAGAAAGAGAAAAAAGAGAAAGAGAGTTGAAGGGGAGATCTGTAAACCTTTGTTTAATATTAATTGTTTAATTGAAGAACCTTTTTTTTCTTAAATTTTTTTTTAAACGTTCTGACTATGTTTTATTCTTCATAATCGCGAAAACACTCCTAACGCTTCAATGCATCACTTTTGTCGCTGGTCAGTTTATTTGGGTAAGCCCTTCTGGATCTTAATTTCAATTTCTTTATTTCCCTTTCCTGTTTCGGGATTAAATTAAAATTATGATATTATGTTAAAGATCCTTACTTTATAATTATTATTAATTGGCATTTGAATAATACAGGAGCATATGATAATGAGGAAGCTGCTGCTCATACATATGACCTTGCTGCTCTCAAGTACTGGGGGCCAGAGACGACCTTGAATTTTGCGGTGCCAAATATATTCCAGTTAATTGCTAACTATCTAATTGTCATCTTAATTAATCGCTGAAATGCAATTTGATTGCTGACTCAGATAGAAACATACACCAAAGAGCTTGAAGAGATGCAAAAGGTGAGCAAAGAAGAGTACCTGGCGTCTCTTCGTCGACGAAGCAGTGGCTTTTCAAGAGGTGTCTCTAAATACCGTGGGGTGGCCAGGTACATTAACATACATACTCATGTCATTTTATTAGCAATTGCTTCAATTTCATTTTTAGGGTACTTATTTTGCCGAAGCTTTCTTGAATTATTATTCCTTGGTTGGGTCAAAAGGCATCACCACAACGGACGGTGGGAGGCTAGAATTGGACGAGTATTTGGCAACAAGTACCTCTACCTTGGAACTTATAGTAAGGCTCTCTCTCTAATTCACGTATTTCAACCGCTAGTCGTTTCATATTTTCATTAATTAGGCTTTGTCAATATCAGCACTTCAAATCAAAAACTAGATAAATTGCTATTCCAATTGCCTTCCAACCGACTAAATTGAAGGCAATTGCAGCCTCTGGAGGTTGAGGGTTGGAAATATGCCTTAATTGACTCCCAACCACCGTTTTGCCCCCATCCCCATATGGGGAAAGTGTCGCATTTGCCTAGGTGACTCATTTTGTGCACCAATTAGCCTTTATCTAGATATTTAATCTCTTTGATTTCCCAACTTTTGTCTTCCAAGTCATATACATCACACCCAACTGTCTTAGATTTAGAGAACTGGATTTGTTTTGGGACTTAAAGAGTGTTAGCGGTTTACACTGGCCTGGATTTCTGTGAGGAACAGAATCAGGCCAACCAAAGTGAGCTCTGACTAGATGCCAACTTCAAAGTTACCACTGTCAGTCTACATGCTAGCGTGGCAGAATCATTTTTTTTCTTAGAAAAAGAGAAAAAGTTTATAAATTTTTTAAAAAATTTTAAGAAAGAGGACCGAATTTATCCATAAAATTCAATTACATCGTTATTAAAAAAATTTCATAAACATTAATCTAAATAATTATGAAAACTTTTTTAAGAAAACATTATTTCGTCTTAACAAATAATTTAAGTAACATTAATTTTTATACTTACTACGATGATTATGTAATTTTTTTCTTTATCATTAAAACAAAAATTTATCAGAAACATGGTAGGTGATACTCTGAATATGACACTTTGAAAAATTAACTGTAATTGATTTGTTAAAATAAAAAATAGCAATATAGGTGTCAACTCTTTTAGACATTTGTGGTTGGAGTAGCTGAAAATACGCCAGGTCCACGAGGAAGGGACACAAAAAAGCAAACAATATTTGGTTTGTCAGATCCCAGCACCGGTTTTGGATTAGTCGGAGCGTAATCCCAACTGGTATAAGCGTGAATGCGTGAGTTGTGCAAGTGATAGCTACAATTGCTACCAGTTGAGCACGTGAGAGCCCACATCCTAAGAAGTGTATTGACCTTTTGTTTTGTCCAAAATCTAAGCCATTGTATTAAAGTAGAGATTGGCGTGTCAGTCTTGTTCACAAGCCCTCGTGTTAGATCTCCAACTCTCCCTAACCCCGCTTTGCTTTTGCCTTAAAAGATAAATTGCTTTCCATTACTTAGAATGTCCCAAAGGCTAGTCGCTGACCAATGACATTCTGGTTTTAATGTGTCACTTTCTTACATGATCTGCTAGGTAATTTTTAGGCGTATAGATACTCTACATCTCCTAATGGAGTTCATTTTGTGGTCCAAATAGTGAAAGGTTAATAAACCTAAGTAGGTAGCGAGTCATGATTTTTTTTTTGTTGCCCACGAGGTGTCCTAGGCAGGTTCCAACTATGGGAAAACACTTTTAAATTATCCACACCCAGATTAATCCTTGCTCGAACCGGATAGGTCCCTTGCGGGAGGTAAAGTTCTGGTCTCAAATTTTAAACGGCTGCATACATAAAAGATTCGATATCGTCTCAAGCCAAATATTAAGAGGCGGGGGACAATTATTAGTCAAAATGGCGCATGCTTTTACTATTTTATTGGAACTTTTTTTTTAGACGTCATGTAGTTAAAAATTAACGTACGTACACATATCAACTTATTCGTTCATTGTTTTTCTAATCTAAAAAGGAATCACATGAAAGATATCAGAAGCACTTGCTGTTCCTGGCAACCTACAGTTCAAAGTAGGATTCTTTGGCAATTCTTGTACTTGTGCAAGTAACCTCATTTCATTTATCCCCTTGTTTCATGCAACTTGTCAAACGCGTAAGGCACCGTAGATGTAACTAGTTTGGTCGGTTTTGGTTGCCCACCACCTGAACCTGCACCCTTTTTTTTGGATATACTTTTACATTTTATATATTGATTCGATTCCCGTGAGCCAATTAAAATTAGTTCCCAAAATGGGAAGTAGTTGTCAAGTAGTGGCCACGTGATTTCCAATCTAGATTTACTGTTATAAACCCTAGATGTCAACTTACTTTTGTTTATTTAAGATCTTTTCTTAGACAATTACTTTAAGTTAACTCGGTAAATCAGATGGCTAATCTCATTTTTCGCGTGACCCCCCTGACCCTGTGGGATTTTCAATCCAAACTTCATCTAAAATTATCAGATACACAAGAAGAGGCAGCAGCAGCGTATGACATGGCAGCGATACAGTATAGAGGATCAAACGCAGTGACCAATTTTGATATTAGCAATTACATTGACCGCCTGAAGAAGAAAGGTGTCCCTTTGGACCACATCCTCCATGAACCCCCCACCAACTCATCTACCGAGTCTGAAGATGCCGAAGCAGAGGTTGAACAACCGCCACCACCACCACCCTCTCCACCGCTACCACAACCAACCCAACAACGAACGACAGTAGCATCACCCCCTTACATGAAACAACAAGAAGAACATCATGCATCATTACCACAGCTTCTTGCTCCATGCATGGAATCAAGTTCTTTAATGGCAATGGACACCATGGAAGGGCAGGACCAGGACCTCACATGGGGATTCTGCTTAGAGTCACTTTCAGTACCTGAGCTCTCGCTGGGAATTGGAAATGGTTGTGAGTTACCGGACTTGTTTAACGACAGGGGGTTTGAAGAAAACATAGATATGATATTTGACGCATGTTCCTATGAGAATGGGACACAGTCACAGACGGAATGCGCATGGGACAACTCGGGCTGTGGGCTGGTCGAGGTCGAGGGTGTTAGCATTTCTGAAAGCAGGAAGGATGGCTCCGTTTCTTTTGACTTCTCTGTTTAAAAGGGTTTTGTCTTCGACGCGGGGGGTTGATAAGTTTGTGGTGATATTTGATGTTGGCTTCTCTGTTTGTGGATGGGAAAAGGAAAAAGGAAAAGGAAAAGTTTTAGAAGAATGTCTTCGTCTTCATCTTTGTTTTCAGTTTTTCTTTGGTTTGAAAGAAAAGAGAAAGACTAAATAAAAAAAAAAAAGAATTTCTGTTTTTGGATATAAACTTTGCTCTAAGTATACAATATTGTTAGATATTAAAAAAAAAACTATTGAATAGATGATCTTGTGTATAAATTATGCCAAGTTTATGAAGCAATAATGCAATACTTGAGTTGGTTTGGGCGTTTTTCTTCTGTTTTCTTTTCACTTTGGGTGGTTTACTGGTTATATGGATCAATAGTAGCAGGAAAAACGCTTACTTCACTTGATACGTGATTCATTGAGTGAATAGGACATCAAACTTCAATAATCTGATCACAAAAAATGCAATAATGTTAATTCGTATTCAAACCATAAGAAGTTGAATAATTAAATTCTTGTAGGGTTTGCCTTAATCTTTATTTCATGTTGCCTTGTTTCAAAACAAAATTTAAATTACTTAGAATTAATGGTTTATATATTATGAATATACATATTTAAAGTGTTTGCTTTACACTTTAAAATTTTTGTTTTGAAAAAAAAATCCCCCTTCAAAATGAAAGTTATAATATAAGAAACTGATAAAGCAAATATATACAAGAAGGAATGAATTGTGTGTGTCAACAAAATTTTGCAAGTTCTTTCAATTCATATAATAAGTAAATCCTAGTTAACGGCTAAAAATAGTAGGAACCTGTCAGATGATAAAGCTTTTTAAACGACAGGAGTCTGTTAGGTGATAGGAGCCTTTTGTAGGATAAGACCCTACTAAAAGAGCTTATTGAATGATAAATCCTATTAAAATAATTTAAAAATATAAGGCGTCCGTTAAAACTGAAAGGAATCACTTGTTAGTTGAAAACTGAAGGAGCATCTTATAAAGGTGAAGAAACTTCTTGCTAAAAAGAACACACAGACATACACAATATAATGTGAAAATTTAAAAGTTAAAGAGATAGAGAAGAAGAACATAGTCGATTTATACTGGTTCGACTTATAACCCAAGCCTACGTCCAGTCCCTAAGTATCCAACTTTAGTGTTTCACTATAAAAATATGAATATTAAATTTGACAAGTCTCTCCAAGCTCACAAGTACATATTTCTCTCTTGATCGAGTGATTTCACTTTCTAAGGCACAATAAAAATGATATGATTCTTACAGATGCTGCTTAAATATTTCGAGAGTTTGTGTATGATCATTTCTTCATAAGTGTTATTGCTCTTTTTTAAATAGTCAATTTCTTTAACTAGTTGTTGGTTTTTAAATATGAATAACTTTAATGTCATCTTTGCTAAAAATCTTCCAATAATCATGAAGCTAATATATGGCACTCGCAACGATGTTTGATGAGTAAATGAGGTAAGCACTTCATCCATTGAACATCGTTTAGATGAACTAACATCTTTTGTGAGACAGATTGCAGTTGGACAGGCACAAGTGAAAGTGTTGGTGATGAACGCAAGTGCACGTTTCTATCGTCAAGTAGTAAAAATATCGATCCCACGGAGACCAAATTAGTTAAAAAGTAATACTTGTAATAATTTCTAATTTAAGCTAATAACATAAAAATTAAAGAAAAGATCGATTGATTGAGGTTGGAAAAATAAAATAAAAACGAGAATTAAAACAAGATAAAAATATAAGAAATATCAATGGAATAAAAATCTAGGAATTTAACTTCCCCTTGATTTTACCTCGGTGTCGAAATTTTCTAGGTTTAATTCATATACCAGGTTTGATAACCTAAGATTCAAAATTAATTACTAAGCTCTCCCGGATCATTAGTAATCCTAATCATCAAACCAATTTCCTATATTTATATGGTAAATTGTGACGATTCAATGATTGCTTTATCAAACCAATTTTAATGTGGTTACTTAGGGTGGATAGGTATCTCCCGATTCTAGACACAAATCACTATGAAAGTGATTCTAAGCTATTGCAATTTTTTTTCCAAATCTATTGCTCCCTGTTACGTTACACAAATATTAAGAAAATCAATTTCATAGGTGATCAAATTATGAAAAGCATTAAGAACAAATTGCAATAATCAAACCTTTAAGTAAAAATGGGCATAAGAAATTAAACGGAGAAAATACCAATTATCCGAGATTACATCAAGGGTTCCGTTAAAATCCTAGAATAAAAAGATTAGTTACGCATAATAATAATTGCAACAATGAAAATAATAAAAGCAAACATCATGATAATGAAATAAGTAGCTGGAAGAATTGAAGAACAATGCGCGTGTCCTCCTTGCAAAGTTGGTTTGTAACGTTGATGGCTTGACTAGTGGAGCCTCCCCTTCCTTCACGTTGATGCTTGTCCCAATAGCGTTGATGAAGCTTGCTTTCTTGGCTGATGAATTAAGTGTGACTATAGTGGAAAGTGAGTGTTGGGCTTTTGTTCTGTCGTTGGTGTCCCCCTCCAAAAGCTAAATGAATCATCCATAAAAAATGGACCCCTCTTGCTTTTTTAATGTGTCACGTCCTCCCTTTCCAATGAATGGAGTTTGGTTGTCTAGAATGAAGAACTGGTGGGATAACATGAGTGGAGATGGTGGAGCCCTCCTATCAAATGAGTGGAGAGAATAAATAAATTAATGAGTGAATGCTCCAAAACTTCCTTCAATCACGCAACCCAGCTTCCTCCTTGAATATTCACGCAGCTAATTCATTTTTTCCTTGAGAGATGAGTGATCAGTGTAACCTTAATGGAGGTCTATCACGTGAGCGATATCCAGCTGTCCTCTAATTTTGTTAATCTCAACCAACTGCTTGAACACCTTTACACCACCAGCTGCCGTGATTTGTTTTTCATCTCAAGCAACTCACAATATCTTCACAAGCAGCCACGTTCTTTTGCTTTTTTTTTCACTCAGCTAACGTGTTTTTTCCATACTCCAGCGCTGCACACTGCTTGTATTTTCTTGATTTAATTTCTGTCTTTCTCTAGATTTTCTCCTGGTGATTTTCATTTGTCTTCATTTGTTTTGGAGCTGTTCTTCCCACGCTTATATTTCCCAAATAATTCTCTCGGATTGTTCACGCCCACCGACTTACTCTTGATTTTATGTGTGATATATTGCTTGTTTCTCTTTAATTAATTGCCACCATAAACACTACTCCTGTTGCGTTGTCCCATGCTCGGTGGTGTGTCTCATATGCGTGGCTTACGACCCTTTTGTAATTGCGTGATATTATTTGCTGCTTGATTTATTCTTTGTCCAGCCCTTTCTCCTTGATTTTCAACGCATTCGTCCAGCCAATGCTTCCTCTCTTTGTCTTTTGTGCCTCCATCTGGTGATTGCGCGTGTTGTTCTTTGTGGCATCATATAACTGTTGTCTCTTGCTATGCGTGATAGTCTACTTGCTAATTTAATTGTTGCTTGCTGATTTTATCTGTAGCGTGATCTGTCTCCTTTAAATCTCTGCTGCTGTGACTCAATTTGGACATTTCCTCAAATTAATTATTGTTGCGGTCTTTTGCAATTAAAAACAAGTGTATTTCCTACAAATTAAACAATACCCATTAAAAATGCAGATTAAGATAAACAAAATAATTTAGTAGGAAAAATACATATAAGACCCAATAATTAACCCAGAAATTAAGGAAAATGTCATAAAATTTAATAAGAAAATGCATCCAACAGAAAGTGTGCAAGATATGTTCAAACACGAGCCACCCAACTAATGAGTGCCCAATGTTGCAAGATGGGGGTATGAAGTACATGAATGCTGCAGGAGGGAACTTCCCGTACCAATACAACCTGTACTCGTAAACGTATAATCCAAGTTAAAGGAATCACCCCAACTTGAGTAATAGAGGGAACCGGCAACAAAATTACTTCCAAAATTTGTCATAAGAAACAAAGAGAATCAAATGCCATGGATTAAGGTTTCCAGTTATAATTGAGTCATTGTATTCTTGTGAGAGAGAGCTTTGTTTCATTGTGAGTTAGGTAATTCTTGAGATAACTTATATGGTTATAAGGGTTAGGACTATCTTATGGAAAATTCTAAGCACCCCAACCTTTTAAGGTTTGTGTTAAGCCTAAAAAAAGATGAGTTATAGTGTTTTACTCTTCAACCATTAAAGAAGAACTATAATGGATTTAGAATTCTTCGACACACTTGAGGAGTAGAGATAGGTTAAGGAGGACTAAAAAACTATAAATCATAAGTATTCCTTTATTCCATTAGATCATCAATTTTTAAATTTCCATTTAGTAATTCCTATTGTGATTGGTATACATATCTTTCCTTGTGTGATTGGTTGCTTTGGTATATCAATTAGACACTTAACATTTTTTTCTTAAAGAGATTAAGAATATTGTTGGACCCCGAAATTTTCTGTAAGTCAAGACTATTAAACGAGTGATTATCGATGATTATTTGGAAATTATTTATGTATAAAGCGAAGGAAAATCCTTGATCTTAAAATGAAATGACAAAGATGGTTTAAATACAAGATGGATTGTATGAGAAATTTGGGAGTTTTAAAAGCTGGAAAATGCTATTGAACATGTGCATGAGTATGCTTCGATGTTTTAGCCATAAGTTGATCTCTAGTTATCCAAATGAGATGATTCTTGATTTGGAGTAAATTAGAGACATAAGGCTACAAATTGTATGATGACATTGCGTTCTAATTCAATTGCTAAGAAAGTCAATTTTAGGATGGAAGTCACGTGCAGGAAAATATTTTGGAATAAGAACAGTCTGAAATGTTTGGTGAATAATTGTCAGAATATGGAACCAAATGGAATAATTTTTGTTGTCATTAAAAAATTAAGACAATGAGGAACAATTGTCTAGACGGAAGTTGTATCAAATTCTTTCAAGTTGATGGTTAGAAAAATGTCTTGATCTTTGGAAAGAGTTAAGCATGATTTAAATGAATTTTGAGGTATTGATAGATTAATTATTCTACTTTGTGGACTTAATTA
>JAOQMR010000005.1:26706143-26730204 GCA_027563865.1 Erythroxylum pelleterianum
TCCATTCAATCGAACCAAAATTGGAGAGTGATCAGAAACTGGGGCTACAACAGCCTTAGCGACAGCATTAAGAAAAAATGATGACCAGCCTAAAGATGACATTGCTCTATCCAATTTTTCGCGACAAATCACCACATTATCCCTCTTCTTTTCCCACGTATATCGATACCCTTGCCAAGGAACATCGCTCAACCCACAATCTGAAATAGCATCGACAAACCCGTTAATGAAATATCTCTGAACAGCAGCACCACCCAACTTATCTTCTACCGTCAATAAGTTGTTAAAATCTCCTAAGCACAACCAAGGCCTTGAGTCTCTGCTCGACAAATCACGAAGCAAATCCCATGAAGCATGACATTTAGAACTCTCAGGAAAACCATAATAACCAGTCAGTCGCCAACTATTATTCTGAAAAATCACAGTAGCATCAATAAAATTACTCGAGAAATCCCTAACAGACACATCAACTTCCTTCTTCCATAATAAACATAAACCCCCACTCCTACCAATACAATTCACTGTAAAACAATTATCATAGCGAACCAAACGACAAACCTCCTCCATTTTATTCCGCTGCACTAGTGTCTCCATAAGAAAAACAATCGTAGGTCTATAGGTAAAAAGGAGATCACTGAGTGCTCGTACCGCGCCAGAGTTACCTAACCCTCGGCAATTCCAGCTTAAGATACTCATTGCCGTCGGCTATGAAAAGTGGCCCTCCATAACTCCACCAACAGAAATCAGAAAAGAAAAGAATGCATAAAGTAGAAGAGAAAACCCTAAAAATTGGGAAAAAACCACTGGCGTTACTTTTCAAGACAACGCTGACAAATAAATAAATTGACACAACAATACCAAACCGTGCACACAAAGGCACGACAAAACACATGCACACAAAGGCACGACGAACCCAACCACGAGAGATTTAACAACCGCCCTCCGCTAATAGTAAATTATATTTTATTAAAGTTCTTCAAATGGTAATTATGTGAATCCTGATAAAAATGTCAAAGTATAATACATGAAATAACAAATAAGACCCAATCCTTTATTAATAAATAAAAAAGCCTAAATCATTGGTTTTAAAAGGAAAAAGAAATAAAGAAACAACGTGGTGAATATCGTATTAGACTTGGTATGATACAACATCGAAGCTAGTTAATAATGAATACTATTTTAGATATTTTTTAAAATTATAAAATAGTACCTAAATTTTATAAAATTACAAAATAGTGGCTCACTATATTATGCAATATAGTTTTTATCTTTATTTCAACCCTATCTATAAAAATGATAATTATATAAATTGAACAAGCCAATAAGCATTTTGTATTCTCAAGCCAACTTTCTAAAACATATCCATTTGTTTTCTTGAAGTTTATAACCTCATGTATTTGTATGCGTTTTTCATCCTGGACACAATTGTTTAGTTCTGAAGCTTGGGTTGAAACTTTTTGAGTTTCATGTTGTTCTTGTGACTTGTGGTTATGCTATAGCATTCATCGCTGATGCATGGTTTTATTATTTCTATTTCCACATTGATTAATTCATAATTGTTCCTGGTTGCCTTGGTTTTGTTTACTTCGCAGACTTGTGTTCATCTGTATATTTATTTATAGTGAATAATATTAGTAAATCTGTATCAAATTGTGAACTTAGCTAGTTTATGCAATAAAATTGATCTCTAAAAAAATGATTTTTCTTTAGTTAGTAGCTCAAGTCATGAGTTCAACGTATAATTAGGCATGTATGCTTTATATGTCAACCTCTTTGAGATATACCCAAAAGCAATCAAGAAGCCTGAAAATTGGAAATTGTATGCATGATATGTCTGATTAATAAATACTCCCTCCGATTTATAATAAGTGTCGTTTTAGATACATTTGAATTATTTAGAATAAGTGTTATTCTTAACTTTGTACGCATGTTTATAATTTTACTTTCAAAATTAGACTTTAATTTCTCTTACATCTTAATTACACAGATTATATTTTTAGGACACTTTAACATGTAATTAATAAGGATATATTAGATATTTCATTAACTTTCTTAATAAGATTCCTCTAAAACGACTTTTATTATGAATCGGAGGAGTACTTGATTTGATTCATGAAAATAACTAGGAGCAATCAATTTATAAAATAAAATCCTCTTTCAGTTTTAATACTTAGAATAAATTATGGCAGCCTAAAAATTAGTAATGAGCAGGGAGAAGACGAGCCGTTAATGGCGGTGAGCGGGGAGAAGATGAGTAGTTGATGTTTTGATGAGTCCCCAATAAGCAACGGAGAAGTCGAGCGACAATGGATAAAAGATGAAAAGTGGGAAGATGAAGCGACAATGAGCAGAAGATGAAGTCTAAACAGCAACGAAAGAGACGATGGAAGTGGAGAAGATAAAAGCGATAAGCGGCGTCGTTGGCAATGATGATAGTGAGTCGAGGAGAGATTGATAGAAGAGGCAAATAAGGAGTTAGTTGAAGAGAAGGTATGAAATTCTAAGAATATGAATACGAGAAAGAGAATATCTCAATAGAATTTAGTTTTTTTCTAAATTCTTATTTAAGCCAATATAATAACTGAAATTTAAATTCTATTAATGGTATTTCTGTGAAGAAAAGAAAATCAAAGATACATAGGATGGTGAAGGTGAAACGGAGAAATGACAGAAACTTTGAGATAAGGTAGAAAAACAAAGGAATAGCGAACCCAACTGCTTGAGAGATTGATAGTATCGGCTTTCTTTATAATTTTAAGATTACTTTAGGTAAGCCTATACTGAAAGAAAGTGAAAGCTAACTGAAGCAAACAAACAAAACAGACTCAAACGAACCAATAATCGATCGAACCAAAATTAATAACATAAAACTAATCGAATCCAAAAGAAAATCCCACCAGAGGGAGAGGCAGAGTGAGCGTGCGTGTGGAGAGAGAATGGGAGGGAAATGGGGTTTCTGGTTCCTCGATCGGAGTTCTTCCCAAGTTTAAGGTAACTTCTTCCTTCTTCTTTTTGCAAAGCAATTAGCATTATTTATTGTTTGCTTAACATTCACGACAACAACTTGGGAATAATTCAATTATGCCCTTGCTTTTGAGGGGAATCATTTTTGGCGAACTGACGCCTTTCTGCAGGCATATATGTCTGTCTAATTCAACGGGCGGTTTTCCACAGAAGTTGACACTCTGGATTTTGCAACTGTGGAAAGACTAGGCAGTTAAATGACAAGGGTTACACCAAGTTAGCTCGACGACTTACTGAATGACGTTTGTTTCGTCTTAATAAACAGAGATTTGAGCTGAAATTGTTTGATTTCATGTTTATACTTTGCTTTATCGTGTTTCATTGTATTTGGCATTTTATTCAATGGAAAATTTCTTGCTTGGTTTAAAACAACACTGATGGCTTCTCCATGTTTCCATTTGGGAATCGATTACCATTTTGATTATTAACTGTGCAGGTGTATTCCTAATGCAGCCTGTCTCTGCTTCCGCTCAAATTGAGATAAGTATGAAGGTTTTGTTACAGCCTGCCTAGTGATTAGGAAACGGACTAAAATTCTATATCTATGGATGTTAGGGATATAGATGTGGAGGTAAAAAAAGGAGATGACCCTATGATAGGGGGAAGTGACTGTAATGAATCAGATAAACATAATTTAATTGATAAGTCTACAGACAGAGTGGTGAGAAATGAGGGACATGATGGAATATATTTACCTCATGTTGGTATGGAGTTTGAATCAGAAGATGCCGCAAAAACATTCTACGATTTGTATGCCAAGCATATGAATTTCACCACTCAGGTTGGTCAGTTTACACGTTCCAAGCCTGATGGACCAATTGTTACATGGGAATTTACATGTTCTAGAGAGGTGTTCAAAAGAAAGAATATAGAGAGTTGTAATGCAATGCTTAGGATAGAGAGAAAGGAGTCGGAATATTGGGTTGTAACTAAATTTGTAGAGGACCATAACCATTCTCTAGTAGCACCTAGCAAGGTTCATTATCTTCGACCTCGGAGGCATTTTGCTGGTGCTACAAAAAATGTGGCTGAAATGCTGTATACGACTGGTGACATCTATGTTTCCACGGATGGAAATCGTTTATCTTATGAAAATGATGTTAGGAATTCCTTCCCTGTAGAACCCAATTGCCAAGATAGAAAAATTACATCTACACCAGCAAATTATGTAAGGCCTCCAAAAAGAAAAAGGACCCTAGGGAAGGATGCTCATAATCTCCTAAATTATTTCAAGAAAATGCAAGCAGAGAATCCTGGCTTTTATTATGCAATACAACTTGATGATGAGAATTGCATGACTAATGTCTTCTGGGCTGATGCCAGATCAAGGGCAGCCTACAATCACTTTGGTGATGCAGTAATTTTTGACACAATGTACAGACCAAATCAATATCAGGTTCCATTTGCTCCTTTCACAGGGGTAAACCACCATGGTCATATGATATTGTTTGGTTGTGCATTACTTCTAGACGAGTCTGAATCTTCCTTGGTTTGGCTATTCAGGACCTGGTTATCTGCAATGAATGAACGGGCCCCTGTTTCTTTCACTACAGACCAAGACAGAGCCATCCAAATGGCAGTTTCTCAGGTGTTTCCAGAAACTCGCCATTGCATATGCAAGTGGCACATTTTGAGAGAAGGTCAAGAAAGGTTAGCTCATATATACCTTGCTCATCCTTGTTTCTATGGAGAGCTATATAGTTGTATCAACTTTTGCGAGACAATTGAGGAATTTGAATCAACATGGTGCACCCTTCTCGATAAATATGATCTTCAAAAGAATGAGTGGCTTCAGGCTGTGTATAATGCTCGGAAACAGTGGGCACCAGTTTACTTTCGTGGCACTTTCTTTGCTGCACTTCCATCAAATCTAGGTGTAAGCTCGTTCTTCAATGGGTATGTGAATCAACAGACAACTATATCTCTATTCTTCAAGCAATATGAAAGAGCTCTAGAGCATTCTTTAGAAAAGGAAATTGAAGCAGATTATGATACAATCTGCACCACACCAGTGCTCAGAACTCCATCACCAATGGAACGACAGGCTGCAAATTTCTATACAAAAAAGGTGTTCTCCAAATTTCAGGAAGAACTAGTTGAAACTTTTATTTATACTGCTAATAACATCGAGGATGATGGAGTGATCAGTACGTACAGGGTTGCCAAATATGAACATGATGACAAGGCATACATAGTGACATTGAATATCTCAGAGATGAAATCTAGTTGCAGTTGTCAGATGTTCGAGTACTGTGGTGTTCTCTGCAGACATATATTAACTGTCTTTACAGTAACAAATGTTCTTACCCTTCCATCACAGTACATATTGAAAAGATGGACAAGGAATGCCAAATCTTCGGTTGGAGTGGAGGAACAGAATACAGATTTACAGGGAATTGAAAGTCTGACCACACGCTTTAACAAATTGTGTATGGAAGCCATCAAATTTGCAGAGGAAGGAGCAGTTGCCGCTGAGACTTACAATGTGGCAATCAATGCTTTAAGAGAAGGTGAGAAAAAGGTTGCGTCTATAAAGAAAAACATTGCTAAGATCACACAGCCTCTGCACAATGCAAGTGGAAATAGCCAGGAAGCCAATAACAAGAGACCACCTTTATCAGTTTTTGATATTGTCCCATCACTGTGGCCCTGGCAAGATCCAATGCCTGAACAGTTCAATCTCAATGACATGGGAGTTCCTGTTGCTGATCTGAATCAACCCAATGTGGCCCCTGTGTCTATCAAATGTGATGGTGCCCTTTCTGATAACTCGGTATGAAGTAACAATGTGATTTTGACGTTCAGCATGTGTTTTGTTCTTTTTACATGGAAGGATCTTTTAATGGTTCCTTTGTTAAAATTATCTAGGTGGTTTTTACTTGTTTTAAGTCCATGACTTGGAAGATAGAAAATAAGCCCAATACACCATCTGGAAAGGTAGCTGTAGTCAAGTTGAAGGTATGGCACCTTGCCTTTCCATGAGCAGATACCACTTGTATCTTGTAACATATTACTGATGCATATTTGTTTTAATAGTTCATGAGGTGATGCAAACTGCTATAAACTATGTGATCCTTCATTGGGTGTTAATAGTTGAAATGTTTTGCAATTTCTGACAAAACATCTAGCTAGAATTTACCTGAGAGTACCTTTAATTTGGTGCATGATACACTGTGGGACATTATATTGGATAATTCTATAATTTAGTTTGAATTTTTTGTTAATGATTTACAAGTAAGAAGATATGCTTAAATGATACTCATTGTAAAAATATTACTTCATTTTGAAAGGCTTCCTTTTGATAAGTAAGGCCTTGAGTATCAAATATTGTTGACTTCTAAATGTTGTCCATTGCCAAAATATTGGAGGCTAGTTAACTGTACCAATTTTTACGTCTACAAATCAAGTGTTGAAAACATCAGGTGATTGAGAACAATATAGATCATTGTCTGCACTAGTCTGTTATCATCTTTATCTCTTTCAGCTGCAAGATTATGGAAAAGTTCCATCAGGGGAGTCCGAGGTGCATTTTAGATTAACAAGGGTCACACTGGAGCCAATGTTGAGATCCATGGCCTATATTAGCCAGCAGCTTTCAACACCAGTCAATCGAGCTGCTGTCATAAATCTGAAGGTATTCCAGTTTAAACATTGTAACCTCTTTTTCTTGCCTATGCTTATGTGATTTTTTTAATAACTTACCATTTTAGGATTTACTGTTCTTGACCTACAACCTGATATAAACAGGTGTTTTGGATTTCATTTTGTTCACAAACTTTAGGTGACCTTCAAAACGTAATTAGGGAGGATATTCTTAAGATACTCTCTTGGAGGTTACAGAACGATTTGGGTTAAGTACAGGGTTTCATTTCTCATCACATTTTTCTTGGTGTTAAAATATTAATCCGAGTCAGTATCAGAAACTGCAACACATTTTCGTGTGAGAAAATAATGTTCCATCTTTCTTTCTTTTCTTCCATCTCATATTTGAGGCTTAGTGGGCCATAGGCTACACAGTACGAAATGTAAAGGATATGTGAGGCAGACGTTCTGATGGACAATTTCTTTTCTTAGCAAATGATAAGCCAATATTAACATATGACATCAATTTGGAATAATGTGCTGTTATAATTTGTTAAAATTTATTAGGAGAAAGGCTTCCTGTGTTCTGGTGAAGATCTCTGATCGAATGAATAAAATTATGATCCTCCTTTGGATATTTTTAGAAGGTTTTAGGAAATCATCCATTCATTTTTGCCATCTATTGTAATAATATCTTTATAATGAATAGTTTTGGTTACATCTGGTTATCTTGGGTTTATTGAGTAAATGTAGCATGAGCTTTTGAATTACCTTGCTATCGTTTGTCTCAATATGACACATCCATTTTGCTCGTGGAATTTCAAGTAAGAAGCAAATTTTTCTGATTTTTGAAACTTGTTCATATCAACGAGTGTAATTTCTTGAGATTTATTTTGCTCTATGCATGTAGAAGGCAGAATGCTTCTGACTTGTATAAATTTTCGCATCCGTCTTAGCTTCAAGATGCCAAGACAACAACTGGGGAAACAGAGGTGAAATTTCAGGTTTCCAGAGATACACTAGGCTCCATGATGAGATCAATGGCATACATCTGTGAGCAACTATGAGAGTGTAAATGAACTTGTACAACTTGGTTTCTTGATCGAGTCATTTTAAGTGGTTGTATTCTCTCTTTTTCATATGAAAGATCCGTTCAAAGTTGGGAATTTTTTCAAGAGTGTGAGCCTGGGAAAATTTGAAGAGAATAGGTGATTACCACCTTAAAGGAGAGAGACGAGTACAACACGAGACAGTATTGATTGACTCTTAACTTGTGCATCTTACCGTATAGTTAGATTTTCATTTATAGTTATGCTTTCATGTTTAACTCTCCAAATTTATGTCCAAGGAGTCTAGATATTCTTTCTGATCAGTTTCCTATAGGTTTAGCGGTGATTTGTATCAAACAGTAGGTAGGATGTTCAAAATTTTTTTCGAGAGAGGCTGATCCGGAATCAGATGTACATCTTGAAAAGCTTGTGACGTCATCATGTGAATTTTAGTTAATATTATTTGGCCATTATTAGCAGCTAGTTTTCGTACCTATTTGACATTTTAAAAGCTTGAATTGAGCTGTTCTTGAATAGAATTTGTACTTTTAACACTATTTACGGATTTCCTAACAATAATTGGGAAACTCCCGTTCAGGCACAACTGAGGACATATACAGCGACTGAGTTTCACTTTCAAATGATTTATATTTCTGCTTTTTGAGACGAATGTTCAGCATTTTTGGATCTGGTGATAGTTCAATGTTTCAAAGTTTAAATTGGAGGCTTGTCGCTAAAATTGCAACTATGATATCAATAGTATGCAACAGCCGAGTGATTCTTCACCTAAAAGTTTCAAAATGGACATTGTCTTAAGAAAATCCGTTATCTGGTTTGTGTTACAGTAAAATCTAAATTCTAAGTAAACAATCAACTAAGCAGTGTCAGCCTCTTCGTTCGAGGACAATTAAGTTTAGAGGTTAGTGATCATACGCTAAATTGTAAAACAAATTAGTCAAAACAAGATTACAACGGACCCATTTATGTTTCATGGAAATGCTGAGGCTATTAGTAACATGGTTACCCATTATTATCTTTCTGATCCACCAACAAGTCCTTTTTTTAATAGCATATTTATTTAAGTGAACATACCTTAATATTCTTTGGCTTCTTTCAAACCATATCAAACCATACCGAGTAGATTGAATAAGATATATTAAGAATTAAGCATTTTTTATCCTTACTAATCGTTTTATATATATTTTTAGCCCACACCAAAGTGTTTTCCCACTAATTAACAAGGTAAACTAATTTCATTTTTTACTGCATCCTTGCCCAAACAGTGGAGGAGAACCTGCCCCTGAAGAATAGATAGCTGGAAGTTTTAGGTAGAGGGTTAAATAAAACACATATCTGATCATTACCTCTTTTCACTTTATCTTTAATCTTCAAACTTCCTCTAATAGCCAACCATGTTATAAAGGGAGCCTTAGGCACGAGTGATCCATTCCTTACTATATTGTACCAAGGAATACTCAAATGAAGAGGTCTCATAGCTTTCATGCAAGAAGAGTTGGATAAATCTCCACTACTGCTAGCAGATCAAATTAGTCTATCCTTGATTTAAGAATTAAGCATGTAACTAGGGATAATATTCTGAAATCTGTCAACTCTCCTCCTGATGATCTTCCACTCATTGTTAGGCAATGATACGAGAGACCTTGGTATTGATTGTCCATCTACCTAATGAATTGTACAACTCATCCCTCTTAATCAAAGACTATATGTGACTAGTTATCAAACCAAATCCAAGAATCTTCACCATTACCAATCTTCATTTTGATAAGTGAGTAGCTTATGCATCTATGCTTTAGAATGTTAATGAAAGGCCATGAATGCTCAGTCTTCTCTTCCAAATGCTAGAAATTGGATTTACTCAAGTAGTAAACATTTTTCTATTTATTCCATAAAGCCTCTTTATCATTAAGAAGCTTCCAAATCTTCTTGGCTATTATTTTGGTTTGAATCAACTAAAAAGAAACCATCCCCAATTCTCCTTCTTGCTTTCTCTAACAAAGGTGTTCCCATTTCATCTTATTTTTCTTGGAATTGTCTGCTTTCCTAGGCCAAAAAAAGTTCTTCATACATCTTTCAATCTTCTTAATGATTTTCTTTGGAAGAACCAAGTGTCAGCTCCAATGAAATTGCAAGTTATTAAAAATTGAAATAATTAATTGAACCCTTCTGCTTGAGAAAGAAATCTATTCGGCCAAGCATAAATCTTAGTTTTGTATCTCTGCAACAGTATCAAGCAATCATGGTACTTTAACTTCTTAGATGGTACTTTAACTTCACTATGACCTTAGAAGGAATGGTAAAATGTAGTGAAGTGTAAGAAGGGAGCAGGTAAAATGGACCCATATTACACCAATTATCGAACTAGAAGCTAGAAGTTCTAAAAATTCTCTAAGCTTCAACATTTGATTAATTTTCCTTGAGGTACCAGCCTTAGTTTTCATACTCTAAAAGGTGAAGCCCTTTAAATATTCATCATGCATCCATTTTACCTATAAGTTCTCATGATCATTAAGCAATCTCCATGAACTTTTAGTCATAAGAACCCTATTTGTGATTCTTTTTTTATCCCAAGGCCCACTTGATCTTTATCTAGAAAAATATCTTTCAAGTTACTCTTGGCAATTACTTTGGAAGTAGTTAGGCCACTCCACATAAACTTCTTAAATAGTTTTTCAATAGCATTGATGAGGGTAAGAGGCAAGAACAATGTGAGCACCAATAAACATGCATATTATTGAATATAGATATAATAAGTTGGCATTTACTTGCATATGAGAGAGTTATATTCTTTCAGCTCCAGATTCTTTTCAAGATAAAGTCAAATAGAGATGCAAAATATCTATAAGTTGATCTTTTTTTAGTTGTTAATGTTGATATAATTATATTTTTATTATTGATAATAGTTAAATATTAAAGTTAAATTAATCTATACACTAATTAAGTAAATTTTTTATTTTAGTATCTTATATAATCATCATCATCACCCAGTTTGAAGTTCTGCAATGAAGCGGGGTCTAGGAAAGTCTGATAGTATCTTATATAATATTACTGATAAATATTTTAAAAATTAGTAAATTTATTAAAAATAAATAATTTAATAAGAAAAAGTTTATTTATAAAACTAATATTTATTTTAATTAACTAAAACAAATTAAATTAAAATTTATTTATTTTAAGATTTTTAAAATTATATTTAGGAAAATATTTTATTTAGTTTATAGTAAATCTAATCATGACAAAAAAAACAAAATTTGTGGCTTTTTTAAGCTATAAAAACTGAAAGAAACTAAAACTAAAAACTCAAATAAATAGGGTTTTATCGAATTTGAAACAAAAAATAGAAAACTAAAAATTAATGTAGAAACTGATAGACCTTTAACTATTTAGAGATCAATTTTTGTAATTATTTGATTGGCCAAAGTAATTTTCAATAAACTTACATTGGCATATCAACTAGGAGAGTTTGAAATATTTTTACATTTTTCACGTAATGAAAGCATACTTAAGTTTATAAAGAGATCACATGCTTAGGTCCGTTCTTTGGCATGCTAGAAAAATTAAAATTTTTATTTAAGCATAGCTAGCTGATGATTGTTCTATTGCAGCTTATTTTCTTGTACATATGATCATATGTCTTCTTAGTATATTATTAGATTTCTGCTTTTTCTTTTGGTAAAAGACATGAAACTCTAACATGCCTTAGCTTTCAAAAAGATTTGGAACGTGTCAACTAAGAATTTGGGTAAGTTTAATCTATCTTAAAAATTCTTGTTTGTCTTTTTACCAATATTTTAATATAATAATTAATTAATTAACTTTAAAATATTTTTATTTTATTTTATTTTTAATATATTATAATCCACGTACATAATGAGAATGAGGTTTGATAATATGGCGTTCTGTATTAGTAACATTAACGATAAGATCAATGGTAAATTGTGTTTTTTCAACAAATAGAAACTTTAAATATTTGATTGACATAATTTATAATTTCGACTGGTATTAGAAAATAAGACAAAATATTGGTTCAAAATATAATTTTTCTTTATTATTTCTTTAATTGATTTTCTTGTTTCATTGTACTTTCCAATCACACTTCAAGGTGATGCAAAATCATGCTTTTATAGTCCAAGAAATTGTATCATTTTCATGTCCTAAAAGGGCTACTGTCCGATTGGTACATAAAAGTGACAAAGTTGCTTTGACTACAAAAACATGCCTATCTATTGGAGCAAATTGGATGATCAACCATATATATATATATATATATGGTTGATCATATATATATATATAAATATATATATATAAATATAATCATTAGTGAAAGGCTTATAGAATTTATGGATAATGTCAAATGGAATGAAATGGATGCAAAATTCTATTACAAATCTTCTAGCTTTAATTTATAAATTTTTGTTAAGCAGGAAGGATAAGAAAATAGCAAAAGAGATATGAGACTATCTTACCAAATTATTTAAGATCAAGTCACTTTATAATAATTTTTTTTGAAAAGTAAATCAATAAGTATCATTGATAATACCAAAAAAGGCGATCAAGCAGTTACAAGTTTATAGATACAAGAAAATGAGAGACTATGAGATTAGATATCCAAACCCCATTGTAAAGCTAAAGCATAAAACAAATTAGTCAAAACAAGACTACAACAAACACCAATTATGTTTCATGAAAAAGATGAGGTTATTAGTAACATGGTTACCCATCATTATCTTTATGATCCAACAACAAGTGCTTTTTTAATAGTATATTGATTTAAGTGAACATACCTGAATATTATTTGGTTTCTTTCAAACCATATCGAGTAGATTGAATAAGTTATAACTAGAATTAATCATTTCTTATCCTTACCAATCGTTTAATAGATATTTTTAGCCCACACCAAAATGTTTTTCCACTAATTAACAAGGTAAACTAAATTTATTTTTTACTGCATCCTTGCCCAAACAGTAGAGGAGAACCTGCACTTGAAGAATAGATGGTTGGAAGTTTTAGATAGGGTGTTAAATAAAACACATATTTGATCATTACTTCTTTTCACTTTATCCTTAGTCTTCAAACTTCCTCTGGCTGCCAACCATGTTATAAAGGGAGCCTTAGGCATGAGTGATCCATTCCTTACTATATTGTACCAAGAAACACTCAAATGAAGAGGTCTCATAGCTTTCGTGCAAGAAGAGTTGGATAAATCTCCACTACTACTAGTAGATCAGATTTGTCTATCCTTGATTTAAGAATTAAGCATGTAACTAGGGATAATATTTTGAAATCTGTCAACTGCCCTCCTAATGATGTTCCACTCATTGTTAGCAATGATATGAGAGACCTTGGTATTGAATGTCCATCTACCTAATGAATTGTACAACTCATCCCTCTTAATCAAAGGACTATATGTGAATAGTTATCAAACCAAATCCAAGAATCTTCACCATTACCAATCTTCATTTTGATAAGTGAGTAACTTATGCATCTATGCTTTAGAATGTTGATCAAAGGCCATGAATGCTCGGTCTCTCTTCCAAATGCTAGAAATTGGATTTACTCAAGTAGTAGACATTTATCCATTTATTTCATAAAGCCTCTTTATCATTAAGAAGCTTTCAAATCCTCTTGGCTATTATTTTGGTTTGAATCAACTAAAAAGAAACAATCCCCAATCCTCCTTCTTGCTTTCTCTAACAAAGGTGTTCCCATTTTATCTTATTTTCCTTGGAATTGTCTGCTTTTCTAGGCTAAAAAAAGTTCTTTATACATCTTCCAATCTCCTTAAATTATTTTCTTTGGAAGAACCAAGTGTGAGCTCTAATGGAAGTACATGTTATTAAAAATTGAAATAATTAATTGAACCCTCCCTACTTGAGAAAGAAATCTATTCAGCCAATACTTAAAGGTAAGATTATGGATATCCAATCCAAAAATATCCTTCAAACTTTCAAAATTAGAGATATCCCAAGAGTAGTACATCTTGTTTTTAGGTGATTGACTTTCAACCTAGAAATTCTACAAAAGTATAAGAGATTTTTAGGCAAAATTGATAATGAATCATGATTTGCAACACGAAAAATCATTAGATCATCAGCAAAACTGAGAAGAGTAAGTTAAAGTACCTCACCTTTTTTATGATAAGAGAAATCTAGATCCCCAAAGTGTTAAATATAATGATTTTGTTCAAAATCTCCACAACAATTGCAAACAAGTATGGTGATAAAAGATCACCTAGCCTTATGTCGTTAGCACCTTTAAAAGGCTTGGATAAGGATGCATTTAAAAGCACACTGTAGGAAGGTGTTGAGATACACTCTCCAAGAGATGAATCTAGGAGGGATACAAACCATTCCAGGCTGCTAGTGATAAAACTCTAATTAATGTTGTCAAAGGCCTTAAATATTCTATTTTGATAGCACATCCTTTGATTGATTTATTGGAGGTGCAATTCTTCATTATAATCTTTGGATGTCAAACTCTACTTTGGTGACTGAGCACGTTAATAATTTGACTAGTCTATTATGTTAGTCAAACTATTACTTCAAAGCCTGCTTGATTTTTATGATTAATTCATCATTATCATAACCACTAATTTTATTATAAACTACCTAGTATTTAATGATGATGCCCATGATTTTAGAGGGAGAAAGTTGAAGTAAGAATAAGGAAGACAGGCAATTTAATTCATAATAAGTTAAGGCCTTAATAGTGACAAGAGTGAAATCAATGGAATGTATTTCAAATGGGAGCCAAAGTCACAGTGGATCAAAATAAATAAGTAAGAATGATTTAAAACTCTATAACTATAGTAAGAAAAGTCATTTGTTAAATGATTGTTGGAATTTAACAAGAAAAAAATCAAATAATTATGGAAATTTTACATCTGATGATAGGAATGCTCTATATTATGAAGTAGTAACAATAATTGAAAGTATAAAGACTATATACTCATGGGTGAAAAATAGAGATTATCAATAAGATTATAAAGATAATTCAAGGTTTTCTTATATTTGTGAAAGGAGAAAAGATAAGTGCAAACTTGTATAAGTTAAAGGGCAAAAAATTAGTAGAAGCATAATCATCGGTCGTTTTAATTTGTCCAAGTGAAATATTTTCAATATTATGGTATTAAAAAGCTTGGACATATATCTAAAAAAGGAATTAAGTGAAGATCCGTGTTAAAAGAAAGTTACTTCCTAGACTCATAAAGGTATCACTAACCTTTTTAAGCATTATGTTACAAGTATTAACACTGAACAAAATTTTAACACATATAATTACTAAATTGATAAAAAATGGAATAACTCTACAAATATATTACAAAGGAAAAGCCAAGAACTTATGAATACTTTTTTTATAGAAAGTATTCATAAAACTTTCTATAAAAAAACTCTGACACCTAATATTTACACCTAATACAATGTAAATGAAGCTTAAAACCCTTGTTTATAGAAAAACGAAGGATCTGATAAATTCAATATATAGTTCATCATAATTCAGAGCTCTTTAAATATACTCACTAGCGAACATCTCTGAGAAGATATAAACCCACTTCTTAATTGATGGATAAATAATTAAAAAAAACCTCATCATGTCGTATCATTTTAATTGAAACTAATCTGACACCTAATAAGTTGTTTATACGGTGTACAACTGAAAAGTTTTTGTCATATCAGTATAAAACTAATCTTTTTCTTTTTATTGTATACTTTAGCACACAATATCTGGTTTTTTTTTATCGAGTGTCTTTCTTTTTCTGTGAAGGTTTGACGTTTAATAAATAACCATCGGTAAAATTTTACTGCATTGAATGATTTAGCAAGTGGGGGTTGATAAATGATCTAAAGAAATAGTGAAATGCAGGTGACAATCATTTCATTTCAATAAGGGTCCTTTAAATGAATGATAATAGAAGCATCAATTGAAAAGAAAGAGTGCATTTAAAAACTAATGTAATCTTGACAGCTACTGTATGACGGTCCTGGCACTGGCAAGCTACCACAATTGAAGCCATTCGCACGCTCAAACCATTATCCTATCAACCTGATGCTTCTCAACAGGATAGACTAGAATGGATTACCAGCCCCACTAAAATCTACACAAACGCTTCAGCATACTCCTTGTTGAGACCTCCCTCTCCGCGAGTTCCTTGGTATAATTTGGTGTGATATACAGGTGCAAACCCCATACATGCCTTTATCTTGTGATTAGCTTTCCAAAATAAGCTACAAACAAGAGACCTCCTACGTTAGACAATGAATCTCTTAGACACCTTTTCTTTGAATGCCCCTTTTCAAAATTAGTTTGGCTCCACTACCTTAATCATTTTCAGCTAAACATACCCTACCTTTTAAACCTTCACTCTCTTCAAACTTGGTTCAACCAATCCCTGAGGCCCAGTAATTTTGACCTTCACACCTTTCTTATCTTGCTAACTGTGGTTGTTTATAATCTTTGGTCTGAGAGAAACCTTAGAACCTTTCAAGACAAAGCTATGGATGTGGGGAGCTTCAATGCTAAAGTGATCTTCCAAGTAATAGAGCAGCTTTGCTCAAACACCGCACGTAGGTAAATTGTGCTTTTCTGGTTTATTTTCTCTAATTGTTTCAGGTCCAGAGTGGAGTGGCTTCATCATCCTAGTGGTAGCCTTTTTAGTCAGTCACCTGTTGTTGCTAGCCATGCAAGGATGATACCTATCAACACTAGTGAAGAGCTTAGTATCACACAAGGCATTCCCATCCTTGGGCTGCCAGCTTCTGTCCGTAGGAGCGTGTATAATTCATAAGCAGGAATAACATGGGTGCAAGTACCAAGGCCAAAGGGAGTCTCTTATCTCCCTCAGATTTTTTACCAAGGAACATTGTTAATTTGTAATCATTGTCTGATTATGCTACTTACTACACATGACTCGACTGCATATGGGACCGAGTTTAGTCTTAGCAGAAACAAGATGAATCCCCTATGTGCCTAGGTTCTGTTCTTCGGTGATGAGTTTTGTTATTGGTTAGGATGTACTTCATATTAAATCCCCTTCTTGGTAGTCATATTATCTTGATTGTTGGCCAGCTAGGCTATTATGGTATAGTTGCTTTTTTTAATATTAGTAGGATAGGTCACTCTAGCAGTGGTATAGATTTGGTTCGAGGTGACCTCGTAGTTTGTACATAACTCCTATTTATTTCAATCAATTCACTGAATTACCAAAAACAAACAAAAAAATGGTGTTAATATGTTGATAAAGGTGGTTCCCGAAAGCAAGCTTGAGTTGCATAATAAGCTCATCGAGATGACTTTCAATTAAACAACAGGGTGATTATGGCTCCTCCCGAAATAGATTGGAGGGGGATATTGCTGTGTGACTAACCGCATTTTAGAGCAAATATAAGTTTTGGTGCACTTAGATGTTTTCATGAATTGCAAGGAACGATAAATAAGCGAAGTTGAGACAAAAAATTGTCAAATTGAAGTTATTTTTAGGAGACATGTCCGTGTTTGGTCGAACACATCCATGTCCTTGGTGGACACAATCGTGTGTAAAGATTGTGTATGTTTTTGTAACTGTGTGCAAGTTAGAAGGCAACGTTTCTAGATCAGACACGCTCATATAGAGTTATACATGACTGTGTAAGTGGAGGATACGATAGTGTCACTAATCATGTACTTCACTATAATTGTGTATCTTTGTGATTATCAAAGATCGAGGGACAAAATCCCTACACACAGTCGTGTAGGTGACCATGTCTGATATAAAAATTCTATTTTTAAAATAGAAAAGGGAAAGCATGTGGGACATCTTATAGAGTATAAAAAGATCGTTGAAAAAGGAAAGAGTCTTAGGACAAGAAGGTAAAGAAGACTTTAAGACTTTCTTACTTAATATTTGTATTCTTCAACAACAACAACAAAACTTAGGGTTTGATATTTCAGGATTAGATTGGGACATCAATTTGTACTCTTTTCTGAAACTTTGATTGGGATCATTTCTTATTATATTGTGGCAATTTTTCGAGGTAGGGTCAATAGTTTGGAACTCAAACTCTTGTAAGTTGTTATTTGATTTAACAATTTAACTCCTAATTTTTTCCCTACATTAAAATTTTTTATGTATATTATGTCATCTATGTTACTTGGATGAATTGTTTATTGTGATCGAGTTGCTTGTGATTATTTGATTATTCTTTGTAGGTGTTGTGATCTGGCCTAAAAAAATGCTTCTCGCTCGTCTTCCTTACCAGAATCATATATTGTAACTACTTGTTATCAGCTCTTGGATTTGCGTGCTTTTCAGGCATGGGATCTTCTGTACCTTTCATCCGATTCTTACTCCATTTCTTTTGATCTGAGCCGTTTGTTGGCTTGATGGTTACGTATAATTTCATGGAACAAAATAGGAATTGGTTAAAAGGGTCAGAGGATCTGATCCTTTTAACCATTAGATTAGATCAAACATAAAGAATTCGTGGTGATTGTCTTGATGGAGTAAGCGAAAGGCCAGCTTGACATAGTCGGCCTGGGATATTCCTTTATTTTATAATTCTGATAATGGAAAAGGAGAATTCATATTGAATTATGAGGTTTTAAAATTTTAATACTTTCTGCTGACTTATCCACAGTAATTTGAGAAGCAAAAAGATGGATGTGCATATTGTTGATTGGTCTCAGCATAAGAGTTAGCAAACAAATACTATATCATCATCTGGAGCTGGCAAGGCTGGTCCAATATCGTTCATACATGGTCCCTGATTATCGTGCGGAACATCTCATGAACATGACCAAAATCCAAAAATTTCTAGCTTAGCAACGAAAGAATGCATATAAATTGGTCGTTTCTTAAAGTAAGCATAGTAACTATAGCTTATCCAAAAGTTTAAACAGAAGCTACATTCTGCCGATATAGACATGGAATAATCGACACAGACTTTTCTCGACTGATAATTCAGAACGCGGAATCAGGGATGTAGAGACTTGTCTTAAGTTTTAGTAGTTGATTCCTGATTTCAAAGGTAATATCGGTTTAGGTTTCAACTCACTAGTACTACTCTTTGAATTTGTATAAAAGCTTTTAAAGTTCAGCAGGAATTTAATAGAAATCAGTTTGGTCTCACCTGCCAATCCCACTAACATAGAATTCCAGGTGAAGTATAGGGGGTTGATAAATAGTGAAGTGAAGGTCAGAGACTTATTGTTGACGAAGTGAGGAGAGCACCGCATCCTGCAGGGAGCTGTCCCTCTTCATTGCAGCTTTGAACTCGTCGAATGTAACCTTTCCATCGCTATTGGCATCCATCAGGTCAAATATTTCATCCAATTTTCCAGGTTCTGTAATGTCAGCTGGAAGGCATTCCTCCGGCAAAGCCTGTTCAATGAAAAGCTGTCTCATATTGTATGTAAATAAGCTTAAGCTCAGTTCAATTGCAAGACAAGGAAAGCCACAATACTCTAAGCAATGATGCCACTTCTTCCTTTGTGATACATCCTGATCGGTCAGTATCATACATCTGTAAGGGAAGAAACATTAAGATAATTAGCTTACTTCAAACCACTTGTGTTCTCTTGTTTGTTGTGAAGAGGATCAGTTTTGTAGTACATGTCAACACTGCATAAGATAATTCTCAAGAATTAGATAAGAACAGTGTAACACCCAAGGCTTGGTCTAAGTAAAAAAGGGGACAGGATCCAGGAATCACAGCATTTATCAGAGTTCAGATGTCCTGGGCTGGTTAAAGAAAGGAAAAGGGAAAGGGAATTTGGTCGAAAATGTAATTCTATTGTACAAAATGGAGGTAAGAGGTCACTTCTTCTGTGATCAGTTTCAATTCCTGCTCCCCAACTGCTATTTGGGAGCCTTAAAGAATAGACTCGGAAATATTTTCCCGGGGTCCTAAACTGATTTATAAGTTTTGTTGGAATTTTGTACCTTAATTTAGTTCACATGAAAGTAAAGAATTAGTAAAACAAGAAGATTGAGTGCACATATACTTGGAAGCACAAACGGAGAGCATCATCTCCTTTAGAATTCTTGAGGCTTGAAAACCCACAAAGTATCTCTCTCATGTCCACCGTTCCATCCCGATTGTTGTCAAATAGGTCAAAGATGCGGGATGCCAATGGGACTAGAGATGACATGTTCATTGCTTTGAGCACTTCCTCAAATTCAGATAGAGAGGCATTGTCACCTTTTGCACATCTACAAATACCAACATGTTTCAAATAGAACAGTAAAGGCTAGCTGCAAGTTACAGACAAAATCGAATTGAGTTTTGAGCACTCAGCCGAGAAGAAAGCTTATGACAAGTTTGAATTGAATACTCACAATTTGGTGAATTGAGTTCGGAGGTTCTCAATTGCTTCCTCTTCAAGGTCTTGGGAACCCAATAAAGACTTAAGCTTCTTTGTTCTCAAGAAAACTGTGGTGCTCCAAACACTGGCTATCGCTGCAGCTCGAAGTTTTCGACGGGCATTAAAACTCTGAAGTCTTGAAACAATCTCAGGGTCCATTTCCTCTTCTTTTGCTGAATCTCCTATCACCCATGGATGATTGAGAACCTATCCCAAAAGTGTAGCAGACTCGCATTAAATTAAACTATTCTGAATGCTCAATAGGAACTCAATTAATGAAAGTAGGTTTCGACACTAATACATCTTGAGCACTTGGTCTCCTTTGAGGATCAACATGCAGGAGGTCAGTAATTAATTGTTTAGCTGAAGAAGTAATGTTTTTCCATGTCCTCTCATAGAAACTAAAATCACCCTGCAATACCAAAACTGTGAGCTTTAGCCCCCAAACTACATGACGATGAAAAATGTCTGTACTTTGGAAGAAAGTGAACAAATCAACATACAGCCATTATCATTTGTTGCTTCTGCCGATTTGACTGAGCAACGAAAGGTGGGTATCTGAAACATTACAAAATGAAACTGATGATCGCAGACAGAAAACGAAAGTTGGATTCTCTATACAGTACATAAAAGTGAAGTTAGAGAGGAAAGAAATATAAACACAAAAAATCTCTTATCTACCGCAAGTAAATATTATTTCTAAAACATATTATTGGAGGTATCGAGAAATCAAGTGCTTACCCGGAGAGCAGAATATACAAAATTACTCCCAAGGACCACATGTCACTTTTGGAACTGATTATGCCTTGAGAAAGAGCTTCTGGTGAGACATAATCGATAGAGCCAAATAATCCGACAACAGGATCCGTGAACTCTTCCACAGAACTGAGTCCAAAGTCCATAATCTTGAGGGTCGAATCTTCCTCTTTACTTAAGAACAGACAGTTTTCTGGCTTCAGGTCCCTGTGAACAATATTAGCCTGGTGAAGAGCCTCTAACCCTTTTGCAATCTGCCTCACAACCGCAGCTGCTTCAATTTCGTTGTATCTGTCTTTAGCCACTATCCGATCAAACAACTCGCCGCCTGAACAAAGCTCTAACACCAGGTGCACTCCATTTTGATCCTCATACACGTCATAGAGGTCAATCACATTGGGATGTGGCGACACCTTCTCAACAATCTTCCTCATAACCAAGATCTCATTTGTCAGAAGTGCATCAGACACTGATACCTGCTTCCATGTTGGAAAGTTCATGGACCCACGCGAGCGCAAACCTGCGGGAGTTGAAGGACCTAGTCTTTTAAGAGTCTTGATGGCTACATATCTCCTCTCCCCACCATCAGCACCGCTGTTCCTTATACCTTTCCTGACGACAGAGAACCCACCTCTCCCAAGAACATCTGAAACCTGATACTCGTCTAGTATCTTTCTTGTTTCCGGAGTCATGGAAACTTAGTTAGCTATTGCCAGCAAACCAAGAAAGAAGAGATTTTGAAGACCAAAGAAGAGAACTTTGGCCAAAAACAGAAAAGGTTGGAATGACTAGTTGAAACGCGGAGATGGTAGAGGGTGACATCAGCCGGAGAAGAGTTCATGGATTAGTTTATAGAAAATATGTATTAAAAAAATGAATGGTGAATTCAGATGGAGACGAAGGAATAGACTAAAACGGTGCTAGTTGATGAGGAAGAAATGACAAGAGCAGGGTCAAGTCAATCAACTAACATGATGGTTACATAAACCACCTTCGTTGCAATTGAGGCGGCAATGCATGTATCAAGAAAAGGGCTTATTAGTTCCATTGAGTTCAAACCCTGTGTCCTGCTTCAGCTGCCGCCGCAGCAGCTTTCACGCTCACAAAATGTTTTTGCTATAAAATTAAATCAACGAGATGACTACTAACCAATTACAAGGTTTTTAGCCGAATTTTAAAATAATGAAAATAGTCTGGCAATTAACTTATTGTATTAGTTGTTAGTTGGTTCTATTAGTTATTAGCTGATAATTGATTATATCAGTTAATTAGATCAGCGAATTACATTATTTGTTTGTCATTTAATGTTTGGTAAAATTAGATGTTTAGTATTAGCTGTTTATATGTAAAATGACTTATTAAGACATGACTTTAAAAAAAATTATAAGGGTATGAATTTAGTATTTCGTTGAATATTCTTATAGTAATTTAGATTTTAGATATTTAATTTTACAAAAATTAAGTTTATAACTCTAATACAAAAACTTAGAACATATAATAATAATAATAAAATCTAATAATAATAATAATAACAACAACAAAAAAATAATCCAAAGCTCATCTCTAATTTTATACCTTGTGTTGTCTGCAAACTTACTCGATGAATAATATCTTGCTTGTAAATTTAAGCTATTATATAGACGTTTTGATGAATTTATAGATAACAGTTGTAGTGAATCTCATACATTTCATATAGGTTAGAAATAAGTTGAGCGCACAATTCTCTTTCAGTAAAATTTTTATTAGTTGATTGGTTGAAAAGCTACTCCTAAATAACTTTTCAAAAAATGGTTAGTTAGGTTGAATCAGCCAACCTAACTAGCTCTTAACCAAACAAGTATTAGCTGTTTGACTGTTTGACATAGTCAAACAACTAATACTCTTTAATCAATTGAAATATAGCTAAAAAGCTATCTACTAAACACCCCCAATATTTATTGTTGTTGTCGTAGTCGTCATTTAATAAAAAATTGGTAGGCCTAACAAAAATAAACCATTATTAATAACTTTTTAACCCGAGTTTAAAATAATAACAAGATTTTAACAGCTGAAATTTTGGGATGACAAGTCAATTTCAAGCTTTTTTATTTTAATATAAGATATTTAGCTGAATTTCGGGATTTATTTAGTTTGAAAGTATTCAGAAAGTTGAAGCTCGATCTTATTAATTTTACTTGACTTTTATTGCTTGAAAAATGTTGTATACTCAAGATTAGTAAGGTAATTAATCATGGGGCGATTTCGACAGTTTGTTATAAGAAACTTAAATTTAATCTAAAATTTAGTTAAACTTAGTTCATGTCACCTGATCTTGAATTTAATTAAAATCTGAGTAACTTAAAATTTGCATGAAGATTGAGTTGTCCAACTTATAACTCGTCCTAATCAAATCCAATTCGACCCTACTTGACTTGACAACTTTTCAGTGTCAGCATCATCAATCTCTCTCCATCACCAAATTTAGAATCCAAATCCAAAATGTTGATTAAGTTTCAAAAATTCTAGAATAATCTAGACTTTGTGCACATAAAGGTGAATGGGTTGATAATGTATAAAAGAATTTGAATGTGTGAACATATTTTGAGTTTAAATGACAATACTCCAATTAGAAAACTAATGTCATCATTCAATCTACAAATAATGATCATTTCAAGTTAGGATGTCGTATATGATGTGTATCCCGAATAATTAGCGTATATGAAGTGATATCGGAATAGAAAAAGTTGATTTTTGGCAAGATATGAGTAAAAAGAATGTTAGGATGGGTTTAAGACCCTTTGGAGGGATCTTGGAGGGTGAAAATTTTGTTACACCCGAAGGTTACACGGTCTACCTGTGTGATTTCACACGGGCCGTGTGTTTTTGGGCGCAGGGACACTGTTTCACCCGAAGGTTACACGGCCTGACCATGAGATTTCACACGGTCCGTGTATTTTGACCCTCTTAACGACAGAATTTCAAATTGTAGTCTTCATGAAAGTTGTAGCCCTGGATGTCTACTTTCTACCCGTCCAAAAATGAAGTCAATCAGATATCTATAATGAGAGTTATGGAGTTTGTGTTGGGTCCGAAAATTTTTCTTTTTATTTATTTTATTTTATTTATTTTCTTTTGTTTACTTATTAATTCTTTCTTTTAAATTGTTTTAATATTTTTAGAGATGAGTCTTATTTATTTTAGTAAGTATTAAAAAGGGGGAATTAGAAATTAAAATTTGACTAAAGTGTTAGATTATTAGTATTGGGCTTATAAATGGAAGAAGAGGAATATGGGCTTGTTGGAAGAATGGGCTT
>JAOQMR010000005.1:26734840-26747918 GCA_027563865.1 Erythroxylum pelleterianum
TCAGAAATGTCCCGGGAACGGGCCTCCATAGGGTTCGCCTCCCGGGGCAGTCGGGCCTCGGGGCCGGGGTCTGACAACTTAAGCATTAAGGTTACAAGACTTATGTGTAAGGGCAAGGTGGTCATTTCTAACTCATTAATGGCAAAATGGTAAAAAGACATGTGGGTTGGCTTTATAAGGAAGGAGAAGCACGAAAATTACAAGAGAAAGAACAAAGAAGAGAGGGAAATGAGAGAGTTGTTGTGGAGAAGAGGAGAAAAAGAAGAAGAAGATGCTAGGGTTCAACTTTTCTAAGCCTTCAAGAGTGATTTTCAGATGGTTCAAGAAAGGAAAACGTGGAAGAAGATGAGAGCTTCCATTCAAGCCAAGAAATTCATTATTTGGTGAAGATTCAAGGTAAGAGTGTTTTTGATTTGTTGTATTTTTGAAAGGGTTGTGGTTTAGATAGCTTAAGAATGGTACAGGTTTAAGAATTTTAAGATCAATTTCATGATATGTTTTTTTGGGTTGTTCAATTTGGATGTCTATTGATTTGAGGATTTTGTGGCTATTGTTAAAGGAGATTGAGAGAGGATTCAAGAGGAGCAAGAGGGGAAGCATGTTGAACAAGTTTATAAGCAAGGATTTAAGGTGGGTTTCATGTTTATGATAGAATTAATGAGCTATAAATATTTTAAAGCAAGAAAATAAAATGATTTCAAATTACTCCATGATTGTTGCATTCATTGCTTTTGATTGAGAAATTACAAGGAACCATACTCAGTATTTACTCAGTATTTCATGTTTTCGCAAGCGTTGGATTCCAGACTTAAGCGGGATCCAACATTTGTGGTATCAGAGCGCCAGTATTAGGATCTTATATGAGCGCATGTGCATAAGTTACACACAGGAGTAATGAAGAAGAACATGTTTCTTGTTTCGCAAGCGTTAGATTCCAGACTCAAGCGGGATCCAACAACCAGAAGATTGAGGGAAAGAAGAGGAAGACAAAATTTGGTTGGTAGTTGCATGAGATACAAAATCTATGAGCCAGGTTGGTTTATGAGACACTCTAATGCTTCTTCTCAACACTAGAGTAAAAATGATTGGAAGTGAGGAAGTTGAGGAAGATGAAGAGTCAATAGAAGGTGCATCAGTGGCTACAACAGGTGAGGTAATAGAAGAGTTATTAGGTGCAGAAGGCAATACATCCAGAGTATTTGAAGACTGATCAAATAGAACTAAAAGAAGTGAAATTTCTGAAGTTGTTTTAGAGGAAGACTGATAAGGATAAGAGTGTTCATGAAACACCACATCTCTAGAAACCAGAATTGAATGTGTGTCTAGATCAAACAACTTATCCCCCTTATGTCTAGGACTATATCCCAAAAAAACATGTCTGGAGGCTCTCGGATCAAACTTAATCTTATGAGGCTTAACATTAGTGGCAAAACAAAGACAACAAAAAGATTCCAAATGATCATACTTAGGTGGACTACCATACAAAACCTCATAAGGTGTTTTCCACCTAAGAAGTGAGGTAGGAAATCTATTAATGATATAAGTGGCTATAAGAATAGACTCTCCCTAAAGGTGATTAGGTAAAGAAGCTTGAAACATGAGAGCTCTAGCTATCTCCAATAAGTGTCTATGTTTTCTTTCCACCACCCCATTTTGTTTTGGTGAATAAACACAAGACTTGTGATGCAAAATACCTACGTCCTGAAGCAATTTCTGACATTCCTTACTCAAAAACTTAGATCCATTATCTGTTCGATTAGTCTGAATAGATTGTTGAAATTGAGCCTTCACCATCTTAAAGAAAACATCTAAACAACCAACAGCTTGACATATGAGTCAACAAATATGTCCAAGTGTCTCTACTATAATCATCCATTATTGTCATAAAAAATTCCCCCCCAGAAATTGATGTTGACTATATAGACCCCAAATATCAATATGCACTAACTGAAAAATGGTGATAGTATGAATGTTACTAGAGGGAAATGTCAGTCTATGTTGCTTAGCAAGAGGGCAAACATCAATTGGTCTTGTACTTTTAATATCAAAAGAAACAATGCATCTAAGTACATTGTCAAAAACATGGCCTAAACATTGATGCCAAAGTTTGTATATAAACATAGACTGAACATTATTTATACTATTTGCAACATTATAAAAGGAATGTCTATCTAGAGTATCACTCTTGAATGATTCCTTATCAAGGATATACAGTCTTCCTACAACCCTCCCTACTGCCAAGGAGTGGTTAGTCTTCAGGTCCTGCAAAATGCAGTGGGTTGGATAAAATTGCAAGGTAGCAAAAGATGTATTAGCAAGCTTACTCATAGATAAAAGATTAAACTTAAAAGTAGGTATATGCAAGGTGTCTGTCAAAAGAAGGCCATTAGGTAAGATAACATCACCAATGTGATACACTCGGTTTTGAGTGCCATCAGGTAGATAAATAAGTACAAAAGTGTTATGCACAATTGGCTTAGTCAACAAAGAAAGATCCACAAACATATGATTTGAGGCTCCTGTATCTAATATCCATGAATCTAAATCTAAGCCATCAAGACTAGAAAGTGCCAAGAAAGGTAGTGTACCTGCAAAATCTGAAAGTTGTGCCAGGTTCACCATGAGAGGATCTATTACTATCTTATTCTTTACCAACTTAACCAACTGTTGCTTAATCAGTTCAGACAACGGAGGATTAGAAGCAATAACTACACTATCTATGGCTAATTTACTGGTATCTACAGTGAATGAAGAAGTTTCACTCACTGCATTAGCAGTAAAAGGTTTACCAGTTCCTTTCCCTCTCCGATTCTGTAACTCCTTGTACCAATTTAGTACACCAGTGAGTTTAAACAGTTTTACTTTAAATGCTCATTCTTCTTACAATAAGAACAAAACATCTCACTCTTGTCACTGCCACCCCATTTTTGTTTAAATTATTTCCCTCCTCCATCAGTAACCCTCTTAGTACTCCCTATGTTCACTAACATAGCACTATGTTCAATCCCTTCACTAAATACCATCTGCACTTTCCTCTGTTATTCTATTCTCAAGACCATATAATATGCTTTATTAACAGATGGCAAGGGTTCCATAACCAAATTCTGGTTCCTAACATGATCATAACTCTCATTTAAACCTATTAGAAATTGCATTAACTAATTCATAGATGTCAAATCAGCTAAAGCCTTAGGTGCTCCACAAATGCACTGTGTTGCCGCCCCACAAGTACATTGTGGGATAGGTATGAGACACTAAAGCTCATCCCACAATTTCTTAAGACTAGTAAAATATTTAGCAACAGACATAGTGCCTTGTGAAGCTGCATTAATCTATTTCTGTAAATGATATAATAACAGTCCATTACTCTCTCCAAACCTCTTTACCAAATCTGACCATAATTCATAGACAAAATTTGTATAGATGAAGGCTTCAACTATATCTTTTGACATTGAATTCAATATCCATGATCTAACCATATAATCAGGCCTAATCCATTTTTCATAGTCAACAGATCCTGGAATAGGTTTTTGGCATGTTCCATCTATAAAACCTAGCTTCATCTTAGCTCCTAGAGAAATTTTAACAGATCTACTCCAGCTTAAATAGTCATTCCCATTCAATACGGTAGTAACTAAACTCATACCTGGATAGTCTGAACCTTGAAGGTAAACTTGACTTTCTTTTTGCATACCTCTCAATTGAGGATCCAGAGTTGATCTTGTGGGACATTCGTACAATACACCTTCCATCATTGCAAATGCCTTTGATCAAACTCAAATTTGTGAGGAGAAACAGGGGAAAACTAAAACCCTAACTCTTGATTTCGGAGAAACAATAAACCGAAACCCTAACTCTCGACTTCCTTAAATCAGCTAATCCCTCCACTTTAGAAGCATAATCGAGCTGACAATAACTATCGACAAGTAACCCCTTACACTCTCACTCGCTTCAATCGATCAATAGTGTTGATCGACTACAGTATCGAAACCCTCTCTGATACCATATACAGAACTTTTGAGAGAATCGTAAATAAAGACTGACTTGTATTATTGAACTTCAAGTTTACATCAAGTCAGATTTTGGATATATATAGAACTACAAAATGCTTAAGCTATTATGTACAAACTACAATGCATGAACAAAAACGACAACACTTGTAAAAATAAATAATACACGAGCTAAGCTATCACTTAAGATCTATTAGTCTAGATAATTAACCTATATATAGGAATTTATACACCAACCTCCAGTATCTCTTTAGTGGTTTGATCTTGAAGGTCTTATTCTGGGTCGCAATGGTGCATCTCGTCTATATTCATGAGTTGAAATATCTTTTTATCACTTTTTAAGGATGTCAAATAAAATTCTTTTTCACCATTATAACGTTTACCCTCACTTACTGGATCGCATAGTTTATAGAAAATATCATCATTAGCTAGTAAGGATACAACACATCTCTAACCAAATATACTGAAGGCATACCAAAAATAAAATTGAAATTCATAAGACTCTTTACTACATGGAACTCAACCATAACAACAATATATTCTAGACAAGTCCTTGACTTAAGAGGAACCAACATTTCTCCTCCATATATGTTTGGCAGCCTCAGAGGTATTCGCAGGCTTCAACTGAAGTAAATCACTTGTTAGTATAGTCTTTACATACAATATACAAAATGCACAAGAATGGGGGCTTGAATTATGTATCCTTTTCGTGAATACAAGCCCCTTTGATATTCCTTTGAAAACAATTTTTTTCAATGATATTAAGTGAATATCAAAATGTTTATATGAAAATATCTACGTGATTAAATCGCAAATAACTTCTATATACTTGTGTAAGAACAATAGAAATTAAAGTAGAGAGTTAGAAGAGGGACACGACGATTTTATCCTGGTTCACCCCAAACCTTGGGCTACGTCCAGTCCTTAGAATTCTTTCGAGATTTCATTAAACTTCTCCAAAGTTACAATTATTCTTTCCCTCTCAGAGCCTCTTCAAATCTCTTACACAAAGTATTATTTTCGCTCTCTTAGCCTCTTCAGGCTTTCAGCTTTTCCTTTCTCTCACTAGAAAGATATTGCGAGTTTTGTTACAATAAAGATTGCTCTCGTGTTTCGCAAAATGAATACTGAATTTTTAACTTGAAAGCAAAACGTTGAAGTTCAAAACTAAAATCTCAAAAACTAGTTCAATCTTCGACTATGACTTGTATTTATAGCCTTCGTCTCTAATTGCTTCTTGATAGCTAATTTTTGTTTCTTGTAGAAACTGTTATTCAGTTTAGTTTTGTAACTAACTCCAAATGACTAACCGTCTAACATACTATCGTGTCTTCATCTTCGTATCATTTGTGTTTTTCCTTTTCTTCTGTGTTTTCCATGTTTCTTCTTTTTTTTTTCTTCTTCTGAGTTTTTCGCGCTTCTTCTGTGTTTTGCTTCTTCTGAGTTTTCTGCACTTCTTTTATGTTTTGTTTCTTATGAGTTTTGCTTCTTCTGAGTTTTCCGCGCTTCTTCTATGTTTTGTTTCTTCTGTTCTTTGTTTTCCACATTTCTTCTGTGTTTTCCGCGCTTCTTCTGTGTTTTGCTTCTTTTGTATTTTCCACGCTTCTTTTGTGTTTTGCTTCTTCTGAGTTTTGTTTCTTCTCAGTTTTTCATGCTTCTTATGTGTTTTGCTTCTTCTGTGTTTTGCTGCATGCTTAACACACTTATCAAAATTGTTCATTTATTTCTAATATTATTATTATTTGATTGTCACCAAAATTATTAGACGTGAAGTCATTTTGACTTAACATCAACTATATGTGATAGATTTAACATAAACAGAAGCATCATAAAAGAGTATGTTCAAATATTTATTATTATCTATGAGGATTCTTTTAATTTTATAGCTTTTTGTGGTGGCTATAATCGCCATCACGTCATTTAGTTATATAGCTATAATTTCATCATACTGAATAATATTGATTCATGGAATTCACGTTTTGATGTTGATTGTTCTACAATATTTATAATATTTATATTTAGGAAGTGCTCATCTTTATGTCTCTACTGACAATCATGTTAATGACCCTAACCTATTTGAACTTAGAAATATCTTGTCTCATTATTAGAGTTGTGACTGCGCTTTTGTCTCACATGTCAACCTTTTGACATAATTCAGTGTCACCGAATGACAATTCATGGGCAGAATTTGTTTAGATAAAGGCTTCAACTATATCTTTCGACAATGAATTCCATATCTATGATCTAACCATATAATCAGGCCTAATCCATTTTTCATAGTCAATAGATCTTGGATTAGGTTTCTGGCATGTTCCATCTATAAAACCTAGATTCATCTTAGCTCCTAGAGCAATTTTAAAAAAGCTACTCCAGCTCAAAAAGTCATTCCCATTCAATACAGCAGTAACTAAACTCATACCTGGATAGTTTGAACCTTAAAGGTAAACTTGACTTTCTTCTTGCATACCTCAAAATCGAGGATACAGAGTTGATCCTGTGGGAGATTCATGCGATACACATTCCATCGTTGCAAATGCCTTTGATCAAACTTAGATTCGTGAGGAGAAATAGGAGAGACCGAAACCCTAGCTCTTGATTTCGGAGAAACAGTAAACTGAAACCCTAACTCTCGACTTCCTTAAATCAGCTACTCCTTCCACTACAGAAGTGTAATCGAGCTGACAATAATTATCGACAAGTAACCCCTTACACTGTCTCTCGCTTCAATCAATCAATAGCGTTGATCGACTGCAGTATCGAAACCCTCTCTGATACCATATACAAAACTTTTGAGAGAATCGTAAATAAAGATTGACTTGTGTTATTGAACTTCAAGTTTACATAAAGTCATATTTTGGATATATACAGAACCACAAAACACTTAAGCTATTATGTACAAAACTACAATGCTTGAACAAAAACGACAACACTTGTAAAAATAAATATTACACGAGCTAAGCTATCACTTAACATCTATTAGTTTAGATAATTAACCTATCTATAGGAATTTCTACACCAACCTCTAGTATCTCTTTAGCAGTTTGATCTTGAAGGTTTTGTTATGGGTCACAATGGTGCATCTCGTCTATATTCATGAGTTGAAATATCTTTTTATCACTTTTTAAGGATGTCAAATAAAATTCTTTTTCACCATTATAACGTTTACTCTCACTTACTGTATCGCGTAGTTTATAGAAAATATCATCATTAGCCAGTAAAGATACAACACATCTCTAACCAAATATAATGAAGGCATACCCAAAATAAAATTGAAACTCATAAGACTCTTAACTATATGGAACTCAACCATAACAACAATATATTATGAACAAGTCCTTGACTTAAGAAGAACCAACATTTCTCCTCCATATATGTTTGGCAACCTCAGAAGTATTCGCAGGCTTCAACTATATGTGATAGATTTAACATAAACAGAAGCATCGTAAAAGAATATGATCAAATATTTATTATTATCTATGAGGATTCTTTTAATTTTATAGCTTTTGTGGTGATTATAATCACCATCACGTCATTTAGTTATATAGGTATAATTTCTTCATACTGAATAATATTGATTCATGGAATTCACGTTTTGATCTTGATTGTTCTACAATATTTATAATATTTATATTTAGGAAGTGCTCATCTTTATGTCTCTACTGACAATCATGTTAATGACCCTAACCTACTTGAACTTAGAAATATCTTGTCTCGTTATTAGATTTGTGATTGCGCTCTTGTCTCACATTTCAACCTTTAGACATAATAATTGTCACCTACTGACAGTTAACTAAACTCATACCTAGATAGTTTGAACTTTGATGGTAAACTTGACTTTCTTCTTGCATACCTCTCAATCGAGGATCCAGAGCCGATCCTGTGGGAGATTCATATGATACACCTTCCATCGTTGCAAATGCCTTTGATCAAACTCAGACCCGTGAGGAGAAACTGGGGAAACCAAAACCCTAACTCTAAGTTTCGAAGAAACAGTAAACTGAAACCCTAACTCTCGACTTCCTTAAATCAGCTACTCCCTCCACTACAGAAGCGTAATCGAGCTGACAATAACTATCGACAAGCAACCCCTTACACTCTCTCTCGCTTTAATCAATCAATAGTGTTGATCGACTATAGTATCGAAACTCTCTCTGATACCATGTACAGAACTTTTAAGAGAATCGTAAATAAAGACTGACTTGTGTTATTGAACTTCAAGGTTACATCAAGTCAGATTTTGGATATATACAGAACTACAAAACACTTAAGCTATTATGTACAAAACTACAATGCTTGAACAAAAACGACAACACTTGTAAAAATAAATATTACACGAGCTAAGCTATCACTTAACATCTATTAGTTTAGATAATTAACCTATCTATAGGAATTTCTACACCAACCTCTAGTATATCTTTAGTAGTTTGATCTTGAAGGTTTTGTTCTAGGTCACAATGGTATATTTCGTCTATATTCATGAGTTGAAATATCTTTTTATCACTTTTTAAGGATGTCAAATATAATTCTTTTTCACCATTATAACGTTTAATCTCACTTACTGTATTGCATAGTTTATAGAAAATATCATCATTAGCTAGTAAAGATACGACACATCTTTAACCAAATATAATGAAGGCATACCCTAAATAAAATTGAAAGTCATAAGACTCTTTACTACATGAAACTCAACCATAACAACAATATATTGTGAACACGTCCTTGACTTAAGAGGAACCAACATTTCTCCTCCATATGTGTTTGACAGCCTCAGAGGTATTCGCAGGCTTCAACTATATGTGATAGATTTAACATAAATAGAAGCATCATAAAAGAGTATGTTCAAATATTTATTATTATCTATGAGGATTCTTTTAATTTTATAGCTTTTGTGGTGGTTATGATCACCATCATGTCATTTAGTTATATAGGTATAATTTCTTCATATTGAATAATATTGATTCATAGAATTCACGTTTTGATGTTGATTGTTCTAAAATATTTATAATATTTATATTTAGGAAGTGCTCATTGTAACATCCCGACCCTATATTACGGGTTAGGACTGACCGAACGTTCAGTAAATGTGAGCTTTAATAGGAAAGTAAGACAATGTTATGTTTGGCATTTATGTGCATAGATACTGAAGGTGTGTGCAGTCTTAGATAACGTCCGGGCTTATGTTGGAAGTTAGATTGATTAAAGGAGAGGTTGGTGGTGATTATTAGCCCGATCGATTGAAAAGTGATGTGGTCGAGCGACATTAGTTCTGATCGATGAGCTTAGTGTTAGACCTCCATTGATATAAAGTATAGAATGTTTGGATATGACAATGAATAGCTATGAGGTTTCATAGTTCCGTTACTGTTCAAGTGAGCTGACCGACCAGCCACCTTGTGGGGACTTTTGATCCTTTAGAGACCGAGCTTGTTTGGAGTCTGTGGATCGGTCTTTTACTTTTCTATTGCTACCGAATTGGTTAAAGTTAGAGTTCTGGACCCAAGGTTATGAAAGTGGGAAAATCGGATACTGGTCGGGTATTGTGCTTTGATTGGCCGATCGACCTCTGCCTAATGGATTGACTTTTTGATCTTTTGGGCCGATCGGCCGAACTCTAATGGTTGATCAAGTGAGGCCGATCGATTAAACGGACACTGACCGATTGATCGAGCGAACGCTGGCCGATCGATTGCGCATGTGCTGACCGATCGACTGAGCAAGCGTTGGATTCCTAAGTCGAATGTCGATCGATTTTGTTATTAAACTTGAGAAAGGGTGATGTGATTAAAGTGAGCTGAGCAGACCGGTTGAAAGGGGTCTGAATACGCTTCAGTGTTTTTGGAGATATTTTGAGCAGCCATAGTGCTCTGATTGATTTGAACTTGGTTACAAATTAAACGAGAGACATGGGGCTACAATAAATGTGTGTGAGGAAGGAGCCGATCGACAATTTAGCCTTTCCAAATTGGTGAACGGAATTGAGCATTTTTTGTGTCGTTAGACATATACACATAGGGGAAGAAGTGTTGCAAAGTAACTTCTGTGTTATGGGAAGAAATAACAGTTATGTGGCTTTATGGAAAAATCTAGAAGTGGACAGGGTGCTACAAAATAGACAGATGTCCCAACTTCAAAGGTGAGTTTTTAATAATCTTGAAAGATAAATTGTGGGGGCCTTCTTCTATTTTATGGAAGTCTCGTCTCTGACTTTAACACAGAGTTTTTCATCAAAAACTCCACAAAAAAAGCTTATATGAAAGCAAAGGCTTTGCGCTGATCTACTGCTTTGGGAGATACAGGCGTGCTAGAACGTGCAACGTAAACAAGAGCTAATTTGGAGCATACTGTGAGTAGACCGAGATGGTCTCCTTTCACTGCTTACTTCGTTTTATTTTGTCTGATATGATTGGATCATTGAAAAGTGACTGATTGGGCTGGTGCATGTTGTGTGCCGGACTAAGGTCTAATAATTGTGAAACGTGATTGGAAAATTGATGTGTTTTGTGAATTAGGTAGGCAATACTGACCTGATGTGGTCTATGATTCGAAATTTTTATATTACTGCATCTAAAAGGAAATTGTAACTTCTTTATATTTTCATGTGGCATGTCGGATGATAGTCTGATGAGATGTGTGAATGTGGAAATGGGATTGATGATTGATGATACAGAATTTGGCTGATCAAAGGAAATGGGAGTTGCATATGAACATTAATGGGACATAAGAAAGTGACCGAATGACCTATGAAACTATGGGTGATGCATTCCATAGCATAATGCATGAAATATAATGGCAGTTGTGACCAGAGTAGCCACTGATTAGAGCTTAAAGCTCAATGAATGAAAAAGGGTGGTAGTGCATACCCAGAGGGCTCTCCTACCCCTACAGATCAGAAATGAATCAGAGCCTTTGGCTAAACGTACAATGAGCCCCATAGGGGGACAGTTCAGGCACTCGGTCACAACAACGTAACAATTGGAAAGTGAGTCACATGCACACTGCATATGCATGACATACCTGATTAAATGATATTGAATGGGAAATGACTGATTACATATATGAGATCCGATATGGGTGTTAATGAAATGAAATGTGATATGAATGATATGAATGATTTCTCATGTAACACGTGACATGGCTGATCACGTGTATGTGATTAATATAATTGATTATTTATATGAGATGGGAAATGACTGATTACCTATATGAGTGCCAGTGTGTTTGGTAATGACATGGAATGTGATATGTGAAATGACATGTGATCTGAATTATTTTCTGACTGTAATATGTGATTGATATGCTTACTGTTGAAATGATGCTTACAATGGGATTACTGTGTATTATGTGACTGGGTGAGCCATCGATGATGGTCACTCACTGAGTTTGTAAAACTCATCCAAAATTTGCAACTATTTTTCAGGATTAGAAGAATACCCCGTCAGGCTACGGGAGTATGTCTACAGCGTTCAAATGAAGAATAGAGGTCGGGATCAGTTCACGTCTGCATTTCATGTTTTGTTGTTGTATTGACACTTATATTCTGCAACTGTTGTATAAATGGGTATTTTGAAATGGTATAAATGTGAAAGGGCCCAATTGGCTATACGGAAAATTTTAATTGCATTGTATGAGTGAAAAGGGCTTATGCCCTACTTGATTATGAACTTCCCACTTTGTGTTTGGTGATTGAGGAAAAGAAAATAGATATACCGATTGCTGATCGACTGAATGATGTAGCACGCCACCCTCGCGGGGCACGGACTCGGATATCACCGTCGATGTCGGGTTCGGGTCTTGCGGGAGTGGGGTGTTACATTTAAGTGGTATCAGAGCCCAGAAGTACGAGTTGATATGGGCCTTGTCTGGAACATGGGTCAAGTTACATGAATATCAGTCATATTGTAGCAGACAGTGGCAACTGATCCCTAGTATGAGTCTTATGCATAAGTATTTCTTAAAGAGTGTGAGCGATTAGATACATTGAGAAACTGAGTGATCGGACAGAAAATGGGAAAATAGAGATGTATGGATAGTTTGGAAATAAGAAATAGTATTTGGTTCTGTATGATGGATAAGTGGATCACCTGAATTAGGATATGAATGATATCGAGGTATTGTTATGAGTTGTTTGAGGAAAATGAGTATATGAGTAAAAAGGGGAGACTAAGGGTATAGACAGAATGGAATGAAAGCATAAAATTGTCATGTTTATAAAAGCATAAGCTTGAAACCGAAATAGTTATGTTATTCCTGTGCTAGAAGTTGTAGCGTGATAATGATCTAATGGTCATATTTCGGAACTTGTGGATTGGTTGAGAATATGGTTATATAGAAAAGAAATGATACATAATGGATATACCAAATAGCGATTTAGTGTATCTGTATTGGTCAAATATAAGATTGATATTATGTTCTGGTGAAATGTTCTCCAATGTGATAGTGATGTGTATACCCTGTCCTGGAGAGTTTGAGGAAAAATAATGATATAAGGGGAAAGAATGAGTTATGACCTTGATAGAAGAGTTGTGCTTAATATGGGAGTAAAACTGTGTGAAGTGAAATAAATGACAAGTGTCGTAGAATGTAAGTTGATTTGCCATTGTGAGTACACATCGGATAGTGAGTTCACCATGACAGTGAGACTATTAAGCGTATGGGAAGAATAGTAATATGTGTGGCAAGAATATAGGAAGCGATCAGTGACTTATTGACTGGTTCCAATAGTTCGACGTGCAAGATGGGTCCGAATAAAAAGTGACAATGCTTGCAGTGATTGATTGGTGCAAGAATTGAAAGTGTTTTGATATGAAGGAAACGGGTATGACAAATTTTCCATAATCGAGAACTGGTAAAAAGGGTGAAGAGTTATCTAGGATTGAATGGGATGGAAGGATCCTTGTATAAGTTATGAAATGGGAAATTGACATAATTATATGAGTTTGGAGAGATGTTCGGATTTATGGCATAACTTGATCCTATTGAGATTGGTTGTCTTAATATGTGATTGATATGCTTACTGTTGAAATGATGCTTACAATGGGATTACTGTGTATTATGTGACTGGGTGAGCC
>JAOQMR010000005.1:26754751-26772288 GCA_027563865.1 Erythroxylum pelleterianum
GAAGAAAAGAAGATCTAAACTTCAAGAAATCACCAAGCAAGAAAGGGAGAAGATGATCCACGAAAAGAGGAAAAAAAATCACCAAATAAGGCTTCAAAGAGGGGTGGTGTCGTGCATGGAGGAAGGAGGAAGCTTAATGTAGAAGGAATTAGGTCAAACTAATGAAATATATGGCTTTAATCAAGCCACTTGTCATGCTCCTATTGGTTCTTCTTTTATAAATCAATTTAAATCAAAATTCCACTAATTTGACACTTGTCCAAGCATTCATATACACATGTGTCCAATATTCAATGTCCTATGCACTCAATTTTACTACCGCTGACCAATCGGTCTGTCGCCCGGCATTTTTCCTGTCCGGGTTTTAACCTCGAAAAATTTTAGAAAAATTCCTAAAATTCTCCAATATTAGAAAATCACTAATGGCACTCTCCAAATAATTTTTCAATATCAATATCCCATAATTTTCAACAATTCTCAACCCATTACAGTACAGGTATAACCAGTTCGACCGGGAATGTCAATGTATGCATGTACAAATAAGTTCATGTGCAATATGTCATTTTTTTCAATACAAATATGCCACGTTATGCATAAATAAAGAATAACATTGCTAACCCCTCGCTGATTACTCAAAGTTTCCATTTTACCCTTCCCGATGGTACCGGGATATTACACAAATCCTAACGGAAAAGACAAGGCTATATGGCTCATGCACAAATATAAGATCTTCAATAACAGTTCTTGCTGAGAGATGTACAAAACTTATGGCTAGAGAGTTTCCTAGCATGGGTTGGTATGGAATGAGATAAGGCTTTCAAAAGCCTCTTTCATTGTTTAGTTAACTATAAGGAATTAGCTCAACAACAAGGATAAGATAAAAAGCTACTTAAACAATGTCAATCTAGTGTTTAGTTTACGCAACTAAGAAAATGAGTGTGTTGAGCATCTAGTTTTTCAATTTTTCCAATGTTAGTTCACTAATAGGCTTTAGAGAAGGATATTATAACTCTTTAATAATGACTATTGATTTTATGACTGGGATCATATAGTTATGTGCGTTATTAGTCCTCATAAGCTTAATAGAATATACTACAAGTTATTTAAGTTAGTCTTTAGATGTGCAATCTATTCCATATAGAAGGAGAGGGATTATAGAATATTTAACCATAAAGTCATGGAGAACCAAAATTAACTTGAGCATACAATTGCCTAGATAAGGAAGATAATTATCTCAAAGACAAGGCAAATGCAATTAAACCTTGAAACAATAAGAAGACGAGACCTCCCTAAAGATAGCACAATATTAGTAGGCAATAACAAAATGGGATGAGGAGCAAGTTGGTTTAAAGGGAAATATACAATCTCATTTAGGGATACTTATAGTAATTGATGGACATATCAAATAAGGAAGTATATTAGTAGCTCTTTCAAAGGGAACAATAAACTAGGAAGGGTCTAAGTCTATTTTTCAATTAATTGTTTGTAGAACCTTGTTCCAATATAACTAGCTCCCTTAAGTTGTTCTTTTGTTTTGTAATCATACATTATAAGACTTTGTCAACTCTTTTTTTTTTGGGAATATAGTTTCTTTAATTTCCAAAAACAAGTGACAATAAATTGTAATGCTTATCGTAATTAACTAATACTAAAGAAAGTTTAAAGTAGTTATAGCATTCTAATATTTTAGGACTAAATATTTAAACAAAATATGATACTTTATGGTATTGATGATCAATATTTTATATCATCGGTGTACACGAATTTTCTAAGATTTTCATCTTGATTGTTTAAGTTATTTATAATTTGATTACTTTTTTTAATTTGATGTTAATCTTATATATTAAAAGCATTAAATTATGCTTCAAATTACTAATCTATGATATTCCATTTTTACTCCTCTCATCACTATTCTTAACTTGCATACCTTGTAGTCTACTTTATTAAGGACATTAGTTAAAAACATTAAAGACCTTGCGATTTCCATTAGATGTTTATTTTTCATTTATACTATTTCATTTTGTTGTGAGATTTCAATACATGAGCTTTAATGAACAATTCCTTGTTTAACCCAAAAAAAATCCTTAAAATGTTGTTGAAATAGACTTTTCTTTATGATCCAAACTTAATTAGTTTAACAAGACTTCTATAAAGTGATCCAAACTCAGTTTCAAACTAAGATTCAAGTTCTTAAAAGTGATATGGCATATTATCAATGTATTATTCACATGGATATGTTGAAAATAGTCTCTCTACTAGTTATAGATAAAAATTGTGTATTACCATATCTCCTTAAACTTAGCATATCAACAATATTTTTATTGAGTTGTTGTTGTTGTTGATATGTTATTTAATACATAGTATTAATTTTATTAATAGTTGTGAGAATTACGATGAATAATTAAATACTAATTACAAATTTTTAAAGAGAAAAAAACTATCAAGATCAGTCTTTTATTAAACACAACCAAAGTTAAAACCACGAAAATTTTATTAATAATTTTTAATATCATTTTATATGCACCAAAAAGTGAGGCATACCCTCAACCTCCTCTCTATTCACGTCACCATTTTATCATATATCAACTAACTATAGCAAAAGTTTGCCATTTCAAGAGGACAAAGTCAACAAGTAAAAATGTAAAAATATTATGTGGTAGATTAAAAAGATGGTAAATATTAAAATTCTGTAATTTATAATTATAATCACGTTACTTGTGCATGACGGTTAAAAACTATAATAGATACAGTTATTTTGCACTTTTGGTCTTTTCTTAACTTTAAAAACATAATATTAAAGAGGAAATAATTATTAGGAAACATTAAAAAAAAAATTCTGGCAATATGTTAGTTGAGTCAAAAATCAGAAAGGGTCAGAACAATCGAGGCTTACGAACGCGGTATATTAGGGAATGTCAGCACTTGAAGCTTCGATTTTTCTTTCCTAATGTTAAAACACATGAGTTGGGAGTCGGCCGGGTGAGTGGATTGGCAAGCCAGCTAACGGGGCCGCCCAACGAATTGTCTCCAACCAACAGTGGATGGTTAGGAAATGGGAAAAAGATAGATACCAAATCACATAATTACATTGATCGGTAGGCGACAGGATGCGAGGGTATGTAAAGCTGCATGCTTGACACTACATGCAGTGCAAGTACAGAATATAGACCATTTTCAGATCATCAAACTATCACCTCCTTCAGAAAATGTGGTTACAAGAAACTATATGTTTTAGCTATTTGGCATAAATTGGTAGCAACCAAATTTGACATAAATAATGCAAAAGAGTAGATCAAACCATCATATATATTGAAATATATGTCTACATACATTTAGCTACATAACGCAACATATAAAACTTTTTTGCATCTGCAGTACTTGGAGAATGGATGGGTCCTTCTCTAGTGTTCGTTTTGGCCCTTATTTAACACTGCAATTAAGACAGCCTACACATCCTAGCTCAAGAAATTGCAAAGCATAGACTCAAAAAGTTCATGAAGCTCTTAAGACATCTACAAACACTAAAATATTAGGACAGAGAAATTATGGGAACAAGATTTTGCAGAAATTGTCAGTGATACCTGCTTCCCAGAATGTACACCGCCTTTTCCCATCTACACGGTTCAGAACCAAAGAAAACAAGGGGATGTAGACATTCTACTGCTTTTTTCAAAGGTACCACCCATCATGCTTTGAAACTGGATCCACTGGACTCTCAACTGATGCCAAATTGAATGGAGAACCAAATCTAAAGTCAATGGCATTGTCGTTAATATTGGTTTCAAATCCAGAATCAAATGCCTTGAACTGATCAAACTGGATATCTGTCGGTGGAAAGGCAGACGTCTTAATTGGCACGTTGTTTTCATTGGTCATGTTTCTCAGCATGACACCTTGGTTGTAGAAGCTGTCCTCAAGCTGAAATTGAAATTTTTGTTGTTGATGCTGGTGCTGATTTTGATCTGCAATACCGATAGCACCTGCCGGATTGAAGTTCTTATCATGATGAACATTTGTATCATACATAGACATAAGATCAGAAATCATCTTTTGCCCATCATCTGGAAGACCAAGCCCCGAAAGATTGATTCCGGCTGTCTGGTTCATTGGTTGAGCTGCTGGCTTAGCTTGAGAAAATGGTAGAGAAAATACTGCTGGTTTCTCATCATTTATTTGGAAGTTTGGCAATCCATACCCTTGAGAACTACTAGTTCGATAATGGCAGTTCAACTGATGATTATTTCTTGCGGTCCTGTCAAGAAATCCAAGCCGATAATCACTGTAAGGGCACTGCGGGAACTCACAAGTGTATAACTTCTGGTCCATCATGACATGTGGTTCATTAGCTGGCTGCTTCCTTTTCTGAATGAAATCCGAGTTTGCTTCGACAAGCTCTCCCTTGATATGTGAAGCCATTGGTGGCATCATTAGTCTATCTTTTGGTCCAGCTGCTGTACCCATATTAAAGACATTGATATTACGAGGTTTACTATCCTCTATTTCAACAGTTGGCTCCTCATCCACTCCTTCAACATCATAATCACTAGTGTCACCAATGACGAAAGAACCACTTCCACCAGTGGAGACAGGTGGACAGCTATCTGGATACAGTTTTCTGGACAATGCTTCTTCCTGGTTGATTATTGCCAACCAAGTGGCACTCTCCTTGGCAGTCATCTTATCCTGCAAGCATTTGGACTGACGAACAAGTTTGCGGATCTTGGCAATGTCAGGGGACATGTGTTTGATAACTGCCGTGAGCACACTCACCTTCCAAGCTTTCTTCAGATCATGAGGCTTCTTGTAAGGAGGAGGACACTGATCCTTGGGCAGACCCAGTTGTGGCCACCATTCCTCATTCCCCGTGGGCCACCATGGTGGGGGAACACCCTTTTCCAGTGGGAATCGCCTCTGAGGTGGATCACAGTGCTGCATCAGAGCTGACAGAAGCGAGCCAAGAGTAGTATCCTGAAGCTCTTGTAAAGTGTGAGGTGTGGATGCCACCATACCACATTCATCAGTCTTTCCAGGAACAGAATGATCTGCCTGATACTTAGCAATTGCGGCTGGTCCATTTCGATCAAATCTAACCTTCTCCTTCCACCAAGCCCGAAGATTATCAGATGCTCCAGTCACTGGCTTCCCCTTCTCAGGAATGATGCCATATACAAAACCCTGAGCTTTGCATACTTCCATCATCTTCAGCATATACTTTAAGATGCCATCTTGTGCCCGCGACATCTTCTTCCTCCGAGCTTGCTCCTGAGACTGACGCTGCTTGGCATTGTCAACGCCTTCCTTGTTCTTATTCTGTTCTTTAAGTTTTCTTAAAAGCATTTTGCCTCTCCATATCCGCCTCTCAAGCTCATCAACATCCATCTCTTCATCACTGTAATCCTCCTCTATTGCTGGACCCTGTTCATGTTCTGAAGCCATGTCTCCTTCCCCAAACGGAGCAGAGATCATATCAAAATTGCCACAAAATCCCATTTCATCAAAAATTCCCATTTGAGCTGGAGCAGGAATCCGTTCAGATTAAAAAGAAAAAAAACTAATTTAAACTTAATAAAGGATGATTTTGATTTCCCTTTCTTCACTCACAATCTTTCTAAAGAATCGTCAATAGCAGCTTATTCAACCATCCTCGCGCTTTGCAGTTTAGGAGCTGTGGCACACAATATGATACATGAGTTGGAGCTATTGAAACCCATACTAAACTTGTAAGATATTAAGTTCTCCAATTAAGACAGCAAAGAGTAACAATTTGATATACAACAAACAAAACACAGTGATCTATAAATGACATAAATGAAGGTACAAAAGAAGAAGTAAAGCTAAAAAATATTTTCAGTGAATAGAACAAACACATAGAATTCTAACCAACCAAAGAAACTTAAAAAACATGCCATTAAAGGGCAATAGTGTTAAATAAATATTACATACTACTCTTATTTAACACCAGTGACTCAATATCAAAAGATGTTTAAAAGTCCATCTTCCACTGAAGTTCAAAGGCCTATGATAGCTTAATGTATCAAGGGAGCAAGTATTATTAGCAACAAAATTTTGGATGAATCAGTCTCAGAGCTAAGGGGGAAAATATTTGAGAACCAGTCAAAAAGTTTTTGCAAAATGAAACTTTTACTTCCAACAAATACAAAAGCCCAGTAGGGTGTTGGGCCTTGAAAAGTGGGACCCAGGACAAAGAGCTGTCTAGAGAGGTGGTGCCGTCTTAACTTCACCTGCATTTTCTCATGTCATGTATATCCCAAAAACACACTATTTCTATATATATATATATATATATATATATATAAGAAATTTATTTATCAAAAAAAATGGTAAAAGAAGGAACATAAGCTTAGGACAGCAGAGACTTAAAGATCTAACCCGTGTTTGGTTGGATGAGGTAAAATTGATATCACCAAAGATTCCATCCAAATCTAATTATGCTAACATGTTTTTTAGACCCCAAGTTTCAATTCAAGAAATCAGAAATTGATTTCGTGAGCTTAAAACTGTCCGTGAATACTGGAAAGCCAAAAACCAGAAAAAAGGAAGTCAAAACAGAACCTGACACCATAACAGCCGCCATGGAGTTCCTAAACGACAGGTCTCTTCAGGTGAAACGACATGACTCACCAACTAAAAAGCGAAACACAGATAATACCCGATGAAGAAAACAGATGCTGAACAAGAATTAAATTTTTAACATCAATATAAGGAGATAGAAATATGTACGGCTAAATCAATAAAATTAAAGCTAATAAGACACAGATCTAATTATCTAATCGATAGAAATGGAACCCAGCAATTAAAGAAAGCAAATCAGGTATAGAGAACAAGAGAAGAAGATAAGAAAAAGGGTAAGAAAGTAACATACAAAAGCTGATGAGGGGTTGAAGCTCTGACGAAGACGATGGCGATCAATAAAAGCTCTCTATTGCAAGTCAAGAAGAAAGAGAGAGAGAGAGAGGAAAAGGGGGGGAAGAGAGGGTTGAGTCTGACTTTATGTTGAGGTTGGGCTGCTGTTGGTTCTTTTCTATTGTTTCCTTCTTTTTTTCCCCCATAATTCTATCTTATTAGTTATCATATAGATATATATACATATATATATGTAAAGCGTGGGTATGCACCTAATCTACTTCACAGGTAAAAACGTAACAGGACACAACAAAAAGGGCAGACACAGAAGGAGAAGATGGATAGTGCGATGTAAGCTTAGGGTGGTGGGGGCGGGGGCCAGTCAACTGTGGTGTGGTTTTGATTTTAAATACGGGAGAGGTTAGGCAGTGGGCACTCACTTGGGTGCGATCACTTGCACTCCGATTATGGTGCGTTCCGTCCTTTATTTATTAGTTTCCGTGTTTGTTTCCCGTACGTTAGTTTCTTATAAATAATGAACAGATACATTAACATTTGGATGGATTCATTATTAAGCAAATGTATAGATGAATATGAGAGAGACAAAGCCTTCTTAATGCAATGACAGTGATTAATATTTAATTGCCGAGTAGAGACAGAACATAAACATTTGCTAATACTTGCATCCGTAAGAATATAGAAGAAATAAAACAAACTCTTTATTAAAAAGATTGATATGTTTACTGCTTTTATTATAAAACTAAGAGTAGTTGGTTCTCGATGTTGAAATAATTAATGCAACTCAATTATTTAATTAGGATATTATTGATATAATAATAAGGACCAGATCACTTGTTTTTTGTTACCCTTTATTTTAACCTCTATTTATCTAATAAATGAGACAGAGAAAAATTGAATGGATGGATACTCACAAAATAGAGTAGTCTTGGAATAACGGAATAGGTGACCTAAACCTTTAATAATATTTTTCTCTTTTTTTCCCTTTACACCCAAGTTTCTTGAAATGAAAAGGATTGAAGAACAAACCATGAATAACTTTACTAAAATATATTTACGGTACACAAATGTTTCTTAACATAAATGTTAAGATGATTCATGTGAAAATGAAGAAATAAGGAAAAAAAGTTAGTTACATATAAGAATGAGTGAAAAAGGAAGGCACGTGAACATAAAGTAACTTTCTGCGTCTTCCCAGGGCATGCAATTGCAATTTTATCTTCTAGACACAATCAGTAGTTCACATGTTGTGCGTTACATATACGGAAAAGTCGGTATGAGTTATCACACGGTACAAGTTACATGGATAGTTGCAAAGTGGGCGGCGGCGGAACTGAGGTGGCCGTGGAACGTGCAAATGGGGTTAAAGAGAGACCCACCTCAATGGGCGGGCCTTGCTTCGAGAGAGGAAGTCAAATTTGTAACCCCACCATTTTTAGGTAAAATTATTTTCTTATTTTAAATAAAAAAATAAATCCACAAATTTCCCAAGCGTTATACTCATTAGCGTTTTATTTGAGCCATATTAATTCTCTTTGGTAATTTTTCATGCTTACGTTTTATATGGTAAAAGTTAAGCGGTTAAATGACAATGTAGATATCAATATAGTCCTTTGTGAACAATTGAAATTATAAATGTACCGAATAAGCACAACAATAAGTAAAGATTGTTATGTATGGATTAAGTATATCAACAAAAAAGGTTTTTAGGAAAATTTTGGAGCATTTCAATGATCAAAACTTTTTGTTCGTAAAACAATTATATCACATTAACACTAAATAGATATCATTTGTTAATATCAACCTAACTATATTAAGAATTAAAGAAAAAACAATTTAGTTTAATTTAATTTTTAAAGAAATTTTAAACTTTTATGCTAAAAAACAATATATTTATGATAAATAAACTATTAAAATGATTCTTAAATTCACTTTTCTTTATAATTGTCGTCTAATGATTTTTGTATTTGTTATATTTTTGAAGTATTATGCATCAAATCAAACCTTCTAGTAAATTGGATAATTAGAATTGTGGCTAGAATTTCTTTCCTTGATATAACATACACATCTTACCATAATGCGTTGATCGACACCCTCTGAATCACTCTCAACAATGGAAGTATCATTATAAACGTAGCTTTGAACTTCAATATCAAGCTTGATGATCAAACTCTATCCACCAGACTAAAAGTTTATACTCAAATTGTTAAAGCCGATCAAGACCTTACTAGTATCATAGTCACACTCCATCATCAAATCATTTATAGATTATAGAATTATGCTCTAGATATGAACTTTTCAAACTCTACACGAGATGCCCTTTATATGGTAGCAGACAAATCTTAGAATAGGACAATAGTCGTTCAGATTTCACGACAATTATTATCATAATAATTAGCAGAGTTCATGCCTATAAAGTGGATCACGAATTACGAAAAAGAATTTCATACTCCTCATCGACGCTCCATTCATCCCACCACTCCTTCAATCTTGAAAAGTTTTAAGGATGGAACGGTAAATCTATTTTCAACAGGTTTGGAAAAGAATACTCAAAATCATCTAAAGCATCTTCTAACCCAAAATTATGAAAAAGGCATTAGTGGCCCTCCAATCCATTTTGTCCACCCTGATGGACATGACGTATATGTCAATCATGTCGATGGCCATTTCATCTAGAATGTAGATCCATCTATATGCAATTTAGATTGTGAATGCTAGATGGATGACGATTTTGATAGTGATGACAAAGTGTATGTCCCTCGATGGAGAGAAGAGCCCAATAGAAAGTCAAAATCTTCATGCCAACTAGAAAAGAAAACCCAACCTAAGCATGATGAAAATGATGACTCGAGACCTTGGATTGGTCTTACGAATCCTAAGCCTAGACGAAAGGATCTTTCTAAACTATTGTGAGAAGTTAGAACAGAACACTTGATCCAACCAAGATGCTCTGTGCTAATAATTCTTTCAATTCCTAAGGAGATCCTTAAAACATTACCTTGTATGATGATGAGATCATAAGAGGAAGATTTTCAACCTTTGGAAGCCTGGAATAATAAAACCATCTGAGTATCTGTAAGGTCGTACTTAAGATCAACAAGTATCATTCAACACGATAATCATGTTCCTGTTTCTACCACAAAAGAGGTACTAAATTGGCAGACACAATATGTTATGGAGCAAAACAATGTCCTTCACAGAATTGATTCAAAGCTTAGCGGTCTATCCCAATAGACACAAGGAATAAATTCAAAAGTTGATGTTATATGTCTTCAAGTGCGACAATTACATCATCAATTACTCTTTCAAGCTGTCCAACTTGATTCGGATATGATAAGATATAATGACCAACATTATTATGACCAAAGTTCTCTAAGAAGAAAAGAGAACTTTAAAATATTTAAGAATAGCTCAAAAGAATTGAGTCAAAATGGCAAAACAACAATCCAGAGCTATATATGATACATACCCCTTGATATATCCAGCCGTAAGACCTACCTATAGCACTCCATCTTATCCTGATGCTACTAACTATGGAAAAGTCTTAAAAATGTCTTATCCATTGTTCAAAAAACCCTTGCAAAACCATCAAAATCTTCTAAGCTAAACCCGCTAATAAAAGATATTCTGTCAACTTTTAGGTCTTTACATATCAATACACCACCAACTTTTCTACAAAAGAAAGACCTTTCCTACACATAACAAAAGAATCCATTCCTAAGGTCTCCTACACATAACAAATGAATCCATTCCTAAACAAAAATTCATAGCTAACCTTCAATCAATTCCAGATAGCTCCGAAAGTCACATAATATCATATAACTCTGATAATCATACTGATAGCTAAGACTTTGATTCTTTTACAGAAGGCCAAAAAGCACATAATAGCTTGTAGATATCACTCAAATATGTCAAATGATGATGGTTGTCTCATACTCTTCTCAATTACATACAGAAGTTGAACCTAAGGTTGACGATGTTGAGTCAATGATTGAACCAGTCCGACCATAATTACCTCATGTCTACAAACCTATTTTAGGCCTATGGTTCACTTTTAATGATGTCCCACCAACTAAATGGAGAGGTCAAATGCATGAATTCAGTGCCTGGATAGATCTTCAGAAGATAAGACCTGATATGTCTCTTACAGACATCTTGACAAAATTTGTCTCTAGAATGATGGGAACTTTAAGAGAATGGTTCCAAAGCCTTGGTGAATACAAGAACATGCAAGTCTTATAATTGTCAGAAGCTAGTTCCTTGTTAGAAATGATTCATAAAGATTTCATTGGAGATTTCTAACTCATCAATTGACAAAGTAGACATGAGTACTTTAAAATATGTTGCTCTATAAATAAAAATATTTACATAAGAATTTTCAAAAAATGTCTAAAAATATTATAATTTCTGTTTATGATGAGTTGCAACCTGAATTACAAAGAACAATCAATTATCTTCACTAAGACATATTAGAAATCGCTCTTAGAGAAATCTATCATTTAGCTTTGATGACACTGGATGAATTATGTGGGCAACATAAGTTCTTCAAAACAATGCTAAAAGGTAGACCTCAACTCAAATAAGCAAGCAAGAAGTCGTACATAAAGATTAAATGCAAAGATATGGAGAAATGAGCATGTAACATAAAGAAGGAGAATCATTTCAAAAGAAAATCGTTAAGAGTTCATCCTTTCAACAGAAGAAAGAAAAAGAGTGTAAGATTCTTCAAGAGGCGTGCTTTTGAAATTAGAAAGTCAAATTAGTGTAACTTCCCAAAAAAATTCGAAAATGATATAAAAATCCTACTATCCATTAAAGCTATAATGCCCATAAGAGATGATGAGGATATCGAATCTCTTTTTAAAGAACAGGCTAGTGAAGATCAAGAAACATTATTCATGCATACTATTTGACTATAAGTCTACTGATGATGAAGTCTCTTCTTTTAATGAAGAAGATGAGAACCAATGCATATGATGAAACAGTTTTATTTAAAGCTAGGGCTTAAGAAGCCAGTAGTAATACAACCATACGTCAAGCTCCAGTTGCTTTTAGAGAAGTATCACAGGCCAATCTCAACTATTGGTTGCATGGATATAAGCTCTTGTAGAAGTGTAATGAAACCACATATTCTTTTAATGGAAGAATGACAACCATATGAAGAATACTTTATTGCAGCTAACGACAAATCCTTCAAGATAGATCCTATCACGAAGAAAAGGATTAAGATAAAGTTCTCTTCCCGAGCAGTATCGTTCGGACAAAAATATTGGCAAGTAATCTTCCTAATCCTGACATACTTATTAGGATAGATATATATTGCCAAGAACAAAAGTTACAAATCTTACGAAAGGAGATTTGTTACAAACAAAATTTTCGTGAGTACATTAAAGACTCACGAAAATTTTGCAGATTTACGAAAGGAGATTTGTTACAAACAAAATTTTATCAAGAGTACAAATCTTGCAGATTGATGCTAATAATGATATCTAAAGATCAATTTTAATAAAGGAGATAGATGGAAAAATGTTTTGTTGTGGACACGCTAGCAGACAATTTAAACCCTTGAAAGACATTATCACTCAATCTACAAAGAGATTCTGGCAGCCAAAAGAGGTATAGAAAAGTTTAATTTTTACCTCAACCCTTGACATCCTTTCCAAAGATACTAGATCCAAACAAAAAACTTTTACCAGAGAGCTAATTGCTTTACTAGAAAGATTGGTTCTTTCACTATAAATTCACAATTTACCACATCAAAGGCCATTATAACATTCTAGCAGATTTCCTGTCTCTGTGTCAAAAGCATATTAGCCTTATCACTCCCTTTAGAAATATTCCTCTCCTACTTTTAATGGTCGACCTGCCCATTATTTCCAAGACAAAGAAATTCTTCCCTCTCATTACAAGCACACCCACTACCGTGAATGAAATAACTTCTCTTGCCTAGATAAGCCTTTTCTATTACCCTCACTTCTTCCTCAAACAAGAAAAATTACATTGTTGCTCATCCCTATTCAACATACAGGCACCATATTTTACTGTATTTTTCATCAATGACTCGCTCTCAAAAAATGCATTGTGGTATTTATAGGCACTCTCTACCTTTTGTGCATGTGATATCTCTCTTCATTCCTTATAGGTCTATCAAAAACTTATATGATAGAGAGACTGAAGGCTCCCTCTTGTAGACCTTACTTGACTGGTATCAACCACTGATGAGGTGGAGGATGCAACTCTCACAGGTTATTGAAAATGTCAGGTTATGAGGAACTCCATTAGAGAAGCAATCCTCCCATTGCTTCTTTATTTCTCATTGACCATATAGCACAACACATGATGGATCTATCTACTTTAAGAATTAAGTCTAAGGTATTTACTTTCAATATAACTCAATCCAATGGTCAAAATATAAGGACAATGTTTTTAAAAACCTTAGGCATTTTCTTAAGGATCTAAACCATTTTCCTAAATATACATTGCTAGTTATCTCTACATCTGTTGGACCTTACACAAGAGAATTCATTCCTGGCAAACTTCAAATGTTAGACTTTCACATCCCAAACAATCCAATAAAATTAGGTCTTGACATTGCAAGAACATCTCAAACTTAAGCCTTCTCCTTCCAGGACGCCTAAGATCTAGATGATGAAATTCCCATCATCAATAAGAGGATCTAAATAAATTTTTGAAAAATTTACGCACAAGGAAAGCGAGCTCCATAAAAGACGTAGAACAACTAGCAATGGTGCTGACAACATGAGTGGAGGGGCTTTCCTGTCAAATTTGCAATTGTGGCAAGATCCTATCTGACAGGGATGATGATTAAGATTCCACCTATTATTGTGGGTCTCTTTATTTAATTGTTTGTCTTTATGTTTAAGTGTCTCTTTTATTGTGACATCGTTCCTATCTATTTACTATATGATGTGACATTGTTCTTATCTAAAATAGTATATCTGGCGTTGTTCTTATCTAGAATAGTTGATATTATGTTGTTCTTATCCGTTTAGGGTGTGACGTGACTTTGTTCTTATCCAAATATGTTTGTCTTTTTATAACCTTCTTTGCCTATAAAAGCAAGAGACTTCTTCCAATGTAACCAAGTTCAAATTTAAGTTCGAATTTAAGCTAGTTTTATCAATAAAAGTTGTGTGTTTTCCTATGACTTTTCTATAAAATCTCTCTTTTCCCTAAATTCTTGAGTCTTCAATAAGTTTACTTCTATCATATAGAGATACAAGTATGCTATGCACTTGCCTTTGTATAAAGATCTTATGCATCAGAAATTATCGAACCTATGATCCTATTTGAGTTATAAGTTCTAAGGAGGATTGTTCAGCTTGGATCCCTAAAAGGTAGATCTTGAGAGTTAACGCTCTTTAAGGAGAAAGGGCTTGTGTCTCGGCTAGCATATTTAGGTTCTTAGCTAATAGTTTATCTTAGAACTCTCATAAAGGACTGCTTTATTATATCGCCAGTGGTTTCCTGTTATCCTCATAACCCTCTAGTCAGGGTTCCCAAGAGATACCAGAGTCATACACTTTTCTAATGACAGTGGTAAAGTTATTATTGATAAAAGTGAGCAAGGAGATGCCCAAATAATTATAAGTGAAGTTCCTACCTCATCAACCCCAGTTTATTTCTCTTCATATCTTTCTCTAGGATAATTTCCCTCTCATCTTACAAAAAATTTGTCCAATAAAATAGAAAATCTTGTAGAAATCATCCATTTACCTTAAGGCACTAAAATCTATGACACCCAACTACTTTTATTAAGTCTATATAGTCTATGTCATAGATCTAGATCTTTTACAAGGAGCATTCACTTCTTAATCTCCACACGTAGAACCCAACTTAAAGAATTGATCTAAGGATCCAAATCAATGTGATCTAAAATCCACTTCTGTCGAACAATAGGTAATTCTAGAGTTTCCCTCTAAACTAATCTCATTATGGATACATGAAGGTTACACATATCTTCGTGTAGGATGGTCTTAACATTATATGGTAGAAAAGGAATGAAATCTTCAATTAAGTTAATGATATTGTTTTAATTAACTAAATGAGTGTGAATAGGAACTCATACTCGCTCAGTAGCATGGTGCTTTCCACTCTTTCATATATTTAAAGGATTCTAATTTCGGAGCAAAGATTACTGAACATGTAATCTCTCAAATTTGATGTGAATATTAAATTAAAAAAATGAACTCCTATACATTATTTTAATGGGAAAAAAAAAGATGGCTAGATCTGATGCTGCAATTAATAAATAACTTGTAAAGTTGAAGGAGACTTGGTCTGGACAGTTGGGTGACGGTGAGATATTTTGTCTTTTTAATTTGCAATTTTACTAATAAATTCCAACCCCTCTCTCACGAGAAAGCTGTTCCCTTTGTATATGGTCTAAGGGAAATATGGTTTAGCAGAGCTTATTTCTTTCAAGAATGAAAAATGAAATCTCCACATATTTTGACCTGATGACTTATTTTAACGCGTGAAACGCAACGGACCTTCCCAAATATGAACGCGTGAGCTAAAAATCAGTTGGTTGGTCAAATTAAGGACAGAAGAGAACGAACTATTAAATAGACAAAAGGCACAGCAAAGGTTCAATGTATGTATCTATGTTCTTTCTAAGTGGCACCTCACTTTCACTAGATTCCTCCAACTCCTGTGTTCTTCTTCTACGTGTGTTTATATATATAAGCATATGCTAGTGTGGCTGCAGCAGTGATGCTTGATTCTTTCCCTAATGCCCCATTACAACTCTGATCGATCACGACAATCTCCTCAATGCTTGTCAAAGTCAGTTCATCAATCGGTGCCTAATTTTCAACTACTATAACATTTCAGGAGTTATATAGTGATAGGATAGACACATTAATATACTACTTATCACGGAGTAATGATGACGTAGATACTTCGCCTTTTTTTTTACTTAATCTTTAACGTATTTGTCCTATTTCGAGAGAATAAAATAAATATTTATTAAAAACCAAAATTATATAATAAAGAAAGAAAATATAATTACAAGTTTATTAAATAGCAATGTTATGAATACCATATCGGACTTAGTACCGGATTGAGTTCTGGTACGGTACTGTAATGGTACTAGTTAATACCGGGTACCGTTTCGGGTAATTTTTTAAATTTATAAAATAGTCTTTGATTTTTTAAAAAATTACAAAATAGTCTATTATCATATTGTAAAGTTGTATATTATTTAATTTAGTTTTTTTATATCTTATCCATTTTAGTTTATATATATCTTTATTATATTTTAATTACTTCTATATATAATAATTATCTATATATAATAATTAATTGTATTTTTGAAGATAATTGTTCTCAAGATCATAAAAATGTATATACCTAAATTTGCAAAAAAAAAAAGTTAATTTAAAGTTGTTAGATCAATAAAAAAATTTATCTGGAATGAAGAATAAGCAAATGCTTTTCAATAACTAAAAAAGTATATGAGAAATCTGTCACTTTTAGCTATGCCAATTGATGAGCAAGAGTGGTATCTTTACTTGGAAATTTCAAATGAGTCAATGGGTACAATGTTGTTAAAAGATCTTAAACGTTAAAAATATATTTATTACATGAGCAAAATCTTTCAAGTCTAAGAAAGAGATATACAAGCGTAGAGAAGCTCATCATTGTTCTAGTGACTTCAAGAAGAAGCTTTCAATACTACTTTCAAGCCCATACTATCAACTTTGTCATGAACTTGCCACTGTAACATAATGTGGATGGAGTTAGAACACTAAGGATACATATGAAATATTAGCTGAAGCATAATTATAGAACAATCAATAATAAAGTAAAATATGAAGCCATTTATGCACAATTCGATTAGCGAAAGACATACAAATCATGAACATCCTTATAAAATCATACTCTTAGCTAGTTTTCAACCAGTTGAACGAATGTTATGAAGCAAAGGATGTTGTGATGCGAACATACAAGGAGTTCTTTAAAATGCTATTATTGAGATGAACATTAAAGTCAAGTTGATTTATAAAAAGGACGAGCAACTAGTAGACTAATTTACTAAAGAAGATGAAAGGAGTTCAAACATTGGGAGTATCTTAGAGGAAAGAGATAGATATGCATTTGAGAGAACGGTTGTAGCTGAAGTGATGGAGTGAGAAAGATTGGACAATCCTATTTTTTGGTTACATAAAAAAAGGGGAGCTTCCTTATGATAATGGGCAAACATGAAAGATAATATGTTAATTTGTAATATATGGCATAATAAGGGATAGTTGTATAGGCCATTTCTCATGATGCCTTATTTTAAGTTTGTTGGTCTAACATAAGTATATCTTTATCTCAAGGAAAATCCTTAAAGGGTACTATAGAGCACATTAAAAAATGACTACTCTAACTCAAAGGATATTAAGTGTAAAATTTGTAAAATCTTCTTTTATAAGGCTCCCAAAGTTAAACAAAACTCGATGATCTTATGAAAGACTTGTCATAAGACTAAACTGTTGGACCAATAGTGGTTATGGTGGTTGACAAATTTGATTCTACTTATGTTTTGATAATAACAAAATGTATAGAATCGGTTAAGAAATTTATTGCAGGTATTTTGGATTGAAAGAAAACTAGAAGACATTATAAATCATTGAGGAATCAAGAAG
>JAOQMR010000005.1:26794220-26814916 GCA_027563865.1 Erythroxylum pelleterianum
CTAATTTCTATTCTTTTTAATAGCACAAATACCCTAATTCCCTTCCACTTATGCCTTAAAACTCTTAGACCCTAGTGATTTTCCAAAATTACCCTTAGTTCAAATATCCAATTACTCACACTTTAGGCCAAAATTTAATCCCTTATCCAATTTTAATTTAATTCTAACCTTAGCATAATTCAACTCTAATTCACTAATCTAGCAAGACCACAAAATTAAAATCACGCTAAAAATAAATGAATAAACCAGTTTGGGGTCCAACATAAAGATTGAAAGGAGAATTTAGAATGATCGTGTACAAATGAAGTGTACATCTAAGTTCAATTCGACACATATGAATTATGAAGTGGGAATGAGCATAATATGTATTCTAGAACATATATTCAGGATTGTCATTGAGAATACATTGTACATAGTCCATTTATACAATTATGCATAAATAAATACTTATACGTGTGCAATTATTGACGAGTGTGAAATGGGTGTCTTACTTAAATGGGTTGTGCAGGTCAAGTGTCCACATTCAGGCGTTCCCAGAATTGGAAGCAAATGCTAACTTGGAGTGTACAGTGAGTAGACCGAGATGATCTCACTTCATTATTTGCTTTGTTTCATTTTGTATTAATTGACTACTGAATGTGATTGACTATGTTGGGTTCCGGACAGGAGGTCCGATGATTGTGATGTTCATTTGAATATTGAAGTGCTACTTGAATGTGAATTGGATGAACTATGTGTACTTAATGTGATTGTTAAATGTGTTAGGAATCTGTATTTGCATATAAATGAAAATGTTAGGAATCTGTATTTGCATATGAATGAAAGTGTGAATTCTCAACTTTAATGTTGAATACCGGACTAAGCTCCGATGATATGAGAAAGTGATTGTATGGGATATGCAATTGTGAGTGATGCATTTTAGTGCATGAATGCATGAAATATAATGGCAGTTGTGACTAGAGTGACCAACGATTAGAGCTTAAAGCTCAACGAGGGAAATTTAGCCTCGAGCTTAAAAGTGATTCAGAGCCTCAGGCTTAACGTTTAATGAGCCCTATATCCCCCAAGTGGATAAGGGATAGTTATCAATGAGCCCTATATGGGATAGTTTAGGCACTCGGTCACAAAAAAGCAACAAATGAAAAGTGAGTCTCATGTGCATTGCATATGCATAATATAAATGATTAAGTATATTGAATGTGAAATAAATGTGAAATGTGAAATAAAGTGAGATGTGTAAATTATGTGTTATGTGACCGGGTGAGCCATCGATGATGGTCACTCATTGAGTTCGCAAAACTCACCCAAAATTTGCAAATATTTTTCAGGACTTAGAAGAATACCCCGTTAGGTAAACAGGAGTATACCTACTGCATGTGAGTGAAAGAAGAGGTCGGGATCAGTTCGCATCTGGATTTGTGTTTTTCCAATTTTGTATAAATTTGTATATTCTGAAAATATTGTACAAATGATTTATGTTGTAATGTAAAGGCATTATAAAACAAGTTAATAGGACCTTGAAAGGTTGAACTTGGACTTAAAATGGTTGTGTGATTATCGATATAAGAGTTTATGATTCAGTATGAGAATATATATGTGTGAGATGAAATAAATGACAATTGGAAGATGAGATGATGATCGTGATATATGAGTTATTGAGTTTAGGTTGATTTGCCATTGTGAGTTTACATCTGATAGTGGGATCACCATGACAAGTGAAAATATTAAGCATATGTGTATAATATGCGTGGAGATGAAGTAGGACGAAATCAGTGACTTATTGAATAAGTGCTAACTGTAGTTCCTATAGTTCAAAGTTCAAGATGAGTTAGAGTAAGACATAAGAGTATTTGTAGTGATCGATTGGGAAGAAATTGAGATTGTTAATGATGTTATCATATGTGAATGAATTTGAGGAAAAAGAAGAAGGACACGATTATAGCATAATCCCCACAATCGAGGACTGGCATAAATGGAGAAGAGTTATCTGGAATTGAATGGGATTAAAGTATCCTTAGTATAAGTTACTAATTGGTAAATCGACATAAATACATCTCTAGATAAGATGTAATGATTTTAGTGCTATATGCCAAAGTATTAGAGTAAATGAAATTGGTTAGTGCCTCATAGAGCCTCATTACAAGGGATGCTTCGATCATGTAAGCTATGACATAAATTGATCCTATTGAGATATTATGTATAGTTGAAATTGATCTTCTTGAAGTACTAAGAATGACTGATAAATAATTATGGAAAATAGTTGATTGATAAGGATTTCATGAACAGTATCGATGATTGTAGCAAGAAATCTTCTTTCAAAGAAGAATTTCCCTAAATTGAGTTAAGTTGAGCAGACGATTCAATTTTAGAGTGATCAATGAAGAAACAAATCGGAAACGAATATGTAATAAATCAAAAGTGAATAATGAAATCATATCCCAAGTGGAGACTCAAGTATAGGAAGTGGAATATTCTATTGAGGGTGTATGCATTTTGTTTAATGTAAAGTATCCAACTACGTGAGTGGATTTTAAATTCGAGGTGACCCTATTGCAAATGTGAGGAGAATATAGGTCTACATTATATTCGATGTAAGCATGTTTGGGAGATCCCAAATGAATTTGAGGAATGTAATACCAACACATAAAGTGAAGCACGCAAATAAATTGAAATGCGTGGAGGAACTAGTGTGAATGAATGGGCATTTGAATAAGTCGATGTGAATTAAAGAAAATTGAATAAAAAGAGAAATTTATTAGAGAAAAGAAGTCAAGTGGAAAACTGAAAATGACATGAGATAAAATTACCTTCATTGAGGAATTAGTCACTTAAGAAATTGTAAGAATTAATTTTGGGTATAAGGAAATTTGGGTTATTTCTGTTAGAGATATTAATGCCCCGACAGTATCATGAAGTTGAAAATTTTAGTGATCCAAATAAAATCAGATCAATTAGTGATGATGATCATAGATGAGATCTTGAATATAGTCGAACAGTTAAGAAGAATACTTTGAAACATTTGAGGGAAAATGTGTAAACTGTATGATTGATGAATGTAAGAAGAATTTTGAGGAACTATAACCTCAATGTTAATCATGCCATTTGGATTTGAAGATTAGGCAGCATATAATGAAGTTTCACATCAAATATTAAGATGCAATCTGTTATAATAGTAAAAAGTGGTTTTTGGTATGCATGAGACAATTAAAGTCTTGTGAGTTGATTTTGATACATGGTTTAGAAGTGCTATGATAGTAATTATTTTGAGGTCTTGGAGACATTAGATGCGCACAGTTATTTTTGGAATGTACAAATTATATAAGTTTGAGAAAATTATTGAGTTTGAAAGGAATGTACAAATGAGTGCTATAAAAGTAGTGTGTAATCTGACACATTGAACAGACAATTCTATAATGGGATAGTACAAATTCAGATATTGAGGTTTCCAAATCTAGTACAATAAAGAGTGCAAAATTTTAGTGAATTGGAAGAATGATACGTGGTAATTGAAATAAGAAGTATGTGTACCCGATAAAGATTATTGAGCAAGAAATTGTAAAAGAAGCCTAAGTAACAACCTAAGCTAAACATCCTAGTAGAAATATGCTAAGATTGTATTTTAGCTGCTAAGGATGTAGAAACAAGTAGTTAAATGTTTGAGCTACCAATTTTTTTAACTGTTAGGAATATGCTTGAAGCTTAGATTTTGGAGTTCATAGAAATATGAGATTGATGTATAGTTCCAATTGACCATAGGTATAACAATTGTTATCATAGTGACATTATTAAAGTACTATATGAGGCGTGGTATGACAGTAAGATGGGTATTTAAAAATAAACTAGATGAATCAGGAAGAGTAAATCGTAACAAAGCTAGATTAGTAGCTCAAGGCTATAATCAACAAGAAGGAATATACTATAATGAAACCTATGCTCCTGTAGCTAGACTAGAAGCTATTAGGATTTTTCTTGCATATGCTATTTGTCATGATATAAAACTATTTTAAATGGATGTAAAAAGTGCCTTTTTGATTGGTTTTATAAATGAAGAAGTTTATGTAAAGCAACCCCCTAGTTTTGAAGATTCTAATAAACCAGACTATGTCTATATACTTCATAAAGCTTTATATGGATTAAAATAAGCACCTCACACTTGATAAGAATCTGTTTAGAAAACATATTAAAAGTGATTTTATAGTTGTACAAATATATGTAGATGATATTATTTTTTGTGCAACTTCTAAGAAGTTATGTTCTAGTTTTGAAAATCTTATGAAAAGTGAATTTGAAATGAGTATGATGGGTGCAAATTGAAATTCTTTTTAGGTTTACAAATTAAACAAACTGAAGAAAAGATTTTTATTCATCAACAAAAATATATCAAATAATTGTTAGTCAAATATAAAATGGAGAGGGTCAAACCTATGTCAACTCCCATGCATCTTTCAATCCTCTTATCTAAGGATGAAATTGGTAAGAAGATTGATCAAACCCTTTTCAGAGGAATTATTAGTTATTTACTTTACCTAACTGCAAGCAGACCTGATATACTATTTAGTGTTTGTCTGTGTGCAAGATTTCAAGCAGATCCTAGAGAATCTTATTATATTGCTGTTAAAAGAATATTGAGATACTTGATAAGTTCTGCTGATCTTTGCTTAATATATGAGAAAGGTAAAGATTTTAGGTTAATTGGTTACTGTGATGCTGAATATGCTGGAGATAGGATTGATAGGAAGAGTACAAGTGGAGGTTGTCATTTTCTTGATCATAATCTAATTTCTTGGTTAAGCAAGAGGAAAAGTTCTATTGCTCTATCTACTGCAGAAGTTGAATACATGTCAGCTGCAAGTTGTTGCTCACAGACGTTATAGATTAAGTATCAGTTAGAGAATTATTCTATACAAGAAGATTAGATTCCAATCTTCTATGACAACACAAGTGCTATCAATCTATCAAAGAATCCAATACAACACTCAAGGGCAAAGTATATTGAAGTTAAACATCATTTTATACGAGACTATGTACAGAGAGAAATCATCAATCTACAATTTGTTGAGACGAATCAACAGTGGGTGGATATCTTTACTAAACTTTTGAGTGAAGATAGATTCAAAGAAATTAGATGAAACTTGAATATGGTAATGCTGAATGACCATTCGTTTGATACGCCATGACCCAGATGATTCATACAGGAAGAAGATTAAAAGTTGTAAGTTTTCAAGTAAATAGTAATGGTAAGTTACGAACGGTAACTTTTCAAGAGTATGTATAAGAAAGAAATCTTCTCAAGATTATAAAATACATTATACTCTAGAATTTTCTTAAAAAACTTTGAAACTGACTTGTTTAGTTCTCTTAATAAAGACGATTCAATACTCTGTTATAAACTTCAAGTTCTTCTCATTTGATATTTTCTTTAGATACTAACCTCGCTACGATAAGCGCAGTACATTTGTGATGTTTATTTGTTACAGATCAAAACGGAGAAATCTCTTATCTATGGGAGACACATTGATTTCACTTCCTTGAAGAAAAATCAAATGGATATCAAACCAAAAATTGAAGCAGTTGGCTGGAAAAATTTCTTTAACATTCGTGAAATGGTTTATTTAAATGAGATATATGAGTTCTAGAGGAATGCAAAGGTGGTGGATAACAACTTAATATCAATGGTAGATGGGTTATCAGTTATAGTCACATAAGATTCTATTGAGAAGGCTATTGGGTATCCAAGTATTGGATCAAAGCTATTTAACAATACAAAATGGATTGCTCAAGGTCGTGTAGATAAAGCTCACATCAATCGATAGTTATATGGAAGTAGTGATCTAGGAGTCAAGAACGCTTCAACCCTTATTCCGAAGGCTAGGGCTTTACATTCACTGCTTCTCCACTGCATTCTACCAAGAATAGGTTTAAAGGACTTGGTAACAATGAACGATGGACATTGTTTATTTCATCTACTTAATCACAAACCCATTAATCTTCCGTTCATGATTTTGAAATACATGATGAATTCTAAGGGAGATTCTAGTTCTTTACCTTACGGTATGCTGTTGGCAAGATTCTTTAGAGAATTTGGTATCTTGCTTGACAGAGGTACTAGGGTAAAGATGGATGTGAAGAGTATTATTAATGCCACTACTATTCTCAGAATGGGAATAAAGTTTAAAGCTGAAGCGAATATAGCTTTTACACCAAAAGCAAAGTCTGAAGGGGAGTTTATAGTGAGACGAAGCAAGAGTGAACATGTTACATCTGAAAGATAAACAAAACCTGGATCGATAGGAAGAACATCTGCATAAGAAAAGGCTGAACAATCGTATGATGTGTCAATACAAACTACAACGATTCTACAGAGAAAGGAAAGCCATGTTGAACAATCAACACAATAAGTGTCTTTGAAAAGGAAGGTTGAGACACTCTAATCATAAAAGTCCAAATAGTTAAGAACATCACCAATATTATTGACCTTACGACAACAAGAACAGAAGAAGAAAAAAGCTCTGATTCTTGGTGAAGATTCTGACAAGGAAGATCAAAGATAGCAGCCTACCAGATCAATTGTCTCTATTTTGCAAAGTGAATCTACAAAATCGTTTGGAGAGAGACAGAGATAAAAAGGAAGTTGGTATTTAAGAGAAAGAAATCTCAACAATAACCCTCTTCCAAACTAGTAGAAGAACAAAAGAATATGAAGCTTAATTAGAAAAAGGTTTCTTCATCTAATGTTCAACAGAAGGAACGGACAGTTCAACACTAACCAGTACTTTACAATTCTTCTCAATCAATCAACAAAAAGGATTTGAAAATTAAGAGTATGGAAGAATCAGTACCTGTTTGAAATAAAAGTTCAATTATTATCAGAGAACCTTCTAAGAAGACAGTCAAGGTACAAGTCGAAATAAAATAACTAGACTACTAGTATAGCAGTAGTGAGTCTAGGTCGATCCCCATAGAGAATGTGTGCAAAGTTTATGAAATGAAATTAATCAGTGTTTAGGTTTAAGGGAGGTTTTGAATTTTTCAAACAAGAAAATAAAATGAAACTAGACTAATAAAAAAGTTAAAGAAAACATGCAAAAAATGATTAAAGTGGAGAATTCGGTAGGGACTCGGTTCTTTAGTTCATTCTCGGCCTACACTCTAATTAAGCATATTTCATTGATTTGTTATTCTCAAACCTCTCCTGGCAACTATTAATCGTGGGTTAATAATTAACCGGAGTTTTTCCTTAGATTTTGTGTAATCAAGATATGATCATTAATTAAACCTAAGCACTGAATAATCTAGAATACGATCTCTAGATTTAATTAGACAGTAGCATTACGAATTAAGAAAATCGATTAATCAAGGCAACAACTACATACGATGCGTCATTTAACCTAGGTCATGTTATCCCTAATGATTACGAATCATTACTTGCTACACATAAATTTTAACATAACAATTACGGATTACATCGAAATTCTAGCAACGGGTTGGCAAATAAATGATTCAATGAACGCATTAAAATTATCTTTTCACAATACCCAATGGGTTCATATATAAATAATTGAACAATAAAGAAAATCCGATTATCCATAAGCCCATTTTTGAAACATAGAAAAAGGAGACGTCTTATCTAAGAAACAATCTGTCAACCTTAAAACTGCCAGCAGCGGAGATATAACCAAACTACCATTTGTGCAAGAGGGAGGAACATAATGAAGAGATCATCACACCTTAGACCACTGGCGAAATAAAGAATAGAAAAGAAAACAAGGAAGAAGAGGTTGAAGAGAAAGGACCTTGAGAGGAGGTTGATAATGAAGAATCTTTAGAGACGGGAGGGGCAGCAAGAGACTAAGGGGCAGCAAGAGAAAAAGGTATGGTCCTTTTTTCTGTTCTTTAGGAATAGCGGCAAGGGAACAAACAAGGTAGAGAAGCTGACTGAAGATGCAAGTACTTGAAAAAGGTTTGGTTTTCTTTTTGTCTGTCCTTTAGTAAAATTAAAAGAACACAGCATCACATTAGAAATCAGATCAAGACATAGACCAATCCAAACGTTTAACATATTATGAAAATGAATTTAATCAGACTCGAGACTAATAGTAAGCAGACACTACAATATATCCTGCGTTAGAAAATGGACACAACATCTGCCTTCTGCATCAGAACTAAACATGCTTACTCATTTCATTAAAGATACAACATGGATACATCAAAATTTGGAACTGGATCCATTGAACAGTCAATCGACGCCAAATTTAACGGAGAACCAAAACTGAATTCATCAACACTACCATTGATATTGCTATCAAACACAGGATTAAATGTTTTGAACTGATCAGACTGAATATCAGTTGATGGAAAGGAGGAGCTCTTCATTGACATGTTGCTGAAACCTTCAATGGTAACTCCTTGACTGTAGAAGCAATCATCCAGCTGTTGAAATTCCTGCAGCTGCTCTTTGTGCTGATTTTGGTCTCCGAAGACAGTAATAAGCCCAGGAGTCAGATTCTTATCTTGCTGAACACTTGTATTGGAATATGAAGACATAAGATCTGAAATCATTCTTTCCCCATCTTCTGGTAGTCCAAGTCGAGGCAGATCCATCATACTCGCATAAGTTTGTGTCATTGGTCGAGTTGCTAGGTCACACAGTGGTCGAGAAAACAATCCTGGATTTTCAACGCTAGATTGTAAGTTAGGCATTGCATGCCCTTGAGATGCATCAGTTCTATACCGACAGCTCAGTTGATGATTATTTCTAGCAGTCCTGTCAAGGAACCCAAGTTGATAATCATTAAAGGGGCATTGTCGGAATTCACAAGTATATAATTTGTGTTCCAGCATCACATTTTCACTAGTTGTCTGCTTCTTTCTCTTAATACCAACCACGTTTGTTTCAAAAGACTCTTGCTTGATAGATGGAGCCAGCCGCCGTCCCACTAATCCATCTTTTTGTCTAGTTCCCATTAATCTATCATTCGGTCCAGTTACTGATCTCACACTAACAGAACTTATACTAAAAGGTTTGCCATCCATTTCAAAATTCAGTTCGTCATCACCGCCCTCAACATTATAATCACTCGAATCACCAATGATGAAAGAACCACTTTCCCCAGTGCACACAGGCGGAAAGCTATCTTGATACCTTTGTCGGAACAAAACTTCTTCCTTGTTAATTATGGCTAGCCAAGCAGTGCTGTCTTTGGCAGTCATTTTATCCTGCAAGCATTTAGACTGACGAACAAGCTTGTGGATCTTGGAAATGTCAGGAGACATGTGCTTGATCACTGCAGTAAGAACACCAGCCTTCCAGACTTTCTTCAAATCATGAGGCTTCTTGTATGGAGGAGGACCCTGATCCTTGGCCAGACCCAATTGAGGCCACCATTCCTCATTACCTTTTGGCCACCATGGTGGGGGAACACCCTTTTCCAAAGGAAAACGCCTTTGGGGTGGATCACAGTGCTGCATTAGAGCTGATAAAAGTGAGCCAAGTGTTGTATCCTGGAGCTCTTGCAAGGCCTGAGGTGCTGATGCTGCTGTAAAATAATCACCAGACTTTTCAGCGACAGAATGATCAGCCTGATATTTGGCAACTGCAGCAGGGCCATTCCGATCAAATCTAACCTTTTCCTTCCACCATGACCTGAGATTATCAGATGCCCCAGTCACTGGCTTCCCCTTCTCAGGAATGATCCCATACACAAAACCTTGAGCTTTACAGACTTCCACCATTTTCAGCATATAATTCAAGATACCGTCTTGCGCACGCGACATCTTCTTCCTTAGTGCTTGCTCATGGGACTGACGCTGCTTTGCATTGTTAACACCCTCCTTACGGTTATTCTGATCCTTAAGTCGAATCAAAAGCAGCCGGTCTCTCCAAATCCGCCTTTGAAGCTCATCAATATCCGTATCTTCATCGCCATAACTCTCCTCTATTTCTGGTCCTGGTTCATGGTCTAGAGAAAAATCTCCCTCACACATAGGGGCAGAGCTAATACGGAAGTTGCCACAAAAATCCAGTTCTTCAAGAACTCCCATCTGAAGCATGTAATAGTAATGGACAAGGTCCAACTACAGATCTGTCAATTAAAGTAAACGAAAAATATGAGTTCTGTAATTTTCACTATCAATCCTAACAGAAGCTCGTAACTTGCAAGCTATTGGATAATTTTCATGCCTTGCAGTTCAAGAACTGTAACACAGCTAACGATAACCGAATTCAAGCTACCAAAAACCAAATTAAAAAAATCCTTGCAAGACATGCAATTTATAATTGCTAGAGCGAGTGGCTCCATATGGCCCAAGAAGCAAAATAATGGAATCTGCCTGGTAACGCAAGTGGATCATAGTTTAGATCAAGGGACAGATAGCATAAGAAGCAAATATGGAAAACTACCTGAACCTGAATGTTGATTGATTAGGCAATTCCATCAGAAGGGAAAAAAATATACTAGTTTACTAATCAAGATATTATCCTACTATGACAAATCCCTGCTACAATCTTCTTTCCAGTAGTGCGTTAATTCTATGCTCTACTAGCTAGGTGCGAGAACATACAGCAAATACAAGAAAAGAAGAAAACCTCGAAGAAATTAAATTTGGAACATAAGAAATATTATAATTGAGCAAATGCAATTCATGCCAGGTTGAGAAAAACAAGTCATAAAGGGAAATCCTACACAATAGATTAAAGGCGACAACACAGCTAATGTCCAACAGATACATATACAGATGAACCATAACAATCGAGAGCCCAAGAGCAAAGTGCATACGAAAAGTGAATTAAATGAAAATTCAGATAAACGCTTTTAAGTAGAGGATGGAGTGAAGTGTTTGGTGGGGATATACACGTATACAGAAGAAGCTAACAGAAACGGAACCAAGCAAAAACAGAGTTCACGAATGAATGAAGACATTAAAGAAAAAAGAAAGACGAAGAAGACATTGCAGAGAGGATGGGAAGAGATTCACAGAAAATGTACCGATGGAAATAGAAAAGATGATAATTGAGAGGGAAGAAGTGGATGTCTCTGAAGAGGAATGGGGCTGAGGAGTTAGACGAGCAAAAGATGACGAAAGAGTCGGTTGTTTTTATATGCATGAATGCCAAATGTGAGAGCTCTTAAATTTGGGAAGGAACCGACATCAGAGTTATTGTCATGGGTTACGTTGTTTGGCTGTCCGAGTGTCAACCGTGGGGCTTTCCTTTTCATTCTTTCTCGGCTTTGTAATTACCGTGTTCTTGTACTATTAATTATTTTTTACCGTGTTCTTGTACTATCAATTATTTTTTCTTTTTTCCAAAAGTTTGATACTTTATAATTATACTTTAATTTCGAAATATTGATTAATTGTATTCATTCTTTAAACTAGATTTCAACTATATGGAAACTTTGACTTGGAATGGTATTCATGTTAAACTCCTTTTCTTTTATCAAAATTATCTTTTTTTTAACCACCTTTGAGGGCTTGCCAATGATATGGAAAGTTTAGAAAAATTATTTGTGTGAAATAAATTTATTTTATGATAAAGGTTTAGCTTGATACTTGTCAAAGTGCTAATACTAAATGAAGTTAAGATTTATTTTTTTAAGAAAATTTAACCTCTTATAAGTACCTTTTTAATAATTATAATTTACGAATTCTTTTCAAATGACATTCTTTATCTGAGCTTAATAAAATATATGTGTGCCAATCAGTATAATTTACGAATTCTTTTCAAATGACATTCTTTATCTGAGCTTAATAAAATATATGTGTGCCTCATTTTAAAATTTTCAAATCTTTCATCTTTGGCTTACTATAGACTAATATTCTATTATAATGTGATTTATACAATAATCTTTAAGCTTCTGACTCTTATGCTTAAGCAAATCCTATATAACATAGTCCATGCTGTCAAGGTGCTTTCATTAAAAGTGAGTAGTCAATCCCTATCGAGGTGCTTTCATTAAACATAGGTCAATAGAGGATAATATCCTCATTGCTTCTATTCAAAAATTATCATCAAAGAAAGGAAATTAAAAGCTATTTCAATAAGGCTTTTAATTTAGTAAGTTAGAGGTTCTTAATCAGTATCTTAGAGGTACGAAGTTTTTCACTAATATTCATATGATGAACATCTTAATGTTTTAAAGGTGACCTATAGTCATTGTCGTTGTCATCATCAATACTCAATTGAAGTCTCGTTGAGGCGCGGGATCTAGAAAGTTCTGATGGTATGCAGCCTTATCCCTACTTAGTAGAGAGACTGTTTCTGATAGACTCACATGCAATGCATCATGACGATACAATAGAATTATAAATGGATATGTATACAAAAAAGTAGTAAAAATAATTAAATACAAAATTGCAATCAATACAATAATGCAAATAAATAATAAAGAGAAAAAAAGATAAGCCTATACAAAATAACATATATATAGAATATGCCAATGATTAACAATAAATAGTAGGATAAAAATACATACCAAAAAAGACATGTACAAGAGTAACTCTTACCAGGCCTATCACTACCTTAATTATAATAAGTAGGAAACTATCTAGGCTAAACTAACTAGGATGTAAGTATTATGCAATAAATGCAAAGGACATGGTTTAATATAACCTACAAGAACACAAATGCCCTCTTTAAAAGAGATCCTTTATCTGTATTCTAGTATGCCAAATTTTTCTATTGCGGGCTAAGTCGTCGGTAAGATCCAACCTAGTCATATCTCGGTTCTTTTAGGCCTTCCTTTTTTCCTCTTACAGTCTCTAAGTATTATTTTCTCGTATCTTCTCACTAGAACATCAGAGTATCTCCTCTTAATGTGTTAGAACCACTTAAGCCTTGTCTTTCTTAATTTGTCATTAATTTCAGCCACCTTTAATTTGTCTCTTACCATTAATTCCTATCTCTTCTCTCTAGGAAATGTTGGACTCATCTTGCATATTTTGATCCTTCTTTCCTCTTTGCTCTAATCTCGACTACTTATTCCCTTCCCTCTACTCTCCATCCTCCTACCTTATCTCACCACTTTGCTTCATACACACCCATTGTCTTTGGCAGTCCAAGGGCATTATTGTATTTCCTCTCTAAAATTTCTTTCTTGTCAGTTTTGTTTACTGTTTTTCTCCAATTGTTTTTTATCAACCTTCCTTCTACATTATGCCTCCTTCCTTTTTCAGTGAAATGTCTGCCAACCCTATCTCAGCACTCTAATTTTCCACCATTGCCCCTCCATACCCACCCATCCTCAACCCAGCAACCATCATCGTCCTCACTTCCTCAACATATTTCACTGCCATCATCCCGGACCTCACCTTCTATCTTATCCTTCCAGAAAACTTCACCATCCTCACCTTTTGAGCAACCCCCCTTGAAAACATGGAAGCAAGTCGTTAGTGACAAAACATCCTTAACCCTTACCTTCAATCCACCGCAAGAGCTGGATGGTAAGTTTGTGGTGTTCCTTGATATTGCCACTCTCTAAGAGGGTGCTAAAAGCTAGGAATTAACATTAATCATGTTCTTCTTTGATAACAGGCCATCCTTGCCCTTTTTACAATGATGGGCACCTAAAACATGGAAACCTCGAGGCATATTTGAGGTCCTACTCATCGAGGACAACCTCATTATTTTTATCTTTTCATTTGTTTCAGATGCTCGAAAGTTCCTTGAAGATGGTCATGGGATCTTGGGAACCAGCCTATTTTCTTACAAGTTTGGAAACCCAACTTAAGGTTTGAAACTATCAGGATTCACAATGTCACTTTGGAATATTGGACTACCCAGGGACTGAACTCTTTAGCTAGTTATGTGAGCAAATCCTTATATGTGAATGAACACATGACTTTGAAAAGAAGAGTCAATTATGTCAGGATTTGTGTAAGCATCAAACTCTTGAAGGAGCTCCCGAATGAGATTCCTATCATGAGGTTGGGCAAAGATATCAATTTATGGGAGGACACCATTGCCATTTCTTATCAATAGAGACCACCATCAACAAAGCAGGGGAAAGTATGGAAAGCAATGGGTAGGAAATTCAAGGGTGGAAATTATCAAGAGCTAATGGGGCTTGAGGACCCTGCAGCATAAATGGATGTTACTCCCGCAATCCCCACACAGATTGCATCTCCAGTAAAGCAATTGAGTCTTGATATGAGGCAAAATACCAAGTAGGACTCTCCCCTTGCGTTGATATTAAATCAGGATATGGCACTCGAAGTCGCTAGTCGACAACTATTTTTTGAAGCCAGTGATCAACACACATTAACACCTTGCCACACAGAGGCTTTTCCAAACAATGGTGACATCCAGCACCCTACCATTAGTACTCCCCATCATATTCAAATAGCATATCTACTAACTCGGTTCCTTCCATTGACACCATGACATCTCCCCAACTTGCCCTTCTACTGTCAAAATTTCTGTAGAGGATCCTTGCACCAAAGAATTAAAAAATGTTTAGATTTTCCAAATTGTGGAGAGGAGACGTTTAAAAAGGGGTAAAAGCAAAAGCTCCATATATGCAACACCTTAATGTCAATTCTCACATGGAATGTGCGTGGAATAAATAGCCCCTCTAAACTTTTGGGTTTAACAGACTTCATTTTGTAGGAAAAGCCACTATTTGTTGCTCTCTTTGAAACCAAAATAAAGTTAGAAAACCTCTCCAAGTTACATATTATTGGCCTCTAATAGGGTTTTCTCTCTAATCACCATCATCATGCTTTTAGCAAAATCATCCTTTGTTATTAAAAAGATAAACTTAGGAAGGATTTGTTGGACCCAATGGACTAAGTCAAGCATATCCATTTGATTTTTTTTTGGGAGAACATTAAGATAAACAACTCTTTTATTTATGAAAGTAACTTTTCTTCTTAACGAAGAAGCCTTTGGAGCAATCTTAGAACATATAGCAGTAGCAGTACTAAACCATAGTTGATTTGTGCGGATTTTAACGACACTCTCTTTCCTTCCGAAGCTCAAGGCCATTGTTCTCTTAAGTACCATACAGATGACTTTCATGGCTTTTTCTTAGATATTGGGGATAACTGATCTAAAAGTCATTGGATATACTTAAACTTGGTCAAACAAACAGACTTTTTAGTGGCACATACGAAAAAAATACTCAATCGTGCATTGGTTAATGACACTTGGTTGCATGCATTTTATTGTAGCTTTGCTCACTTTAAGGATCCATCATTTTCATATCTCTCCCCCATTATCGTCGGTAGCTTGTTTCAAACAATTAGTCATCATTTTCCCTTCCGTTTTAACAATTATCATGTGCATGATATTGGTTTTCCCAAAGCTTGCAGGTGCTGGTCTTCATTGTGCAAGTACAAAATAATTTTGTTGTGTGTAGAAATTGAAACATATCAAGCATGAGCTTAAGCTACTGAAATCTATCTGAGGTTCCACTACATCTGCTATTCACTCAAGTATATCAGAACTTGAAGCCACACAATCATTGCTTGTTTTGAATCCTACTAATCAGAAGCTACTGGATAAGGAAAAGCTCGCAATCACAAACTATTTTCAGGAGGTGAGTAGTCACCATTCTCTGATTAAACAAAGAACAAAGGTTACCTAGCTAAAAGATGGTGATCACTATATCGGTTTCTTCTTCAAATCCATCTTGGAAAGGAAAATTTTCAACAAAATCCACTCCATTAAATCTACAACTGGATCACTACTCCTAAATTCTCAAGATGTACAGGAAGAGGCTATAAGTTATTTCACTTCTCTACTTGGTACACCTAGCTAAACAACTATCTCCCTTTCAGATCTCAGTTCTTTACATTTGAAGCAAATTTCTCCTACTAATGTTGTTGGACCCCAAAATTTTCTTGAAAGTTAGAACTATTATATGTGAAATGTTAGAAGTTAAAAGTTGGAAAATATAGTTGGAACATGTTCATTGAGTACGCGTCGGTGTTTTAGTCATAAGTTTTTATCTAGTTATATAAATGAGACGATTCTTAATTTGGATTAAACTAGAGAAATAGGGCTACAAATTATCTAATGAAATTGAGTTCTAATCTAGTCTCTAAGAATTTCAATTTTTGGATGGACGTTGAGCATAGAATATTGTTTTAGTATAAGAATAGTTCAGAAATGTTTGGGATATAACCTTCAGATTTTTGAACCAAATTGATTGATTTTAGTGTCATTAAAAAATTAAGACAATGAGGAACATTTTTCTAGAAGGAAGTATTATCAAATTCTTTCAATTTTTCCATGATCATTAGTCAAGGAGTTAGAAGTATAAGATATTGGATATAAAGACATAAGAAGGGTAAATATGGAAAGACTACTTAAATGAGGGGGAAAATGGGGGAAGACAATTAAATTGTGGTCTTGAAATAAGAAGAAGGGGAAAACGTGGAGAGAAGAGAGAAGTTTCGTCAGAAGCTAAAGAAGAGGAAGAGAGAGAGAGAGTTCGTGAGAGAGTGCAAAAGAAGAAGGAAAGAAGAAGAAGGAAGAAGATTTGTTCAAGGCAAGCTTCATTTTCTTCTTGCTTTGCTAGAGAAGGAGTTAGAAAGAGAAAAATGGGTTTTTGTGTTGGGAATGAATGGAGAAAGAAGATGGTTTAAGGAAACCCACGTGATTTTAGGGTTTCTAAGATATGTTTGGGTTTTATATCCTAGATGGACTATAGGTAGGTTAGGTTTGAGCTTGAATTATGTTGATTTCATTTGTTATGATTTTGAAGTTTTAGGGATTTTTTATTGAATCGGAATTGAATGAAAAATTGGGTTGTTTTAGGAAATCAAGAACAACCTACCCAAAATTGAGTTTGGATTTTCAAGAGTTATAAGGTGGATAATTTATTTATAGTTATTGTGTAATGAGCAAAATGCTTGTATGTGTATTGTGTGTTGAAATGGCTTGCTTTGAAATGTTATGATGTGCAAATTACATTATGATGTATGACATTTCATAAAAATTGAATTGTGCATATGATCATGTTGTGCCTTGGAAATGTATCACGACATTTTGATTGAATGGAAAGAAGAAAAAGCATGAGAATATGAAATTGTGAATGATTGAATTGAGCATGAGATTTGATTGTGTTTGGGCGAGAGAGGAACCTTTTCGTAGTCACGTGCACATCGATATAAAGCCTTCTCCCGGCTGCCCGCTTGTGGCCCACGAGATCCAAAAAGTGGACTCGTTTCATTCACAGAGTAAATTTCGGTTTCTCTGTTTTGTTCTACGAAACCCTCAAGCCAATTGTGTGTGCATTTGCATTTTGATGTGTTAAGATATGAGGAAGTTGGGTATTATGCTTTGATGAAAAATTTCATCCAATATGTTTTATATGATGGTGTATTGAATTATAAGTTGTGAATTAGAATTGTGATTGTAGAACTTACAATGCTAGATTAAGAAAAGATGAGTATGCTTATATGAATATTCGTATATATGTTTGATTGTATGGCTCATCGCTAATGACTGCAAATATATTAGCCACTGAGCTGTGTAGCTCAACCCATCATTTTTTCCCTCCTCAAGTGCAGAATGAGAAGATTAGCGATCCTTGCAAGGCAATTAGACACCTCCTAGATAGTTTCTTTTGTACTAAGCTAGTTCGAACACTTTTGTATAGCTTATTAAGCATGTCAAACATTAAGCATCCATTTGTATTTATTTTAAGTTTGGGATGTGTATATTGATATGTAAATAAAGCTTGTTCAAACATTCATTGTGTTTAGAAATGAGAATGAGAACTTGAGAAATCTCTTTTTGTATGACTATGTTATTTTAAAGTTTGAGTTTGATTGATGTGCTTATTCTTTAGTTGAGATTTTTCAATTGTTGCTAGCGTTAGAATAGAATGTTGGAGTGGGAAAGCTGGTATATGATAACTTATTGGAGTTGAGATTTAAGAAATAATAAGATGTATTTAGTAGTTATGTAGTTAAATGGATACGAAGTGGTTTTTGTACTAGAAGGGTGGAATTGGAGGAGATTATGAGGAAAGAGGATGTTAGAATGGATTTAGGATCCATTGGAGGGGTCTTGGAGGGTAAAAACTTTTGTTTTACCAGAAGGTTACACGGTCTGCCCGTGTAAATTCACACAGGCCGTGTAATTCCTGATGCTGAAAAAAAAACTGCCAGACTAGTAAGTCACACGATCTGACCATGTATATTCACACGGTCTGTGCTTTATCCAAATGACAGAATTTCACTTTAGAGTCTTCACAAAAGTTGTATACCTAGAAGTCCTCTTTCAAACCATCTAAAAGCGACGTCAATCCGAAATCTGCAGTGAGAGTTATAGCAATTGCGCCAAGGCAGGTACAAAATGATTAAGGACATAAACATGTTAGATTCTTTTGGCCATAACTTCTTCATCCGACTTCCAAATGAAGTGATTCTTGAAGCGATAGATTCCTAACACGTTTTTCTACCTTTACACAGAAATTGATAGCCTTCGGTATTGGTTGTAGGAGCATAACTAGGTTATGGATATACTTTGAATTTTTTAGCATATCTTGAGCTATAGAGCTCCAAATGATGTGGTTCTTATTTCAAAATAAACTAGATACTTGGAGCTACAATGTTTTTCTGAAAAATTCAAGTGGTGATTTGGGTGTTTGACTGGTGTGGGCTCGCTCCTTGTGGTTTGGGATGTTATGAGAATGAGGATGAAACGATGAGGGCTAAAGAGATTCCAAGGAAATAACCCTATAGGAAGTACGCTCATGTCTCACACTTTATGTTTGTTTGAATGATTGTTGGGCTTCGAAAACGAGGCCCAAAAAATGTGGCCTTTCTAATTCAACCTGTGGACGATAGTGAAATTAAAAAGGTAGTCTTTGTTATGGATGGTACGAAAGCCCCCGGGCCTGATGGATTCAATGGCCACTTCTTCCAAAAATCATGGCGTATCATTGGCAACTTTATGAAACAAGTTGTTAGGGAATTCTTTACAAATGGGATACTCCTTAAGGAAATCAATCGCACCTTTGTATGCTTGATTCTTAAAGGAATCAACCCTTCTTCATTTGGAGATTTTTGACCTATAGCATGTACCAACTTTCTCTATAAGATCATTTCTAAAATACTTGCCATAATATTGAAGAAAGTATTATATATCACCTTTAATCAGCGAGAACCAAGGAGCTTACATGAAGGATCGACATATTGGAGATAATAAACTGATTGTTTAACAACTTTTTAAAGGCTACTCTTAGTTCAATTTTGCTCCAAATTGTAATTTGAAAATCAACTTTCATAAAGCCTTCAATAACATCAGTTGGAACTTCATATGGATCATGCTTCAAGCCTTCGGATTTCCAAACATCGTCATCAATTGGTTAAGTCAATGTATCACCATTGTTTCCTTAATTGTGCTTATCAATATTTGTCCAACTAAATTTTTTAACGCAACTAGGGGTCTACAACAGGGGGATTCTTTATTCCCCTACTTATTTATTCTATGCAAGGAAATACTAAGCTCTGTCATTAAATATGAAGTGCAACAAAATCCGAATTTTCGATACCACTCCAAATGTAAGGGAATTGCGCTACTCAATCTTGGATTTGCTGATGACATCCTTCTTTTTTGTAGAGATTAGTTGTCTTCTATTAATACTTTTATGAAAGCACTTGATATTTTTAAAAGATACTCTAGGTTGCACATCAATTTTGGTAAGAGCCACTTCATTCTTTCCAAATTTGCCTCTGATATCTAACAACTTATTGTAATACCTACTGACATTTCCTCCACCAAGCCCCCAATTATGTATCTGGGACTTCCAGTGACTACTAAGTGACTTATTTTGTAGGAATGCTTACCCCTTGTTGAACATATTCAGAAACGCATCAACTCATGGGTAAATAAAAATCTTTCTTATGCGAGTAAACTCCAACTTATTCAATCAATACTTAATTCTTTGCATATATACTAGAGTTCCCATTTCTTCTCTCCCAAATCTTTATCAAAACTATTGAAAGATTGCCCAGGAATTTCTTATGGAGTCATGTGGATGGCTCCAAAGGTGTAGAAAAGGTCAAGTGGACTGATGTTTGCCTCCCTAAAAAAGAAGGTGATCTGAACATCTTATCCATCAAACTTACTAATCTGGTCTTGATTCTCAAGCGGCTATGGTGGATTTTGCTAGATAAACATTTGTTGTGGATAAGGTGGCTACATTCTTATTTTCTTAGAGGCAGAAGCATCTGGCAATTGAGCAAACATTCCTCCCACTCTCACTTCCTTAATTACCTACTCACTTTGTGAGATATAGTCTAAGATGATATCACAAGTAACCCACGTAATGATCCAAATTTAGCTAATATAATTTATTGGAAGGGAAACCCGATCCACTCCTTTAACAACAAAGTTACCAAGGTTAATTGTATGGAACAAGGTACTCACTCCTCGCTTATCCTTCATACTTTGGCTTGCTATCCATAACAAGTTAAATGCTTCAAACCGATTGCATTACATGCAATTAAATCACAATTGTCTAATGTTTCAACTCCATAAAGAAACATGTGATCATCTCTTCTTCGACTGTCGCTTCAACCTTCACATATGGCAGAGCATTACAAGACAATATCGATAGATAGATCTACAAGGTACTTTTCCAGACATCATGCACAGTCTAATATTTATTTTAAAATTATTATTTATAAACTAATATTTATTTTATATATTTTCAATTATTAAATCAAAATTTATATATTTT
>JAOQMR010000005.1:26815016-26842615 GCA_027563865.1 Erythroxylum pelleterianum
CTGATGCTCGTTCCCGGATGTCGGACATCTGTTTTATCGATTCCGATTCGCAACTTTCCGCACTTTGTTTCGCTCCGATTTCCGTTTTTCGGTTGGGATCCGGTTCCTGAGATCGGGTCCCAACATAATTGGTTTGTAAAGATGGGAGTTAATGAGTTTAGTTCAAAGACAACTTGGTTAGAGCTTAGACCATAGGAAAGTGACAAGTTTCACATAGACTTTTGTACTTTTGCTAGAAGTAGGTTACTATTCTTTGAGAGTTGACAGGTTAAGTCTTGTATAAGTTCCTTTGTCCTTATCATCTTCTTCAAATTTTCCTCCCATACGTGGAGTTTACACTTCCTAAGAGATTTCTAGGTTTTCCCTTTCCTACACCCAACTCACTTTGCCATTTGTGTCCTCTAACCTAAGAAAAACTAGAAGCTGATCATTGCACTCAGTGAAGTACGAAAATTTTGTGGAGATTAGGGCTTGAAGATTTTGGAGTTTCAGCAGGTAAGTAGTAAATAAATCCTTTAGAGTTGGGGATTCATGCAACAAATTGCTAAGTTACTATCATCTGCATGAAAAAATGGCATTTATGTGTTTGTTCAAAAATACTGTGTTATTAGGGGATGAAAAATCTGATTATGTGTAAATTTAGTGTTTTGAAAGATTATGAGTATTTAGGGTGTCGTAAAATATTGAAAGGTTGAAAATCTGAAAAATGCTCACTGAGTGTGCTTCGGTCTGTTAGCCATAATTTTTTCTCTAGTAATCTAAATAAGATGATTCTTGTTTAGATTAAACTAGAGATACAAGGCTACATTTCGTAGGAAGACATCGAAATTCAATTCGGTGTCTAAAAATCTCAAAAGTTGTCATGAAGTTGAGAACTGGGTGCAGGCCGTTGAGAGTTGAGTATAAAATTTGTGTTCCAACTTCGAGAGGAAATTTGGACTTAATTTAGATAGATTTTGGCAAAGCTTCCTTCTGAAGCGTTGTAGATCTATCTTTTATCTTTCCAACGGTATATTATATGAAAAGTTTGGACGTTGGAGTCAAAAGTTATGATTCTTATAAGTGGATACGTTCTAGATGTAAAAGTGAGACGGAAAAAGTGAGACGCAAAAGTGAGATGGAAAAAGTGAGATGCAAAAGTGAGACGCAAAAGTGAGACAGAAGAAGTGAGACGCAAAAGTGAGATGGAAGAAGTGAGACGCAAAAGTGAGACGGAAAAGTGAAACGCAAAAATGAGACGGAAAAAGTGAGACGCAAAAGTGAGACTAAAGAAGTGAGACGCAAAAGTGAGACGGAAGAAGTGAGACGATAGAAGTGAGACGATATAAATGAGATGATGGAAAGTGAGACGATAGAAGTGAGACGATAGAAATGAGACGATGAAAAGTGAGACAATAGAAAGTGAGATGATGAAAAAATGAGACGATACAGAAGTTAGACCATAGAATTGGCCTTCAAGGTCTTCATGAAAGTTGTAGATCTAGAAGTCCTCTTTCCAATAGTCTAAAAATGAAGTCAATCCTACATCTTTAGTGAGAGTTATGACATTTGCGCCAAGACATGTACAATGTGAGTAAAGATATGAACATGTTGGATTCTTTTGGCCATAACTTCTTCTCTAGACATCCAAATGACTTGGTTTTTAAGCCATTGGATTTGTAAGATATTGATCTACATTTACACCAAGAATCATAGCTATCCAAAATGAATGGAGAAATATTGATTGAAAGGAGTGGGAAGGGTACAGTGAGTGTGCTCTTAAAGGGTATGAACTGGAGTAATTCCATTAAACTTACTTCCATATTTTGATGATTTCTGGAGATCTACTAATCCAATTGAGATGATTTTTGATTTGGAGTAAAATAGAGAACTAGGGATACAAATCATATGAAGAAACTGAATCTTGGTTCAGTCTCTAAAGTATTCAATTTCTAGATGGAAGTTGTATATAGTAAACTGTTTTTTATTAAGAACAGTCCGAAAAAGTTTAAGGTATATCTTGCAACAATACTTAACCACATTGAGTAATTTTGGTGTCAATGGAAAGATAAGACATAAAGGAACACGTTTCTAGAAGAGAGTATGACCAAATTACCTCATTTTCTCCTTCTGATTGTATGTGAATAGTAGACTCGAAAGGGGGTGTCTTGGAAAAAGTTGTAGTGACACAATGAGAAATGAATTGTGAATTCAATGGTTTTCGTAAGGTAAAAACCTAAGTATGATAAGCTTTGATATGAGATCGATTTCATTTCCTGGGATTATCATGAACACGCATTGTACATAATTCATTTCATGCATGTGCATTATTGAATACTTATGATTTTGCAAATTGTGATATTGTGTGCATTATTTGTTATAGAGGAGCAACTGGAACGTCAACCTCCAGACGTTGCCAGATCTTCCAAGCATTAACTTCGGGAGTAACTTATGAGTAACCTAGATGGTTTCTCTCAGTTATTGTTTTCTTATAATTATATTTTGAATAATGAATGAATGTGATTTGATTGTGGATTCCGGACAGAAGGTTCGATGAGTGTGTAATGTGGATTGAATTATTGAAGTGCGGCTTGAATGTAAATGTGGAGACCTATGTGCTTTATAAGGTGATTGATTATGGTACATGCATTCCATTCATGAATGCATAATTAGATAATGGCAGTTGTGACCAGAGTAGCCACTGATTAGAGCTTAAAGCTCAATGAGTGTACTGAGCCTCGAGCTCAAAAGTGATTCAGAGCCTTAGGCTCAACGTTTAATGAGCCCTATATGGGACAGTTCAGGCACTCGGACTCAACAATGTAATAATTGAAAAGTGTCTCATGAGCATTTCATATGCATTTTTGTTAAGTATGCTTGATTGATTGAAATGCAAAACTGCTTACGCTTGAGTGAAAATGTGTTAATCATGAAAAATGCAAATTTGTGAAATAATTGTGATATGAATTGATGTGTGCTTGATTTGAGTGAACCATCGATGATGGTTACCTCATTGAGTTCGCAAAACTCACCAAAATTGCAACGTTGACTTTTCAGGATCGAGAGACGACTCTAGTTACTGAGAGGCTCTGCTACCGTGTAGATTGTGAGTTGGGCAAGAGAAGTCATGGCAAAAAGGTCGGTCAGCTGAGATTTCTTTTGGGATGGAATAAATAGATTTGATATATTTTCCTCTCTCATGTAGTACTTTTGTATTAGGTTTTGATGAGGTACATATGGAAAATGTGAAAGACACAATGTAGACTTCAATTTTTGTGAAATGCAATGAGGAAAAAGTTGGTTTTAAAATATTATGGTCTTCTTATGATGCTTTTTAAGTAAATTGTGATACCATGCCATGTGAAGTGAATGTAGTGATCGATCATAGCTCGCCCTTATCATAGGATATGTACCGGAATGACCTTCGGGCGTCCCGTTGTGTACCCTGCGATAAGGGGGTGCTACACCATCAGTCTGTGGATGGAAAGTTGTGCTAAAATGCAACTTTGTTCCTAAAGCCCCTTGTAGACTTTCCCAAAATCTAAAGGTGAATCTCAGATCACTATCCGAGACTATAGAACTTGGAATCCCATGAAGTCTGATTATTTCATCTATGTATTTCTTGGTCAAGGCATTCAAAGAATCTATTTGTTTAATTGGCAGGAAATGTGTTGACTTGGTTAGCCTATCGACATTCACCCATATTGTGTCATGCTTCCTGCTGGTCCTTGGTAATCTCATCAAGAAAGCCATTGTAATCTTCTCCCACTTCCATTCAGGAATAGACAAAGGTTTATGCTTGCCAGTAGGTGCTTGATTTTCTGCTTTAACTAGTTGGCACACTAAGCAATTTCTAGCATACTCTGCAACATCTTTCTTTATTCCTTTTCATCATAAGTGCTTTTTTAAATCTCTATACATTCTTATACTCCTCGGTTGTATTGCATATGGAGCATTGTGTGCCTCATCAAGAATTTCATCCTTCAACTCTAACATGTCTGGAATACATAATCTGATACCTAACACCATCAGTCCATCTCTTATCTCTATTTCAGAGGGCTTACCATTTTTAATTTCTTCTAAGAGCTTGCTGAAGTACTCATCTTGCGCTTGCAATTCCTTAATCTTCTCATTCAACACTGGCCTTATTATAAAATTAGCCAATAGACAACCAGATTTGACTTGCCTCAATGTCACCTTAAGTTTGGCTAATTCCTTCAAAAAAGGAAGGTATACTGTCTCCACATGTGCTATAGTAGATTTTCTACTCAATGAATTCGCTACTACATTAGCTTTCCCTGGGTGGTAATCTATCATCAAGTTATAATCCTTCAGTAGTTCTAACCACCTGCTTTCTTTATATTTAACTCTTTTTGTCTCATCAAATATTTAAGACTCTTGTGGTCTGTAAATGCCTTGGTGGTGACTCCATATAGGTAATGTCTCCATATTTTCAATGCAAAAATTATGGCAGCCAACTCCAAGTCATGTGTAGGATAATTCATCTTATAGGGTTTTAATTCCCTATAAGCATAGGCAATCACTTTATCTCCTTGCATCCACATACCCAAATCCCTTCCTTGAGGCATCACTATATACTATATATTCATCACTACCAGAAGGCAAGGTCAAAATTGGTACAGTTATGGACCTATTCTTCAATTCCTTAAAGCTCCTCTGACATTCTTCTGTCCATACAAACTTCAAACTCTTCCTTGTTAATTTGGCGAGTGGGGTTTCTATCATGGAAAAGCCTTCTACAAATCTTCTATAATAACTAGCTAAACCCAAGAAACTCCTTACTTCTACTATATTCTTAGGTGCTTCCCATTGAACTACATCTTTTATTTTCCTTGGATCCACATGTACTCCTTTTTCTGAAATTATATGTCCAAGAAACACCACTCCCCTTAGCCAAAATTCACATTTATTAAATTTGACATATAGCTCTTTCTTCCTTAATGTCTCCAAGGCTATCCTTAAATGTTCTTCATGCTCCTTGTCACTCTTGGAATAAACCAATATATCATCAATAAAGACTATGATAAATTGGTCTAAGAAAGGATTGAAGACTCTGTTTATTAAGTCTATAAAGGCTGCAGGGGCATTCGTTAATCTAAAGGGCATAACTAAGAACTCAAAAATGCTCATATCGAGTTCTTAAAGTAGTCTTTGATGCATCAGACCCTTTATTCTCAATTGGTAGTAACCAAATCTCAAGTCTATCTTAGAGAAGACTTTCGTGCATTACAATTGATCAAACAAATCATCTACGCATGGGAGGGGATATCTATTCTTGATAGTGACATGATTAAGCTTCCAGTAGTCCACACACATTCTCAATGATCCATCTTTCTTCTTCCTAAAAAGAACTGGGGCTCCCCAAGGTGAGGAGCTAGGCCTCATATAACCTTTCTCCAACAGCTTTTCTAACTGTTCTTTAAGCTCCTTCAATTCTACCAGAGCCATTCTATAAGGTGGAATTGATATTGGTGCAGTGCCTAGAAGAAGCTCGATGGGAATCTCAATTTCTCTAAGTGGTGGTAGTCCTGATAATTCCTCTAGAAAGATATCTAGAAATTCCATGATCACAGGAATATCTCTTAACTTTCTTCCATCTACCTTCGTGTCTACCATATATGCTAAGAATGCTTAACATCCTTTCCTCATCATTTTCTTTACTGTTAGAGATGAAATAATTCTAGGTGGGCTTGCTTTCCTGTCTCCCACAAACACTACCTTTCCACCTTTGTCCAACTCAAACTCTACTATCTTCTGATTGCAATCTAAATTGCCATTATAATTTTCTAACATATCCATGCCCAAAATCACATCTAATCCCCCAGCTTCAATGGAATTAAATCCACCATTAATTTTGCTCCACCAATGTATATTTCACAATCTCTATAAACTTGACTAATAATGATATACTGGCCAATTGGGAAACTAACCACCAAAGGACTATTTAATGGGCTCAAAATTCTACCATGTGCAATTCTACTTGACGAAACAAATGAATAAGTAGACCTTGGATCAATTAAAACAATAATATCATCATTAAACAATTTAAGCATACCAGTCACAACCTTTGGAGTTGCTTCTCTGTCCTCCCTTGTCATTGCAAACACCCTAACTGGTGCTTAGCCTCTCGGTCTTCCCAGAGGATTCACTTTCTTGGCTGCAGTAGAACTTCCCACTTTAGTGCAGTCTTGACTCCCACAATCTTAGCCCTTTTTGAAGCTTGCATCTGAGTTCCCTCTCATCTTACATACTGCGGGCACTCTCTAGCCATATGCCCCTTTTCCCCAAAGTTAAAACAAGCTCCACTCAATCTATAGCACTCCCCCTTATGGAATTTTTTGCAATAGTCGCATTTGGGAATGAATGGCTTATCCCCCTCTCCCCTTCTACTGCCTCCAGTCGTTGAGGCTTAATGAGAGATAGTTCTCATCTATTTGGACCTGCTTACACCATTGCTCCTATCCTCAAATTTTACGGGAAAAGTCCTAGCACTCCTCTTTGGCACAGAAGCACTACCTCCTCTCCTGAGCTGTTCTCTTCCTTTTCTCTTTCTGTTTACTGCGCTCTTTATATTCTCTACATTCTGAATCCTTAACGTAGCTTCTACCAGCTGTTGAAAGTCACATAAATTTTGTTCCACCACTTTTTCTCTAATGGCTAAATGCAATCCCGCTTCAAACCTACGACACTTAGCTGCTTTGCTCATCATCATTTCAGTTGCATATCCGGACAATTGCATAAATTTACACTCATATTCGCTCACTGTCATCTCCCTTTAGGTGAGACTAAGAAACTCCCTTTGCTTATGTTGGATATGTACCTAAGACAAATTTCTTCCTATAAATAGCTAGGAAGTCCTTCCATGTCAACACTGGTAGTTTTATCTAACCCCCTGGTACATGTTCCTATCAATGCAAGGCATCTCCCTATAGCAAGCTTACAGCATATTCAACCTTTTTATTATCCTCACAGTCCATTTGTTCCAATATCCTTCATATCTTCCTCAACCATCTTTCGACTTCTTCTGGATCAATTGTTTCATAAAAATCCACCGCCCCATACTTCTTAAGCTTATCAAATTGTTTTCCTTTCGTAGCTAGGGCTGGGGTAGAAGTTTGTAACATCTAGCCTATGGCCTGGATAAAAGCCTGAGCAAAGGCTTGGAACAGTCTAGGATCTAAGGGAGTAGGCACTTGCTCTTGTGGAAGAGGTGACTCATGCGTTTGTGACCAAAAGGGCTCACTACCATATCCTACAGAAGCCTCAGCATTTGTTGGGACTCTAGACTCATCAGTGCCCTCCTCTCTTGGTGGAGAATCAGGTGCAACAGATCCTTGCAAAACTCCTCGTATTCTTCTACGAGGTGGCATCTTACTCCTTCAATTTAAACATTAACATTTAGCTTACATTTTATTTTAATCTTATTTCCTACATGTATGCATGATATACATGTCACTTAATGCAATCAATCAATTCAACAATGTAAACAATTAATCACACATAATAATTCATATCACTACGTATTCTAAGCCTAGGAATCCTTAAAAACCATAGGCTCTGATACCAAAAATGTTGGCCCTAGTCTCGGTACTTATTACAAGGCTACATTACGAGAGGATCGGGTGAAGATCGTGTGAGAAGAAGGCTGGAAGCTCCAATTTGTAATGAGAAAATTAAAAACCCGTGTTTTACCCAATTTGGTGGGTTCCATCGATCACTCTCGTGCACTCCTGACGTGGCACTCAAACTTATAAAAATCATATCTTTCAATTCTGATGTACTAAAATTACAAACCTTATACCATTGGAAAGCTAAGAGGGTATGCTACAACTTTACTGAAGACAACTTTGTCTAATTCTACCTATATCAATACAGTTTAATCGTTGAACTCATGTCATAATTTTTGTCAAGGTTAGTGCTACAGGCTCTACCAGCACTAGTGATGTTATCGTGTAAAGACCATATCTCTCTCATAAGAAGTCCAAAAATTACAACATTTATACCATTGGAAAGATAAGAGGGCAAACTACAATTTTACTGAAGATAACTTTGTCCAATTCTGCCTATATTAATACAGTTTATTCATGGAAGTTAGAGTCACTACTTTTGTCCAAGGTAGTACTGCAGCAATGTTTCCCCTTTTTCTTCTTTTGTTTGTTATGAACTTTTACAATTTCCAAAAACAAAAGACCCAGATCCAACCAACCACTAAACGTGCATACATGACTCTCAACATAACAATTTATTTTCAGTCTATCCAGGGCCATCTAACAACATACTATTCCAACTCTAACAACAATTAATAACTTAACAAAAAAGATAGTTATGAACATGTACAAAGGGAACTTCTTCAACTCTTAATCTCATTACTTAATCAAAATGGAGTTTGAGCGTAGCTTTAATTACATATCAACAACCACATCAATAGCTTAATACAAAATATAAATGAACGCTCATATTTGATATGCTTATAAAGCTACCCAAAAATATAGTCGAACTAACTTAGTTACAAAAGGTAGCTATCTTGGAGTTTGCCAAACCTTTGCAAAGATTAATAATCTTCTTGTTCTGTACCTAAGGAGTAAAAAAATAATGGGTTGAGTTGCGAAGCTCAGTGGCTAATACTTTTATAGCCATTGATAACGAGCACATAATCAAGAGTATATATATAAATATATATCTCATCTTAATCTAGCAATTAAATCATCAACAGTTCTAGCTCAAAGACTTATAGTTAAGGATGTTATCACATAAAGCATATCATGTATATTTAACCATCAAATTATAACACTCAATTATGTATCATGCTCAACAAATCAAAATGAAATGCATAAACATAATGGCTTGAGAGTCCCATGGATCGAAATGGAGAAACCAAAGTTTACGCCATAAACTAAATGAGTCCATTTCTTAGGAGCTCATGTGCCACAAGAGGACAGCCGGGAGAAGGCTTTAAGTTAACCTGCACGTGATGAGAAAAAATGTTATCTTTCTTGCCCAAATGCAAGCAAATTTTGATGCTTAATTCATTTCATCACATGTTCATACTTTCATGTTTCTTGTGCTTTCTCCTCTTTTCATTAATACAAAATGTTGTATCATCTTTCAAGGCCTAACATGATAATAAATCACAATGCATTTTCCAACAATCACAATAATTCAAAATCAAGCAATTAAACATACACACACAAGTAAGAAATCAGCCCATCATCCACAATAACTATAAACATATTACCTACCTAATTGCATGCAAATCTAAACTTAAGTTTGCCTTTCCTTTTACTCTTGCATTGGATTTTCTTAGTTTCCTTCAAACAAACACTTTTTTCATTCAAACCAACATACAAATACAAAATCCATAAAGCTTTAATAATTAAAAAAAATTGAGCTTAGACTTAGTCTACCTGTAGCACCCCTTACCGCAGGGTACACACCGGGATGCCCAGAGGTCATTCCTGTACATATCCTAGTATGCATGAACATGGAAATACATTTCTAACTCTCATTAATCACTCACATTTACCATTTTAACCTTCCCACAAGTAATGGGATGTTACACTACCCATGGTTTATCTAGGCTAGAATAACTAGGATCTAGTTGAAAATCTCTGAAAATCAAAATGGGTTTCTTGGTCCTCTTCTTTCTCCCTTTATTTCCAGCCAAGAAACTCATTGTCTCTAGTTTCTTTTTTCTACCAAAGCAAGAAGAAAAGATGATGAAGATTACCTAAAACTTAACTGAATCCTCTTCCTTCTTCTTCTTTCTCCTTTTCTCTTTTTACGTTTGTTTCTTTCTTTCCTAGCTTCTCCAACACATTTCACGCATTCTTCTCTTCTCCTTTCCTCTTTCCACGTTTTTTCTTTCTTTCCTAGCTTCTCCAATGCATTTCACGCATTCTTCTATGATCATTTATTCAAGACCTCTTTTTTTTGTCGTTCCAAGTTTAACCTTCCACATTTAATGTAATGACTACTTATTCCATTAGTCTCTTATGACTATTACACACTAAATTAATTCTAACATTTTTATTTAATAATTCTAATTCCTATTCATGCTTGCTAAATTAATGGACTAAATTCTAAAATTAAATAAATTAATAAATAAATTTGGGGTCCAACATTTCCTCCTACCATAATATTTATAGGTAAAATTCCTTTTGCTATAGTAGTTTCACCATTAAATTTAACAATCTATACTTATGTTGGGGTCAATTATGAATTGTCTTTTCCCAAATATAACATCATTTTAATCAGTCTAATGTTTATCATAGACCCATTATCGACTAAAACTCTTGAAGTTAGCCTTCTATTAATATAAGTTTTAATAAATAGAGGTCTTATATGTTGTGTCATAACATCAACTAGCTTTTCCAACACCACCTTTTTTGGAATTCTCAATCCTATTGCTAGTAATGACATCCTAGATTCTCCTTACCCAAGAAGGGATTTTGCTTTCTTTACAAAAGATTTTTCAAATGAAGAAGGTAGTTTTATGGAAGAAATGGTATATGGTACCTGAATTGGATTTTCTCCAATCGTAATGGATTCATTGGAATCCTTATTATGCCTCTCAAAATAGGCTAACTACTTATGAAACCTAGAGTTCTCTTTTGTGTTGCCTAATTTTTCACTAATGACTTCTACATATCCTTTTTTATTATTAGGATCTATAGTTCTTTCCTCAAAGAAGATAAGTCTTAAAAAGGATGACTTTTTTGAAGTTGGCGGTTCCAACAATAATGGCTTAATTTTCTTAATCTTAGGAATGAACCTATGTCGCTGAATCTTTCATTTTTTAGTCAACTTAAGGGCACTAGATTTTTTAGGTGTCTTACTGTCATTTCCAGGATGGTGGCATTATAAATCTAGGTTGTCTGTACTAAAAATTAAGAATTCGTGGTTTATATATTTGCCTATAAACTTGAGTGAATTTTGTTTGGTGATTTTTTCCTAAATTTTTTGCCTTCTATTAGGTTCTAGGAATTCATTGACCCTCATTCCCAAAGTTAGTATTATAGTTAGGAATAAAAATACATGTTCCTAAATTTGATGTTGATGCTAAATCATCTTCCATAATTTTCAACTTCTTTTTGACATCTAACAATAGATGTAAGTTGAATTCGGTGGTGTTAACAATTACCATTAGCAAGAATGCGTCTTCATTTATCAATATAGTTTGGTCAACTTTAATGAACAATACAATTTCCTTATTGATTTGGTCTTGGGGACCACATTCTTTAACCCCTAATATAAATTTGTTTGATGGCTCCAGGTATTGTGATATTTGCAATAGTCTCTACCTCTTATCTCTTCTTTTATAGGAATTATATGCTTTAGTGGTAAGGTGATGAATTTTTCTTACGACAAATAATTAAAGATATCCTATGTTTTGGGGGTGTCAAAAATCTATTTTGATGGAGCCCATATTTTTCTTTTGCCTTTCAAGCACTTACTCTCCAAAGAGAGATAAACACAAGTTCTAGAGATGTTGACTTTGACTATTATTGAATCGTAAGAATTCACCTCTCTAACACAAATTCCTACTAAAATCTTCTTTTGGTGTCCTTCTTCCTTAAGAATTTCTTCATATTCAAAGACATTTGCCACCAGTTCATAGAAATCATGAAGTTCCATGCCTTGTATCTTTCACAATTTAATGTCTAGACTACTTTGAGCTAACTTCATATATTTAGTTTCTGGGAGTACAATCTAGCATCAACTTCTCATTTTAATGAAATGAGTGATGAACATGACAACTCTTCTAAGTGACCCTTGGCAACTTAGCTAGACTAACTTCAGGCTTAATCTTAAAAAACTGAGTATGAAATGAAATTCCTATTTTAGCCTTAAAAATGATTGAATTCTTGGGCAACAAAGCATGCCAAAAGAAAGATGTACCTATTAATGAATTTAGGAATAGCTTTAGCTTAAAGTTGTTGAATTTTTCGTAGTTGGTTAATTCTTCACATCGTATAGTGAATCTAGTGATGTGCTCAATGATCAATTGACCATCTTCACCGCAAATAAGTCTAATCCAATAATTTTATAACCATGAGGATAAAGATTCTTATGATAAATTTGTTCCATATAGGGCTTATAAAATTTTGGGTAGCCAAGTTATCTTAAACCACTTCCTAACAATTCCTGAATAGCTTCTTTGATGGCTTCCATAATGACTTGTAATCTCATTTATAGTGGGAGAATAATATGATTACGGTTTACAACTATAATGTTAACCCTCCCCCTCAAAATTGTATTATGGTTCATTAGCTTCAGCCTCCACACCAAATACTTGAATATTATGACCACTTAATATATAACTTGATTAATGCATAAATATGGTCAAATGTGAAACATAAATTATACTTTATTGTAAAATTTGATCTCCTTTTCCTACATCTTTTCTCAAACCGATTTTTGAAATAAATTAATCATAACCACCGTAGTCACACAAGTGTTTAGCCTCTAACGATATTAACACAAATAAGTTGAAAGAACTCTCCAAGTAATATTGAGATAAATAAGTCAGAAGTGTTAATTCATTATGTAACGTCGGACTTTCGGAGCCCTTTTGTGTTGTACTGTATTTGGAGATACTACTGTATATTGATATATATAGATGGATGTATATGAGTTCAAAGATGTATTCAAGTCATTTGGGTGTATATGTTAATGATTTATAATGTTATATGCCTTTACATGGACTTGAAATTCATCAGTAATGCGGAATCTTGGAGATTTCCGACATATGAGTTTTTAAGTGGATAAAACAAGTCCATTGGATGGATATGACCATGGTGGGTAAATTAAATGAGTTCTAATGCCTTAGAGGTGATTAGACATGATTTATAGACTCATGGGACACTTAGAAAGCTTAATTGGAAAAGTTGATGTATATAAGGGCTTATTTGCAAATTGTCAAAAGTTAAAGGATTTAAACGTAATTTCTCAATTCTTGGAGGACCAATGTATAATTTTATAAAGTTAAGGGCCTTAATTATAATTCTCAAAAGTCCAAGGACCAAAATAAAAATTAAAAGTTTTGGTGATTCCCAAATTTGGGCCTCAATTGCAAATTTAGGAAAGTTTAAAAGGTAAAATGGTAATTTCATACAACATAAGGGCAAAATGGTAAATTCACCATATTTTGGTCAAAGAAGAGTCAAAACTCTAGACTCTTCTTGTGTATGGACGTGCACCCCTTTTTTAAGACTTAAAACACTTAGTTTGAATTAAAAGAAAGGAGAGGAGAAAGAAGGAGAAAAGAGGAAAAAGAGGAAGTTTGGGTCATCATTAAAATTCACCCTTCTTTTTGATTCTTCAACCTCAATCAAGGTTTTCTAAGCTAATTTGGGGTCAAGGAACTCAAATTTATCATTAGATTTGAGAAATTCTCAAAGGATTGGAAGGTATCACCAAATGAAGGTTTAGGTAAATTTTGTCTCATCTCTCTCTACATTAGGATTTGAGTTTGGTGTTAAGATATGTTGTTCTTCATGCTTGATTATACATGAAACGTGGTTTACATTAATGAAATATGTCATGGAGATGGTTCTTTAAGTCAAAACCGAAATTGTCCCCTCTAAGTGAAACTTTGTGAATTTTTGAATATCTTTTGAAATTGATGGTTAAATGAACTCTATGATGTTAATTATGTATGCATGAAGTGAATTGATGATGGAAAATGAGGAAGAAGTACATTAGAATGAAGCTTTCAAGTTTATGCCTTTAGGTGTTTGATAAAGCTTTCAACTTAGCTTAGGATTTAAGGATTTTGATGGTGTGCATTAGAACGAGGCTTTCATGTTTACTTAGAGTGAACTTGAATTGTTGCTTAGAAATGCCTAATATGTTTGGATAAAGATGTGCTTAATTATGTTATAAAAGGTGTAAGTTTGGATTAAAGGCGTTAAATGCCTTAGAAAATGCAAAAAGAAGAAGCTAATGTGATGGTGTATAAATATGAAATTTATGTTTAAGTAGTAATTTCATTGTATGTCCTTTCTATGTATAAAGGCTCAGGAGCAGTGAATTAAGTATCCCGTACCCAAGATTGTTGAAGCTAAGAGAGTGTATAAGTTCTTTTGAAGTGAGTTGAGGAGATCATAATTCTCAAATAGGATTAGAACATCCTAAGACAAGTATGATGACTGGTATGTGAATTCTGAACCTAGTCAACGTATGATAGAATTGAGTTTCAAATGGATGCTAATATGTTTATGTATTTAATAATTGTCATTGTTTTGAACAACTATATACTAAAGTACAAAAGATAACTTTTATTGTATGAAATAATGTTTCAACATTGTTTTTGAAACTGATATTTTATTACATATTTTGAAAAATTATAATGTTTTTAACAAACCTGCAAATAAAATGCAATGAATAACGACTTATTTTTCTAAAACTACATTTTTGAATAACTTTGCATTTGGATTTTAAAAGATGTCTTTTATTGCATAAAACAGTGTTTTGGACTTTACAAATGCATAACCGAGCTATGTATTCTGCATGTATTTGTTCTCTTTTGGCTTAGAGCCATGATAAGGTTTCATTTCATCAGTTGGACCGATAAATAAAGGCATAGTGCCTTACTTGATTTTTGTAGTTAATTATTGTATATGACTTGTTTTGTGATTGGTGAGGAAACGATTGGCTAATCGAATGTTGGGCACAACTGATTATGGTTAAGCGACCCCCGTATCCTTGAGCTAGTACATGAAAGTCGAGTCGCCGTATCGACACCTTTCTACTGGACTTGCTGGTGATTCCACAACTAGAGTCTAGACACCGACAAGGTCATCACCTAGGGTCATGACGCTCTTGTCGACTGTAGTCCGGACTCACCACGGATGAAAGTCAAGCCAGCACCGAGTATCGGTGGCTGTGCACATTAGTTTGGCCGATTAATGGTGGAACACATGATTATTTTGGCTTATCCTAATATTGAGTTTCATATCGAGATTTGATGGATACATATGATGTTTTTATGCTTTTACGTACTGGAATTGGGGCCTATGTTCACCAGATGAGTGATCTAATAGGCTAGGCCTATATGGTTCCTAACAAGTATACGTTGAGTCGTAGGCTAGGCTTATGTGTTTTCTGAGTGCTGTATGTTTATTTTATAAGATTATTCATATCATTTTGGTGTGTATCGAGTTCTATTTGTGATCTATATTTTTCCTACTTACTGAGTACCTAGTGTACTCACCCCCCTCCGCTTTCCAACTATACAGGTCAATTTAGTAAGTTTGAAGCTCTGAATGGAACATACGGTCTTTTAATAGTTTCAGGATATTACCACACATGGGTAGTTTTGACTTTGTACTTTAGTTGCATAGTGGCTCATGAACTGTTTTATTGTTTTACTGTTTTGTTACCTTGGTCATGCTGATATATTTTATAATTTTCTAACTTAACTTTTGACTATTTTGGTTGTTGTAAAAGATTTTATGTATGACATTTGATACTGTTGTTGAGATTACCTGGAGTTGAGATTGCCTTGAGTAGACTAGAGAGTCCTGGAGTTGTGGTTGGATGTGAATATAAAAGTGTGTTTGAAATCGTTTGCAGGTTTTGAGATTTAAAAAATATAGTCGTTGTGCTGCCCAAATTTTTCAAAAAAAAAAGAATTGATATTCAGTTAGCTTTGCATAGTCGGATTAAGGATATCGCTAGTGTCCTTAGCCCGGTTATGCGACGGTTATCATAAGTCCAATGTGGTACCGGGTCGTGACAAAGTGACAGTGTAAAGAGCGATATACATGTGACAGAACAATGCTTAATTTCACCAGGATTCTCAATACTATGAATACTTCCCCATTACATGGTGAAATAAAAAAAAAACAAGCCAGTTCACAATCAAAGAGCTCAATACTTGAACAGGAAAATGCATAATTTGATCAAAAATTTATGGTTAAATAGGCAATGGGCTTTGTAAATGATAATCTCAAGATACAGTAAACAATATTTGTTAGGAAATAATCAAGAAGGGAATAAGAAAAGAAGCTAATGATTAGTTGACTTCCCTTATTCACCTATACAATGTGGGTGATTTCGTATAATGCATGAATTAAAGCATGAGCAAAACTATGATAAAAACATACACATAAATAAGGATGAAGAAGTAAGAGTAGCTCAAGAAGGGAAGAAGAAAAGCAACTATCAAGTAATAACTTTACCTGATGCTCCTATACTCTAGGCATTGATGACAGTGCATAATTTACAGTACAAGAATATAATAAAACAAGAGTTGCCATTCATATGAATAACAAATCCAAGCTATTAACATTATCTAAAGAGTTTATAACTATTCTTTTTCCAATCACAAATTCTTAAGCCACACTCAATTTCCCTATTCTGATTCAACCTAAATTAAGTCCCTAATTAGACAATTTAAGACCCTAAGAAAAGAAATGTAGCCTAACTTGTTAATTTATCCTTTAAGCTTGAATTTTTCACCTAATTCTAACTTCTAACCACAATTTAATTTTCCAAACGCTACCCATTGTAATCTACACCCTAATACCTATTACAGAACCCACAATCATGTTGTTTTGATCAACCATCTCTATGAACTGGCCAATAACGAGAGGCACTGGCTAGATCTGCTTGATCTTTTCTTAGGCGTAAAGAAGTTCTTGCCTGAGATTCTTCTATTCGTCTTTGATGTACTCTTCTTGGATGTCGATGAACTCAAGCTGCCATTGGGTAGACTTGAGGCGGCTATAAAGATCCACCTCGTTGGTGGTGGAAAAGTCGATAAGGTCGGATTTTGTTGCCAAAGTCGACGGTAGTGGGGGAGTGGAGACTGAAGTGCGACGAGGGAGCTAGGAGAGTTGAGACTGAATGGGAGAGAAGACGTGGTGAGTGAAGAACATAAGAACTAATGTGTGGAAATTAAATTAAAGAAAAACGACGTCATTTTGTTTCCCTAATTAAAATAAAGTTACGTTGTTTTGATTAAGTAAAACAACATTGTACTATCTAATTCTTATCTAAATAAAATGACGTTGTTTTGATTAAGTAAAACAACATTACACTTTCTAATTGTTAACCAATTACCTTTTGCTCCCCATCCCTCTCATAACCTTTGTAATTTTACCCCTCGTGACCCTTTCCCAAGTGTACTTGGGAGGGATATGCCCCGACACGGAGGGTTCGCCTAATGCTATGTCGCCCACGATCTCTACGTTAAACAGGCCATAGAAGTATCTCTGCCATAGCCTTTTGATGGCTTAGGCCTTTGTGAGTACCTGCCCTGCTTCATCACGTATACATCAAATTTGGTTGAAATCATTCGTGCTACACCACCAAGATTCCATCCACCCTCCCCCTGCCCTTTGGGTATCCCTTTGGATACCCTTAGATGTTTTGTGACAGTAGCCCGAACAACGGAGGCTAAATCCTCCCACAACCGATTTGCATCCTTACTTACCGACCATGTTGAATTAGCCCTGACTTGAGTCCTAAATTGTTCCACCTTGTCCCCTTTCAGCATCCACTACCTAATTTTACTACAATGCGTGGTAAAAAACTGTGACCTCCATCCCTTAATTCCCATATCCAAAACTAGTAATTTATGTTGAGTCGAAATGCATGCGGCCGGAATCACTTTGCAATCTTTACACCATAATCTGGCACTTTTCTTGACAAGGAAATAGTCAATTTGCGTCTTGTTCGTGCTATTCTAAAATGTCACCAAGTGCGCTTCGTTCTTCTTAAAAAGCGAATTTGCTATTACTAGCTCATATGCTAAGGTCATGTCCAGAAGGGTAGTCCCACTCTCATTTCTAATGCCGTGTTCGAAACCCTCATGGGTCCCTGTATATCCGTCTAAATCTGCTCCTATATGCCCATTACAATTGGCTCCTAGGAGGATCTGCTCAATATGAGAGATTTGTTGAATCACCCCATCCAACGCCTCCCAGAATATACTTTTTTGTCGTCTGTCTGAACCTACATACGGGGCATACGCATATACTATATTGAGAACCACACTGTTAAAAACCATTTTTGCCACCATTATCCTGTTGTTGACCCTTGAGATCCCCACTACTCAATTGATAAATTCCTTTACCACTAAGATACTTATTCCATTCTGTTTTGCGAGCTTCCCGAGAACCATAGTTTGAAACCCCTATCTCCTTTACTTTAGCTCCAACCTACTTAGTCTCTTGAATACAGGCTATTTATATCATATACTTGTCTAAAATCTCTACTAGTTCCAAGGACTTCTCCGTGAGGGTCCCGATGTTCCAAGAGCCTATTCTCAATAAATCATCGCCTATTTTATTCCTACCTATTGTGTGCACCAAACCATTTGTGTTGATTCCCTTCGTACGATTTAAAGGCATCCCTCCTACCTCGTGTTGTTCACTATCCCCGTAGGTCCAATTCTAGTTAAACCTTAATAATAATAATAATATATGGAACTAATAATAATCAAAAAATTAATAAATAATAAAATAAAACTACGATAAATAATAAATAATTTGAAACTAAAGGAGCCTCAGTCATGCACAAAGAAAACCAGTATGAAAACAAATGACATGACTGAATTGGGCAGAAAAAACTGTTGAAACCCCACACACTAAACACATCCGTTCTCGTCAAAGTTGGAGCTCTCACTAAGAGGTTTTGAAGGTGGCAATCTAGATGGCATGTGTCTGGTGAGAAGAGATTCTAAAGAAGGAAAAGTTTCTATTGTAAAAACACGCTGTGACTAAATCTAAAAGCTTGTCTTATAAGGAGGACGCGCTAGATAGAAGGCATAGGACAGTAACAGTAAGCAGAAAAGACTGAGGCATGAAGTCCAATCCGTATTAAAAACACGCAGGGGAAGGAGTGGGCGGCATAGTGTTGGTGGTAACCCTAAGCATAGATTTAGCAAATTTCCAATGTTAGAAAAGCGTTTTTTCCGCAGATAATAAATACCTTACTTCCGACACACACATGCCTTCTCTCTCTCCCTCTCCCTCTCCCTCTCTCTCTCCATCTATAACAACAACCTACTGTTGTCTACAGAAGAAACTCCAAACCAAAAAGATGACCTTGCTTACTAAGCAGGTCTAGCCTTCAAAGGTTAAAAAAACAAAAGAAAATCTTATGTAGTTACCGATATGACTACCACTAACACTTTCATCTACAAAAACAATCTAGATTACAGATTAAAACTGTTGCATTATATTAATTTTTAGCAATACATTTTTAAACTGCTGCAAATTTGTCGTTGCCTAAAACACTTTTTGTCGTAGTGGACAATATATTAATTTTAAGTAATAATGATTGGATTGAGTTTGCTTCGATTGTACGCCAATCAAAATCATAATATAAAGTGAAATTTCATTCTTCTCAATCTAGAACCTAAGTTACTCAACAACATTAGATTATACGTCGATCAAAATCATAATATAAAGTTAAATTTCATTCTTCTCAATCTTTAACCTAAGTTACTCAACAACATTAAATTCAAATATTTCTTTCAAGGACCCAAATATTTTAGAGCATATATACAAAATTAAAAAAAATCATAATAATACAAGTTGATTTAAAAGGTATTACAGTATATTCAAAATAGGCAATCAATTAGAGAACTCTTTCCTTCTCTTTTCTGTATTTATAAAGAAAATAGTCCAACAAATCTGTTTGTTGACGATCCAAATCAAATAATCTTTATTTTCATTCAGCTATTAAAAACCAAAGTTATTCGCTCACAATTCAGACAAACATTTGAACCATCGAAAATTACATTCAAAAGCATACAAACTATATTCAAATGTTCGAACTTTGTTATTTAAACGTTAAAACTTTAGAGAGTTGAACCTAAACAGAATGCACAAACCTCAACTAAGCTGAAAGAAGAAAACAAAATTAACTGCATCCCATCCCTTAAAAGAACCTGATAGTCTAGACTATCTACTTCATATAGTGACTCTTTTAAGCTAGGGCGTGCTAAACCCTTTTTTGATTTCCTACTTAGTAACCAGTAATTGATCAATATAATTCAGACAGAAGACTTAACCAGAAACATGAATATTAATTGATATCGACATCATTTCACTTGTTCTGGATAGGATTCGCAGTGCTGGGAGGTATTCTTCGAAGGCTGGCAAACAGTACCGTCTTTGTTGTGTTATGCATTTCCTTCTCAGCTGACTCTGAACTTGCCATTACCTGAGACCTGTTTGAGGCTGAAAAAGAAGTCGGTTGTACTCTAGCCATGGTCACACTTATACCACTTGCAAGAATGATCACTACAATCACTGAAATGATGGTGATCAGTTTTCTGAAGAAGGTTTCCATGATCTGATTTGCAGAGATATCTTAGTTACCTGCCTAATGTTCTATAATTCAACTTCTTGTTCTCAAATATATATAATGGCTCACAATAAGGGTTTTTTTTTTTGGTAGTTTCACTTTTTCTTTCGAAAATGCTCATGGCAAAGCTGCCATGTGATTGAACTTTGACTGTTCAGCTCATTTCAAGTCCCAAAGTTCAAACATCTCAGAGATTTGGTGAGAATATATCTCAAAGTCAGGTGATGGGTCACATGACCCCGGCATGATCATTGGCTAACCTAACTTGGGATTCTTTTTGGTTAAAATAAAGAAAGATTAGTTTCTGCTTTCCTGTTGATTTTATTAAACTGAAATAGCATATTAACGTTTATAAAATGCTGCTTATTCAGGTACGTTAAAATTAGAAGAGAAAGACCAGTTGCAACTGTGAGGTGGGGCCTACAGCCTCAACTCCCAAGTTCATGTTTATGGTCAAGATATGCCCCACCTCAAAGTTTATGTTTATGGTCAAGATATGAATTATTTAATACTCTAGCAGCAAAAAGGTTGAATCACCAACTCAAAGGGACCCTCACACTTCGGCCCAACGAAGTAACTGAGAGGATGTAAATCAGGTACTCAGCGGCCCGCTAAGGGGGAGGTGAGCAACCCACGGGCCTACAAGGAGCCCACTCTCAAAGCTCACAAGAAGCTCAAGAATGTTGCTCCCACACTGCAAACCGTAGGATTCGAACCTTGCAGGTTGGAGCAAATCTGCCCCTTCGGAACCAACTGAGCTACGCCCTGCGGGCAAATTTATTTAATACTCTTGTTACGACGAGACGATGTTACATAAACTTGGGGCATATTTCCACTTATTTTTTATATTTTTTTTGTTTTAAATTTTGTAAAAAAAGTTTATCTGGTTGAATTTGTTACTTTTATTTTTATTTTCAGATCGACTTTTTATAATTTATGAATATCATAAAAGAATTTAATTCGTTATTAATATCTATTAATAAACTTATATAAGAGATTAAAATAAAATAAATATTCATTAATAAAATTTATTTATCTTAATTTGATTTATTATTTAATATTTTTATTAATTAAATTGTAAATATATTAATATTAACAGTTAAAAACTTTTAAAAGAAAAAACTAAAATTAAAAGATAAAAATTAAAAACTACAACATCAAAATAAAACTAAACCTAAACGTTTCTATTGCTTACCGGAAACATGATAAGATACTTGCCAAATATAAACTTTTTAATTCGTACAACTTTGAAGTTTAAGAATATTCATTTTTGCCCTATCAGATAATGTATATGTTATACCTTTGTATCTTATACAACAAAAATTTTAGAAAATTGGGGTGAGGTCCGATTCCAAACACAACAAAATAAATACAAAAGTTTTTTGTTTGATTTCTCACAAATCAAGGTCACTTAAACTCTATAACATGATTAATACATAAAATAAAATAATGCATGAACCATAATTTATGCATTATTACGAAACTTAACCATTTTTTAGTTATTTCCTTAAAATTATTCTTAAAATTAGTTCATCTTAACTACTGTAGACGTAATGTATATAACCTTTGATAGTATCTACAGGACTTATTAAGGGAACTCTATAACTATTATAGAGAGGGTTGGGCAAGAAGGGTTGACTCCCTTAAAGCCTAAACATATTTGTAATAAGTTTTGAACCTTTTAGTAATTTAATAGAAATAAAATTTTAATTTCAATTAAAATTTAATTAAAATTAAAAATATTTCTAATTAAATACCAATTGGCCCAAATAAGATCCTATCTCATATTAGTCTAAATTTATTAAATATTTTATATTTACTTCTAAAGTTTTTCAGACTTTACAATCAATTCTAACTTAATTGAAGTACCTTTTCTCTTTCAACTCATTCTTTGTGTGTGGCCTATTTAATTTATAAATATATAATAATGAATCTAAATTATAACCTTACATTAGAGTTAGGATTAGCTAAATTGTACATATGTAATTTTCTAATTAAATAATTAATATTCATATATCAAGATTCATACCTAAGGACGCATCATAACTACCCAAATTTTAGGAATGTCAAAGTATTTTAAATAATATTTTTGTGCATAATTTTACTGTATAATTTAATGATTTTATTATATAATATTATGATTCTACATAGAGCATGAAATTAATATCTACTTTATTTGAGTCTAGTTATATTAGTTCTCTATCATTAATAATTGATTTCATTAATGATATTTGAAAACTATTTTTAAAGTGATATTCTACCTTGGATAAGGATTTCTCAAATCAATACTAATCAAGAACAATAAAACATTATTTTATCAAAAAAATAATGGAGCATTCTCCCTAATCACCTTAAGGTAATTAGTCATATATTTATTACTCAACTACCTCTCTATCGTTCATGCTATATATCCAATGACTATTGATTAAGCTACCCTTAACTAGAATATATCACGTATCAAAATATAACAATCATTGTACTAGGTATTTTGGAGATCTCAAGCTAAAGGATCACTTATATAATAATCACAATAAGAATCTCTATAAACATATAAGTAGTTCCCAATGGAATTATCATAAAAGGTCAATTAGGTGAATTTGCATACTGATAAGTTCCTACATGTTTGTGATAAAGCAAACACACGCAAGAGATACTTTTAATTTAAATAAAACCACAAGGGCCTGTCCAAGTTTAAAACAACAATAGGAGCCTGCAAAGCAAGAAGAGTTTGTTAAGCGATAGGAACCTGTTTAAGCAATAGGAGCCTTTTAAGTGATAGAAGCATGTTAAATGACTGGTGTCTGTTAAAGGATAAATCCAGTTAAGATAATTTAAAACAGAAGGTGCCTGTTAAAATAAAAAGAAAAACAGAAGGAGCCTATTATAAAAGTGAAGGAGTCTTTTGTTGAAATGAACACACATACAGTATAATGCAGAAATATAAAAGTTAAGAGAAGAGAGATAAGAAAGTAGTCAATTTATACTAGTTCAACTTACAACTCAAGCCTACATTCAGTCTCTAAGTATCCAACTTGAGTATTTCACTATGAAAATTCAAGTAGTAATCTGACGAGCCTCTTCAAGCTCACGAGTACATATTTTTCATGGTTGTCTAACCTTCCACATTAGTAGTATTTATCGAGCCTCTACAAGCTCACGAATACATATTTTTTAAGGTTCTCGAACCTTCCACACTAGCAGTATTTTGCTAGCCTCTACAAGCTCTCAACAAATAAAGAAGTAATTTGCTCCCTATAAACTTCAACGATCTCTCACAAAAAGAATTGCCACTTTCTAAGGCATATGAGATTTTGATCAAGATATGACTTTTGGGAATATTGATGCTTCCGAAGTATTTCAAAGATTCTGGCTTTTGTCCTTTGTTTACAAAATGCAGTGGCTCTTCTTTAAATAGATATCTTCTTCAAACTAGTCATTGCTTCTCTTATATCTTGAATTGACTTTAAATCTTCAATACCATATTTGATAAAATCTTCCAGTATCTAGATGTTAAGACAATTGATCATATCACGGAGTTGATTGTGATTTGTAAGATCCTTCCAGATATTGTGAAATCATTTCTAATAAATCAGGTAAGTTCATAAGGAAGGTTTCTACTCGAAAGGAAGCATTTATCATCTGATTTTATTTCCTTTGGAGAATTAACCCATTAGAAATAGAAGTAAATAAATCTAATTTGAAAGGTCATCATCAAAATCATTAAGCCTTAAGTTAACAATCTCCCCCTTTTTGATGATGACAACCAATAATAGATATATTTTCAAAATTCAAACAATAGTTCAAGATATACCTGTTAGCTTTATAAGTTCTTACCAAAGAAGGAGCCTTTCCTTTCTTAGTAAGGAGACTATCGTTAACAAATCACAGATTTAAACTTCACAGATTCAGTTAGTAACATATATCCCATATCATGCTCACAAATCATGTAAGTAAATATCAACTTTCAGCAGAATATATTGTCACTTTAATTCTCCCCCTTTGTTATTATAAAAAAGTATAGGGAAAAGAACTAAACATACAACACCCCCTATACGAAACCCATAACCATCCACACACATAGCAACCAAATTCTTGTACATGTATTCAAGGTATACAATTCTATTCAATGTTATACATATACACGTTACAAAACTCCCCAATGCTTAACTTATCATTTCACAATAGTAATACATCTTTAAATTTACATGGTAATCTAAAAGAAAACTTACAATTTCCTTTTTTTATTACATGTGCTATCATCTGTAACTAAAAACACAATCTAAAAGTACTTTTTTTATATCTGTTGGCCTTATTCCTTACAGATGTTCCCTGTACCTCAGTCCCATGACTTAGATTTACACGGATTAACATCAGTCCTAAGCTCGAAAGCTTAGTGGGGAAAATACTTAGTTTAGATGATCACTTACAGTAGTCATCTGCCAAGCACACACATTCAGAAATATCACAACTCATATACCATAAATTCACATTCATGAGCCAAACATTCATACTCAATTCTCATGCAAACAATGGTGGCATACTTAAGCAAAGTACATAATGCAAATATGCTTCAACATATTATCCATATAATGAAAATGCACATTTATAAGCCAGATATTGATATTCAACACACATTGATAAAAATTATCAATATAATTGCACATCATTACAGTTTATCATTACAACCAATACAAATGCTCATCAATACCAATTATTCATATTGTCATGTTGTATTTCTTATTTATAACTGTTAAGTTTCCTTTCTGTGTTAAGCCTGCACATTTTATATGAGTGTGGATAATGAGTGATGTGAGTATCCGAAGATATCAAACTGTGGATACCCGAAGGTCTCGAACTGTGAATACCCTAAGGTATCAAACTATGGATACTCGAAGATATCAAACTGTTGACACCGATGGCGTCAAACTGTAGCAACTACTCTATAACCCTATAGGCATGCCTATCTATCCATAACCAAGACAATAGAGCAGGCACTATAACATTTCCTTTAATCATTTGCAAATTTCACAATTCATATATTAACAAATCATATGAAATATATTTCAAGTCATAAGATCTATATTTGCGTTCAATCATGCAATTCATGGCTTACTACCGTTAGAAGGGTATCAAAATCAGACTTGTATAATCATATTATACACGTATGAGTAATGAATAGGCATACAAATCATTTATGTATATGTAAATTTTCTTTGGAATGAATTATGCTCAATTTTATATTTCAATGTTCAGTTTCCCAATTCACATCTGGTAAGTCTTATTTCTTCTATTTCTAGGTGTTTGATAATTTTCATACACGTTCATAAAGGTTCAGATAAGATGCGGTAGAAATCAAAAACAAAAACAATGTCACGGTCGTGATAGACATTGTCTCCATTCATACCACTACTTGTTCCTTAATATGCCTATAGAAAAATTCAGAACTAGGTTTTGAGTTCTTTTAGAAATTTTTTCCTCTATGTCTATAGTTCTATAGCACAAACAATCAAACCATTTGGACTTCTAAATTATGAGATACAGACAAAATATCATAAGTTGCTCTAAAATAGGGGCAGCATCAGGTCACCATTTTTGATCCCATTTTTCAATGTCATAAATACATAATTAAGTATGAGTCTCTTCTAGAGATTTCTAGTTCTATGTCTTAGTTTCATATTAGTTTCATATTCAACTAAAATCACTAGATTTTTTTTGGTTTCCCACAAAAAAGAGGTATGTAGGCATATTTATGACCAAAAATGTTGGGCCCCGATTCGTAATAAGCATGTGTTCATTATTTTGAGGCTTGTTTAAATTATGTTGAGGATTTTAGTTTGATTAATTGTAATTTGGTTGGAATAAATTGAGGATTTTATTGCTTAAGTTATGATTATTTAATGAGGGATTTAGTGAAATTAGATTTGTTGATAAATTATTATGTTGTGAGGTATTATTAGTATTAAAAGGAATAATATAAATTGAAAATTTTATGAGTTATTAGAATTTAAATAGAATAAGTTGAATTTGAAAGAGCCCATTAGGAAGATTAAATATGTTATTAAGGCTTAAGGTAAATAAGTTGGCTTTTAGCCCTTTCCAATAGTCTTTTAAATGAAGAAGAAATAAAACAAGGAAAGAATGAAAGAAGCAAATGGGCTAGGGCTTATTAGGGTCCATTAGGTTTCTTTTAAATGAGAATGAAGTGTAAAGAGAGCAAGTGGGCTTTGTAGTATTGTAAATGGCATATTTCATAGTAGTTAAATTAAAAGAAGGAAGCTTGGGCTTAAGTTTAAAAGGGGAGCCCACGAAATTGGGCTTAAGCATTAGGTTATGTTTATTAGGTTAAGTTAAGGCTTAGGGTTTTGTTGTAAGGTGGATTAAATGAGAATGAAAGGAAACATAATGAAAGGAGGCTTAAATAAGTAGGAGTTGTATGGGTTGATGAGGTGGCAATTAAATGAAGAAAAAAAAAAGGAAAAGTGGGAGAGCATGAAGTTGTCGTATGGGCTTGAGTTTTAAAGTCTTTAAATCAAATGTGTTAAGGCATTTAGGAGACATACGAAATTTGTGTGGAAAAAAGAAAGAAAATGAGAGGCCTTTAGGTGAAACTATGTAGTTTTGACTTAGGTTTTTAAGTTAAGCATTAAGTTACTTCCTTAGTCTCTAAAAAAAGAGAAGTTCACGACAACTATGAAAGGGAAGCAGCAAAGAAGAGTTACGACATTTTTACCAAGGAGAGAAGATAGAAGAGATATTCGGCTAAGCTAGGAAGAGCTCTTTGCTTGGGATTTTCATGGGTTTCCAAGGATTAAAAGAAGAGGGCTTGAGAAAGAAGAAGTTATCATCCATTGGAGAAAAGAAGAAGATTTCGTGGGTCTCTCTTCAAGGTTAGGGTTTCGAATTTTTATGGGTTTCCTTGTTAGAGTTTGCTTTTCTTGTTTCATATTGGTGGTTTGTTGATTAGAAGGATTTGTTGTTGGAGGAGAGGAGAAAAATCAGATTTGTTTGGGTTAGGGTTTTCGAAATTCATGGCTAGATTTGTTAGAGTGTTATCTTTCATGCTTAAAGGATAGATTGAAGAGTTATTATGAAAGAATAAGAAAAGAGGAAGAGTTTATGAAAGTGGCGTAAAATCTGAATTTTCGTGGGAGGGTTATAGGTTAGAGGATTTTCGAAACTTGTTGGTTTTATGAAGGAGTAGTGATGATGATGATTTGAGTAAAGTTTGGGTAAGGTGATGTTGACTAGATTTCATGTTTTCCTTTTTGTCAAATTTT
>JAOQMR010000005.1:26894985-26906815 GCA_027563865.1 Erythroxylum pelleterianum
CCAAATAACTTAAGAAATACTAAATAGTAAGAAATCCAATATTAACTAGGAAAACTAAACTAACTGCTCCTGCATCAATTTCCTTCTATTTTGGTCTTCCTAAATTGGAGGCAATTTCTCTTAATTTATATCCTTCCGTAAATGGGTTTCTTTCCTAAATTAAAATCCTGTTTGTACATTATAAAACTCTATATCTTGTATAGAAAAAAAGTATGAAGAAATATCATAGAAGTTATTCTTTCCTATGGTTGTAGGTTGAATTAACCGAACCACGTAATTCATTGTATCGTTCTTGTTCCACTCTATTTTCCTACATGGTATTAGAACGGGTGTGACTGCCTTCCTCAATGATTGATGCCACCAGCAGCTCCATTCCCTCTGAAGCTCTCGATAACGAGAGGGAGGTGTCCTTTACCCGGGCCACAAAAAATTTGGAGTTTTCCTCCTTCAATCTCACAGTTGAGAAACTAAAAGGAAGAAACTACCGAAAAGGAAAAATGAAGTTGATGATAGATGGAAAAGGAAAAATAGGCTATCTTACCGGAGAGGCGAAGAAACCACTCACAACCGAGGCATCGACTCTGTAACGCTGGAGCTCTGAAAATTCAATGGTGATTGCATGGCTGGTGAACTTTGTGCAACCCTCAATCGGAAAGACCTACTTGCTTTGCGACAGCACACGATGTTTGGTAGCCCATTCGGGAGACCTACTCGGACGTTGAAAATGCTTCCCAAATCTTCGAGATCAAGACTAGGCTGTGGCAATTGAAACAAGGCGAAAGTGAAGTCACCTAGGATTATATGGGAATGGTGGGGCTTTGGTAAGAGCTTGATCTGAGTTCAGATGAGGCTTGGGAATGCCCTAACGATAGTACATCTACAAGATGAGGGTAGAACGCGAACATGTCTTTGAGTTGCTGGTAGGGTTGAATTGATAACTCGATGAAGTGAGGGGCCAAATCTTGAGTCAACACCCTTTGCCTCAGACGAGAGAGGCATTTGCAGAGGTGTGCCATGAGGAGAGTCAACGACGAGTCATGTTGAAGGAGAAAGAAGCACTTGAATCCTCTGCCCTAGTAAATTGCGGGTTACGATCTGACCAATATCAGTGGCAAGCAAGCTCTAGCCAAAATCAACAACTTATAAGCTCTGGCCCATCCTAGCAGTAGACTTTGGGCCCAAAATAACAGAAAGGGCATCCTTGGTGTGAACAATGTCGAAAACTAGGCCATTTGAAAGAAGTGTGTTGGGAAATACATGAAAAACTGTTAGATTGAAAACCCAGACAGAAAAATCGGGGTTATCAAGCCACAGTAAACCAACAGATGGAAAAGGGTCAACGAGAGAAGAATGGCGATAGCTTTAGTTCTGAACAACTGGAGAAACTCTATTAGTTGTTCTCGACTTTCCAAACATCTAGTCAATCATCTGCTTCTGGATCATTAGCCCAGCGAGGTAGTTGGCTAAAAGCCTCAAGTACTTGTGTTCATACTCCATGGATTATTGACCCAGGAGCCTCTGATCACATGACTAATACTTATCATTTATTTATTACATATTCACCTTGTTCTGGGAATGTAACAGTTAAAATTGTAGATGGTTCTATCTTTTCGGTAGCCAGCAAAGGGAGTATTTGGTTATCTGACTCTATTACTCTTGATTCAGTCCTTCATGTCCCTAAATTAGCTTGTAACCTATTATCTATAAGCCAATTGACTAAGACATTGAATTGTTTAGCTAATGTTTTCCCTTCCTATTGAACCTTTCAGGATCTATCATTGGGGAAGACGATTGGCAGTGCTAAGAATGTGAGAAACTCTACTACTTTGAGGAGGAGATTGTATGTGACCGACGTCACACTACTCAGTATCATGTTAAGATTGGTTGTGGTTTTGCATTTCTTTCTAAAGATAGTGAACTTTTATTGTGGCATTCTAGGATGGGTCATCCTAATTTTCATCATATGAAACGTTTGTGCCCATCCCTTTTCTTGAATAAACAGTTCGTGATTTTTAGTGTGAAATCTGTGAATTTGCAAAACACCAAAGGACCCAATTTCCTAGATCAATATACAAACATCCAAACCATTCATCGTGATTCATAGTGATCTGTGGGGGCCATCCCATACACCAAATAGAACGTGGTTTGTCACCTTTATTGATGACCATACACGTCTTTGTTGGGTATACCTCTTATGTGATAAGATTGATGTTTGTTCAGTCTTTATGAATTTCCATTCTATGGTCTATGCCTAATTTCAAACCAATGTTCAAATTTTTTATACTGATAATGGTACTGAGTACTTTAACAAAGTGTTAGGCACATACCTTCAAGAGCATGGCATAATCCTACAAACCTCATGTGTAGATACACTTTAACAAAATGGGATTGTTGAAAGAAAAAACTGAGACTTCCTTGAAGTTGCACGAGCCTTACTCTTCACTACCCACTTACCTAAAACTTTTTGGGGGGATGCTATTCTTACATCCACCTATCTAATCAATTGGATGCCTAGTCGTATCCTCTCCTTTATCACAGCAGTTCAAAAGTTTCAGGAATCTTTTTCCTTCTCAAGACTCATTTCTGACTTGCCATTAAGAGTGTTTGGGTGCACCGCCTTTGTTCATGTCCACCCTCATAATTACACCAAATTAGATTCACGAGCCATTAAATGTGTCTTCCTTGGCTATTCCCTTACTAAGAAAGGCTACTAATGTTATGACCCCCCTCAACCGTCGCATGTTCGTTAGCTGTGATGTGACATTCTTTGAAACCATACCTACTCGCCGCCCTCACTTCAGGGGGAGCACTCGAATGAAGCTCGGTTTGCAGATTTTGAGTTCCTTCTTCGTGGACCCATGGAATCCTCACCAAGTGAAGTTCCTTTAGCAATTTTGGGGGAAGATGAAAAGAAACAAAAAGAAGTGTTGGTTTACTCAAGGACGCGAAAGCCATAATCTCAAGAGAACCTCACACCCGAAGCACCAAAGGAGTCAGACGCAGTGATGAAGGATCTTGAAAAGAATGAGACATGGGATATGGTGGAGTTACTGAGAGGAAAAAGACCAGTGCGATGCAAATGGGTATTCACAGTAAAGTATAAGACAGATGGTATGGTGGAATGGTATATGGCCCGACTTGTTGCAAAAGGTTTTACTCAGACCTATGGTATTGACTACACAGTGACCTCTGCACCTGTGGCAAAGCTGAATACATTACGAGTCTTACTCTTTTTGGTAGCCAACTTAGATTGGCCACTCTAGCAATTTGACATTAAAAAATGCCTTTTTAAATGGTGAGTTAGTGGAAGAAGTCTTTATGACCTTACCACTAGGGTTTTGTAAACAAGGGGAGGAAGGAAAAGTTTGTAAGCTAAAGAAATCATTGTATGGGGTGAAACAGTCTCCAAAAGCATTGTTTGATAGATTCGCTAAAGTGATAAAGGGTTAAGGATATCAATAGGGCCATTCGGATCATACCATGTTCTTTAAACAATCCAAAGAAGGGAAGAAAACCATCTTCATTGTCTATGTGGACTACATTGTACTAATAGGGGATGATGTGTTCGAAATGGCGAGGTTGAAGAAAGTTGTAGCCACTAAATTTGAAGTAAAAGACCTTGGCTAGATGAGATATTTCTTAGGCATGCAAGGAGCTAGATCTAAGAGAGGGATTAGTGTCTCGCAACAAAAATATGTGATTGATCTGTTAAATGAAATTGGGATGCTGGGTTGCAACCCAAGTGATACTCTTATAGAAACAAGTAGGGGAACGATTGATGCAGGGAAATCAGTTGACAAAGAAAGATACAAAAGATAGAGATTTCAATGGGCCGGGCCGGGCTGGGCTTGATAAATCGGGATGGGTAGGCCCTTGGTGCGTGGCCTGGCCTAGCCTGACCACTGACTTACCGGCTCATGGCCCGAATGGCCACGGGAGGGCCGGACCAACCTGACCCACTATATATATATTTTTAAGAAAAAATGTCAAAAACGACGTCGTTTTTGAAGTAATAGTTGGTCAACTCAGGCCAAACTTAGGCCGGGCGGGTTGGGCCCTTTTTGACATCCCTAATCAAAGATTAGTGGGTAGACTAATATATCTTTCTCATACTAGACCAAACATCACTTTTGCAGTAAGCGTGGCGAGCCAACATATGCGTTTACTGAAGGAGACTCACCTTGAAGGAGTGTATATAAGATTCTTAGATACCTTAAAGGGCCTCTTGGTAGAGGCCTATTCTTTATGAAATGTTATGGAAGGGGGAATAGAAATTTTTACAGATGCAAATTGGGCTGGCTCTACTAATGATAGAAGATCAACTTCTCGATATTACACCTTTGTATAGGGAAATCTAGTTACTTGGAGAAGCAAGAAGCAAAATGTAGCCGCTCGAAGTAGTGTTGAAGCTGAGTTCAAAGCCGTGGCACACGGTATATGTGAGGGGTTATGGCTAAAGAAACTCTTGCAAGAATTACATATCACATTAGAATCACCTATGAGACTATTGTGATAACAAAGCAACAATTAGTATTTCCCTCAATCTAGTTCAATGCGACATAACCAAGCATATATACTTTATCAAAGAGAAAGTTGAAGAAGGGATAATCTGCACGATATATATCCCTATGAAGGAGCAAACAACCGATATATTCACTAAAGGCCTGCCAAGGCAGAATTTCGATGATTTCATTGGCAAGTTGGATATGATCAACATTTGCAATCCAACTTAAAGGGGAGTGTGGAAATCACGAGATTGAGGGATTTCCTTCTATTTTGGTCTTCTTAAATTGGAGGCAATTTCTCTTAATTTGTATCCTTCCGTAAATGGGTTTCTTTCCCAAATTAGAATCCTATTTGTATATTATAAAACACTATATCTTGTACAGAAAAAAAGTATGAAGAAATATCATATATGTTCTTTCCCGTGGACGTAGGTTGAATTAACTGAACCACGTAATTCATTGTGTCATTTTTGTTCCACTCTATTTTCCTACACACCTAAAGGGCGAGAATGTGAGGTATCTACTCTAGGTGTCTGAAATGGTGCAAACAAGAATTTGTTTTCCATTAAAGAGATTCAAGGATAATTTTACCTTCCTTTAGAAGGGCCCAAGCAGAGAATCTTATATTAATTTAACCAAATACCTGTTTATGCCAATTAGACTAGTTTTGGTCCATAAACATAAGGCAGTTATTTTGTGAAGATAGTCTAATGGGAATTTCATAGGAAGACTTTGGCTTTTTCACATTCTGGTTTTTCGGCAGGAAGCCTGTGATAGGGTCAATTCCACCATCCTATGGTCCCCACCCAAGATTTTTGATTTTATGTGCCTGAAATCAGGTGGTGCTAAAGTGTGGAACAAAATGAGGTTTTGATTCTTATTTCTTGCATTATGTCCTAACAAGTCTTCGTTTTTAAAATTAGATACTAATCCTGTGGTTCCTGGGAATTTTAATTACTAACAGTGCTAAGTACGGTGACTGGGTATAATTAGTTACTAGTTTATTATGTTGATTACTATTGGAATACAAAAGAGTCATAACGGTACAGTGACAGGGTATAGTTAGTTACTAGTTTATCATTGTTATTACTATTGGAATACAAAAGAGTAACCGCAGATGTCATAAGTGCTTAACTTCCTTACCTTGAAGAAACTTATCCTCTGAAAACCATTTTCTACATACATGCTTGAAATTGTGATGTTTTTCTCTCCATTTTCCAGTTATGAGGCGAGATTGCTTGTTTTAGAGCCTTGCCTCATCCATCACTTACATTCGTAGGCAGAGTCAAGAGAGTTCTTTTCTCTGCTTGTTATAGAACTTCGTTCTTCAATCTGATGTTTAAAGAATGTCCACTATGGGCCTAGCCATCGAAGAATGTATTGATAAAGATGGAAACCTTGCTTCTTAATCAGTTAAGATGCCTAAGATAACTATTCAGTTTGCTAGCCATATATATTTTCTTCATCAGAAGCATTAATGAATAATCTTGGGAGTACATCTGAAATCAAATGGTAAAAATGTTTTAATACATTTGTGAATTTTCTCAAACCAACCTTTGTTTCATTAATTATTGGAGTTGGCTACATTCCTCTTTTTCTCTATTTTGTTTTATTTAGTCTGAAACTTTCCCTCATTGAAATGTTAATCTGTTCTCTTTTTGTTATGTTACCAGTTCGTTTGCTTGTGCGCATGCAAATTTATATCTGTTCTTGTTTCTGTTTTTCTCGTGTCAGTGTCAACTTATGTCGAGTTATCCTCTACTTACAGGAACTTGAGAAAATTATGGGTAGTGTGCCTCCACCTGAACCAAAGTATCAGCTTCGAAGAACGGGATCAGCTCCATTTTAGCTTTTTATTAAATGAAGTTTTGTAGATAAGTTTTCTTACTTGTGCTTTTTAGTTTCGTTATTAGGTTAGCAGTTCAGCAAGCCTTAAAATATGGCACTTCATGAAACAGCAAGAAATTGCGGGGGTTGTCAGAAGCTGTTTATTGTGTCGTGATTCATGAGGGTGCCTTGTAGATTTTGAGAAGGTGGGAAGAAATTGGCATGATAATTTATGGTTTTCACTTTCCAGTGCTGCTAAGATTTGTTTAAAACGCTTTTCCAGCTCTTAAAGATTAGTACATAGTAAAGCTCTCTCTGCCTGATTACAATCTTATAAGGTGTTGGAAAATTTACTACAGCCATTACATATATGATGTTTTAGACTGGACTTCACACTAGATATGTACTGTTACAGGATTGGTGACGATTAAACCACAGGGAAGATAATCATACTTGTCTATCGATTACTGACATTTCGTGGTGTTGATTAGATAGTTTCCATGTATAACTTGGACGTATCAATTGTTGCTCTCTATGTTACACATTCTTAATGCATAATTTACAGAAAAAAAGAAAAGAATCTTGATCATAGTATTGGTATTAGAGCTTCTGGGTGTTCTCAAAATATAATAATTTCTCAAGCAATCGACAGCCACATGATACGCAACGAAAAATAACTTGAACAATAAGAAGAATATAACTGTGGATAATTTCAGAAGATAAAACATGAGAAAGCCAGGGAAGAGTTGCAATATTGATCATCCAATGTTTTCAGTTGTCAAAGTCCAATGAAAATTGCCGAGAGTAATAAAAATATGGTGATGATTCCTTCACTAATATTGATGAAAAGAGGGATAACAGTTTCAAAATTGAAGATTCTAATATGAAGTTTGAAGAGGATCATTATATAATTTATACATTTATGGCAAGTTTAGAAATATTGATAGATCTTGTTTTCTCAATTAAAGAACCACAAGCTAACCTTTTAAAGTGTGAACTAAAAAGAAGGATTTTAACAACCAAGAACAAAGTTCATATGGGTTCCAAACACATATTAATTGGCATGTTTTATACGAGCAGCTAGTAAGAAGTAGAGATCATATTCATTGAATTGAGCAATATTTTTAAAGAATTTATGATTTTTTATCTTCATGAATCTAACCTTCTTGTGTCCATGAAAATCTTGAAAATGTTTATGTAGAATGTGAAAAAAAGAATAAGGATGATCATCAAAGACTCTTCAAAAGAGTCAATTATTGAACCAAGTGAGGGAGATAAAAATGATAAGACATCCTTAATAGATTGAAAATTAAATAAGAATCTTCATTCGAATTATATCATAAGTAGTGTTTGATAATAGGTAACTATTAGTTCATACTTTAGAAATTTGTCACAAATTGCTCGCATGTGTCAATTTGAGTATAAAATCTTAGTGACGAATATTTGGGTTTACACTATGAATAAAAAAATTGAACATTTCTTTAGTATACGTGGAACTAAACTTATATATTATGTTAAATAAAAATATTAAGTTAAAATCTATTGATATACTAAATCAATTAGGATGTAGTTTTATTAAACCACTGAATGATGTTATTATGAAAGGATTGAATGTGATTCTATTTGTTTAAAATCTCCTTTGATGTTTATAATAGTTCTTGATTGATATTTCCATGATTTATTTAGTGTTTTGATGTTTTAATTTAAAATTCAAAGCTTGCTTCTCAAGTTAAATAATCAGCTGGTTAACTAATACCTCATTTTGGTTAACCAACGTCCTTAAAATTAACCTCCCTTTTGCTTTTCAGTGAGTTTGCTAGTTACTTGGGCACTAATTTGGATGATCACTTAGAAACGTTGGTTAGTCAATGTCTCTTTGTAATTGACCAATGTCACTTCACCTAATAGTGATTTCTTTTCAATGAGTTTATAAAGAGTTTGGTTGCTTCTCTAGTTATCTAGTTAACTAATGTCCCCTTTTCTTAAGAAAACTTTTCTTCCAATGAGTTTGTGAGAAATTTGACTACATATATTAATTGACCACCAACCCTTGATGGTAGACTAATATACTTCAATGGTCGACAAAAATAACATTTCCCTTCAGAAACACTTGATAACTCACTCTTTTCTTGCTTATGCCTTACAAAACATTTGATAACTCTCTCTTTTCTTTTGAAAATGCTATCCCCCATTGCAATTAACTACCTTATCTTCAACTTTTTCTTCCCCCTTCATGTTAAAGATTATTAACAATCACATTCTCTTTGGATAACACCTAAAATTTAGGACTTTCTAATATTGTTTAGGCCTTTGAAATTATGATTGAACCCAAGTTTTCTATATTATGAGGTGATAATTTCATGATTTTTGTTATACTTTTTGGCTCTTATTATCAGATATTGTGCTTAATTTAGTTTATGAGTGCTTGCTTTGAATTAAAGTAGTTTGAAAGTAAAATTGTCACAAATAGTTAGTAATTGCACTCAATTGATTTTTAGAACAATTGACACTACAAATTATTATTTTTCATTGCAGGACACTAAAATAGTAGAGCCAAGAGTGAAAACCAAGAAATTCAAGAACACAAGTCAACAACAACAGGCAAAGTTCGTCGCGGCGAGGATGACCTTTCATCGCAGCGAAACCAGAAAATTCAAGCAAAAACCTTTTGGGAAGAATTCGCCATGGCAAAGACCTGACGTCGCCACGGCAGAATCACAAAAATTCCAGCAAAACCTTTTGGGAAAATTTCACCGTAGGGAAGACCTGATGTGAAGTCACAATAATCTGCCTGGAATACCTTTCAGGGAAAGTTCACTGCGACGAGCCAAATTAGCGCTAGACCCGAACTATTTTTGAAAAATTTACTAACTGTACAGACCTGGCAACCTGTTTTGGAGAAAACCTATTTTGGGATAAGTTGGAGAGAGCCGAAAAATATATATTGATTCATTATCATCATCATAGGATCCATCATCTTACACGATCGTCTTCTCTTATCTCTCAGATTTTTCCTGCATTTTTCACTATCGACTTCCACCACTGGTAGCTTGGATTCTTTCCTAGTTGTAAAGCTTCCGGTTGCAATGCATGGCTAGGCATTTTTCCTTCCTCTTGAAGATGTTCCGATTGCAATGCATGGCTAGGCGTTTTTCCTTCCTCTTGAAGATGTAGCAATGGCTGGAGTTCCATGAGCTTAAGAGGGGAGTAATTAATCCATGTTTAGCGATGAGTTTATAAATTCCTAGGTTTGGGATTTGTGATTTGTAGTTTAACATACTTGATTATAGTTTAATCAAATGTTGGATATTCATTGTGTAGTTGGATTGGTTGATGTAGAACTTTAAGCTTAAATATATGAAGTCTCATATATGTCTACTTGTGATCTTGTTGATTCTCTATTGTCTTGCATGCTTGTGTTTGATATTGAGTTGACGCTGGATTTCATTTGACCCATTGCATTGACAAATCCTATCATACACACTAAGAGCGCTTAACGGGATCTTGAGAAATGGAGTCCTATTGATCAAGATCCTGGACTTAAAGAGTCCTTTAAGGTTTTCATTTTTAAACTTAGTGATTTCTATTCCATAAAAATCAACTTCGAACTATGATGGCCAAAGCTCATTTTCAAGAGGATTCTATCACTTTTCGATCATTTGTTTTAATCTTTCTGCTTTTCTATTCCCAAAAATTCAAAAATACATTTTACATACTTTTTACAATTCATTTTAGTTAAATTAATGTTTTCAAAGATCAAACCCCCCATTTCCCAATCAGTTCACATTGCATGACATATAGGTTAACTTAGGTCCATTCATTTAGGTTCCAATTAAGTGAAACGACCCGAGGTTGCATCCTATATTACAATCCTTGGATTATTTTTGATTTGACCTCCAAGGGTAAGAACTAAGGTCCGAATCAAATGGTGTCGTTGCTAGGGAACCAAGAAATTGGTTCTCTAGGTTAGCTTTTGTCTTTCTGCTGCTAAGTGAGGTTAGAAGCCTTTTCTTTTTGATTGCATTTTAGTTAGTTAGCTTCATACTTGTCAATAGTATAGGATTTCATTTTTTATTTTTTTGAAAATATAAACAAAAGGATACTGAACTTTTTGCACTTTTCATACTTAGCATTTTTGCACCGACATAGTTTTGAACATTTCTCTTAATTGCTTTTTGATCCATACATATATACTTGCATACATACTTTTATACATACTTTCACTGTAGGGACCCTTTATTGAGACCCAACCACTTAGCACAAACTTAACGAAATCAAAGCAGACAAATCAAATCCGAAGCGAAATCGAATCGGAAACAAATCGAATTCCATACGAACTGAAACGAATTTCCGAAACACAAATTGGAACGAATTACAAAGAACGGATTTTCATAGGGTCCGACATCCGAAGCGTGAACATAGAAAACTATCGCGTTGGAAACCCTAGACTTATCCAATCTGAAATCCGGTACACTTTTTTTTTCATTCTCCTTCCTTTTCAATCCTTTTATATCCATTCTAATCAACCTTATACGAATCGAAACAATACAATTTCCCTTTTGGAAATTAAACCATTCCAACTCACTATCTTTTGCCATAAACCGGTTTTATCGAAAATCAGACAGCATAACGGCTGCAATCTAAGAGACCCAAAAATTCTACAAATCAAAACACACTTCTATAGTCACATCACACCATAACAACCCATTCAATGGACCTCTTGTCCGGAAACCAACCACAATCAACACAATTCTATACCTAACACTTCCATAATCTCAAATCAATATACATCATCAGAATTCAATCCCATATACCATTTCACATTCCATAACCTACACAAATTTACATCCCAGTTTCATACACGAATACATAACTCATTTAATACACAAAAACCATTATTCATACATATTATGAATTAATGCTTACTAAAAATCTTAATGGCATTCCAAGCCATACACAGCTCAATAATAAAATCCGAATACATAAAGGATATAAAATCCTCTGAATTCTCAAGAACACTTTAACTTGAAACAATACAAATGAACACATACAATAAAAAAACCTTCACTTTTTTCACCCGATCTTCTTCTCATCACCTGTGGATGGGAATGAAGGGGGGTGAGCTTTACAGCCTGTGGGTAACAGTTTATAACAAATAAACAAGCAAAACCTTTTAAAACATTTTTCTTTCTTTTGTTGCAGAAACTTTGTTTGGAATCCATAAAGCACATTTCAAAAATTCTCTTTTCGCAGTAGTCAAGATCATAATTCCCAAACATGGATGCATCAATCATAACACTTCATAATGCAAATGCACACATAACAGCTCAAGAGTTTTGTAAACACAACGAATAAACCGAAGTTTATCGTAAACACAACGAGTCCACTTTCGGATCTCGTAGGTCACAAACGGCCAGCGGGGAGAAGGCTAGGGGGTCAACGTGCACGTGACTATCACAACGGGTTCTCTCTTGCCCACACAAAGCACATAATCAATT
>JAOQMR010000005.1:26932315-26942365 GCA_027563865.1 Erythroxylum pelleterianum
AGATATCATAGTTGATGGACAGCTTAGAGCAGCCCGTTCGACTGTGACATTGGGAGAAGTTGCAGCCTGAAATGTAAACAAGCTCCTATTCTCCACCATACACCCATCAGAGACTGGTTCAGAGTTTTGGTTAATTACAGAACTTATAGGCTGGGTTGTTTCAGGAGACGCTGAAGATTTTACAGAAATAGCAGAGCAAGTAGCACTCCTAGTTTCAGTGAAAGTGCTAACTGGCTGTTCTCCTCCCTCCCTCAGTGTAACAGATGCAGTTACATCTTCGTCATCATCAAGCTCCAACTGTATAAACATACCACCAGAACACAAATGTCAAACAGGATAGGCATTAACATTCTAAACGAAATTATAAAGCTAAGCACCCCCTTCCATACTAGCATCATCAGCAGATAAATGAAAAACTTTCCAGTATACCACATTAGAAAATAAAAGTTAAAAACCAAATTCAGATCTACACAAAGGCTCACCAGTAACCGCTCATTGCTTCAGATCATGAACAGGAACTTATCATATTACTTAAGGCTGGATTTCTAGCAGTTATATTACTCTTTATCATATTTATATATTGATAAATATAATGCATAAATACCTCATGGGCACTAATCTGGAAAGAGCGTTTCTGCTGGGGAGGAGGTTGTACAACAGACCTCACAGTGGAGAATGCCGCTACTTTCTCAGCAGCCTCACCAACCTTTATTGCTGCATCTGCTGCTTTGACTGCTGAAGCTGACTCCTCAATATTAGCATCAAATATGCTTGGACCATTTTCTTTAGCCTCATGTTGCTGCGACATGTCTCGTACATCAGATAAAGGGTTCTCATGCTGAACATCCAACTTATTTTTATCATGTGCATTCTCCAAAAACTTGGGCGGGTCTATGTTATCCAAACTTCTAAGAGCTGGTCCATGTAGCATGGATGTAGACAACTTAGTAGGTGACCTCTCCCTTGATGATACCAACGCATCCAGTTGCTGCAAAATCCTTGAAGCCGTCTCACTAGATTTGGAGGTGACAGATCTAAGCCTGGATTGATGAATGCTATTATCCTCATTTTCCACTAGAGTCTCACTTCCTAAAGCCCGCTTTTCTGAACTGATGGGAGGTAGAGCAGTATCAGAGTCAAATCCAGTTCTACGGATAGAGAGAGCTCTCGAAGTGGGCAAGACGTTAACTTTCTGACGAATTCTACGTATAGGCCCAATGGATCCAATATCATTTTCTAAAACTGAACTCCTCCGCTTTAAAGCCTGCAAAAGGAAAAACAAGAAAGCTCCTTAAACGGTCTACTGAACAGATGGACAGCATGTGATTGTCGCACATGTACCCCTGATTTAGAACTAGTGTTTCTATTAGTTACCCATGTGCTACGAGAAGATGATGGACCACCAGAAGCATCGCTAGCAGTACCAGCACCCTAAATATGAGCACATATATTACATGTAATCAGTATCTAGATATTTCAACATTCAATACAGCACAAAAATCACCATATTCACACAGAGCTAGCAATTCAACCTGCACGTTGGTTGTTGAGTGAAGTCTGGAGTGTGGCGTTCGAGCCATATTATATATAGCAGATCTGCCACGAGATCTTGGTGTGATAAAACCATTCACAGGAAACCCAGGACAGTCTGAAGGCCTTGACACGATAGACGTAACTGGTGAGTTTGAAGCAAATGCTTTTTTGGTCACTGAAGATGATCCTTCATGCACTAATTGGCCAAACAAAGCAAAATTGGGTGGAGAAACTTTTGAAAGCCTACTACGCATGTACGACTTTGCCATGTCTGCAGGTGTGGCAGCGTCTTCATCGACAGCCTAAGATCATTTTGAGCACTAGGAAATATTACAACCGAAGCATGGGACTTGTATATATATTAGAGGACACACACGGCACCAACAAAATAACAAGTGTGTATCCATCTCACACAAGCAAATAAGTGAATCACAAAAATAAAAGGAAAACAACAAGCATCTACACGAACAAAACAAAGTTTTACAAAATATTCGTACATTTGAGCTGATAGGTGCTGGAGTGATGCGATTTTCAATCCAATTGTCTTTGGCTGGTACACTTGCAAGCTTCTCCTTTTTACTTGAATGTAAATCTGCTTTAGAAGCAACAACATCTGATTTGTTATCCTCTCCAGTGTGAACACCTCTCGATTGCAGTAAGGCTGTCAATCGATCAATCTCAGATCTGAAGAGTAAATTGAGAGGGTTTGTAAGACATCACCAGAAAAGATTATAAATCTACTTCAATGTATAACTACAAAATTTCCAAGTTGATCTTAAAAATCCAAATCCATACTGTTAAATGACAGAATAAACAATAAAGGATATCACAGTTCAACAGAACCAAGGGAGAGACAAAAATGACTTGGCAAACAGACATCCTATGAAATGAAGTCAGAGATGACACCATCTTGTAAAGATATGATACTTCAGTTTGCACTTATGGCACTATATGGCAAGTAACTACAAAAAAAAAAAAATTAACATGAGACGAACCCAAAAAATTTGTTTGAAATAAATGAAAAATTTTCAAAATTAACATGACTAGATCTTTTTAACAAGAAAGCATCAATGCAATAGAGTAGACATACAAGCATAGCATCTTATCAATAAAAACAGCAGGAGTTAAAAATTCTAAAATACCACAACTACTAAATCATTGAAAATATACAATCACTTACTTCGTAAAAGTCTTCTGTTTGAGTATTACTTCCAGTTCAGTAACCCCACTTCCATCAGAAATATTAACTGGAGTATCACAACCATTTGCAGATACACTTTTTGTATCAGGAGGACCCTTCAACAGGAATTCATAAAAACATAAGTGATAAATACATACAGACATCCTTGTTATCAAAAAAGATCATTCCATACTTTAATGCATGAAATACAAACAAATCACGATTCAACTTATCCCATAATAAGCTTAACAACAGAAGAGAAAATGGCAGACAAAGGTAAATGCAACCAATAATTAGCAACAAACTAGTTGAAACAGTCAAGAAAAGGTCAGGTAATCCATAAAGAACAATAAATTACACTAATCATTAATAGCATAAGATGGAGGATTCATAGAAGCTAAGTTCCTAAGCAGTTTAGTGAGTAAAAAAATTCTCATATACGTGTGTTTGTGTATCAAAAGTCTTTTGAAAAAACTAAAACTTTTGCAGAGTCATCATCCTAAGAGTGCAGATTAAGAACATACAGAAAAGAAAAATAATAGGTACTCCTCTCCGTCAAAACCATAGTAAAAAGACAAAAATAAATGCAGAGAAAAGGAAACAGATTTTAAAAGCTATCAAACTTACAGTGGAAGTTGCTTCGTGCCGCTTATCCATTGCTCCCCGGTTTAACTCTACTATCAAAATATAAAATAAAAGCTCAGAATCATATCGAATAAGTCCCTTGAAATGTCAACAGAAAAATTTTCAAATATGAAAAAGGGATAACACAAATTAACAAGAAAAGGGATAGAAAGTTTAAATTAACATAACACGTAACTTCAATTAAATCAAAATCCACAGATAACAAAAGAATCCTCGAATCTAGTGTAAACGCAGTAAACTGTAAACTGAGTAATAACTTAATCAAACAAACCCTAAATTTCACAACAATTTTCACTGATCTCTCAACTTCACTAAAACCCCAAGTTTCATAAAGAATTTTCATTAATCGCCCAATTAAAAAAAAAACCCTACCTTTTAGAGAAGATATCAATTCATACAAATATTAAAAACTGCAACTTCAAGAAACAAGAAATCATTGAAACAATAAAAGAATCGAACCTGGCTCCGGCAGTGGAGGCGGAGGCGGAGGGAGGCTTTTCCGGAAAAAGGAAGCAAAGAGCCGATGAGCGCTAGAGGCAATGAAGCGCTGCGTGGGATCCACAAGCTTCGACAACCAGCCATGCTTGTTGTTTGCGGTGTTGGCACTAGGGTTCCGAATCGCAGTCTGAGGTCGATCATACGGGGAGGTGCGAGTGCTCCTCCGAAACGGCCTCTTTCGAAACTTCCCGAAACCGCCAACATCTTCGTACGGATTGTCGTTATGTTCTCGAGCCGCCGCCATTGAGAAACTTGTTTTAGGGTTAACGGTGGCCATTTGAAGAGAGAGAAGGGGCTGAGATGGGAAGAGAAATAGTAGAAATTAGGGTTTTAATTATTAATTCGTCGCAGAGAAAAGGAACAAAACTAAAAAGGAAAAGAACCCAGGCGCGGAGCGGAGGGACATGATCAATATTATAAACATAAAAGTATAGATTTTTTTTTTTGAAAAATATAAACATGACATCTTACTAATTAAATAAAGTTCAATTTTCTACGCGGTACTCCACCAACTTCCACATCGCAAACGGTAATAATTTCTTTCTACATTCACAGGTGGGTGATATAATGACGATGACAGTCGTACCTCGTGGATGCTTTTACTGTTTAAACCATATCGAAACAGTGACTTTGTGTAGGAAATCACAATATTATCCCCAGTCAACTGCAAACAAAAATGCCCGGAGAGGCTTCCGCGAAGTGCCATTGTAATCTTTTTATATATATATAATTTACCACCATTTGTGGATGTTGCATATTGTACACGACGTTGGAATTTGGTAAACAAATAATTAGCATTAAATGTAGAATATCTAACATTTGAGTTAGTAAAATATATTAATATTCTCCTAGCTACAAATGAGCATGTCATATCTCAACAAATAGGAATAGCAATCGGCCAAATCGAGACGGACTAGCAATACCCTTTTAGTACTGGACTCAAGTCCAACTCGAAGTCCCATTGAACCTAATTTATGCTACCCGAGCTCGAGTTCGAATAGGTTTCAAACAGCTTAAAACCCTTTCAAAATTTAATCCGAAGAGGTGGTTGTTTTATACGGGAGAATAGCAATAGAAAAAAAATAAATATAGTGAAAAATGAAAATAAATATTATTATTATAATTATGATAGTTGGTTAAGAGAAAGGAATAATTACCATTACTATTGATAGTAGTTGGTTTATAAAAAGTATTAAGAAATAAAAATTTGTTATATTTTAATTAATTATATTGTAATTAAAATATTTTAATTAATTACAATATTTTAATTACAATAATTTAATTAATGAATGAATTATATTTTAATTAATTAATTAATTAATTATTTAATAATAATATTTTAATTAATTATATTGTAATTAATTAATTAACTATAATATTGTAATTATTGAATGAATTATATTTAATTATATTTTAATAAATAAATAATTAAAAATAATTAATTATATTATTTCAATTAACTATGTTCTAATTAATTAATTAAAATATTTTAATTAATGAATGAATTATATTTTGATTAGTTATATTGTAATTAATTATAATGTAATTAATTGCAATATTATTTAAATTAATTATATTTTGATTAATTAATTGTATTTAGTTCATTAGTATGTAAAATATATTTTTTAAAAAGAGCCACTACTAAGGAATGAGTTTCATTTCTCTACTAAACGGAGGGTATGGAGGATTCTCCAAAAGTGAGATATCAAACTATTGCCCCTATAATGATAATCAACAACCAACCACTCACTTTTTATTCCTTACCCATTAACCCCTTCCTAAACCCACTAACCAAACACCTCCTAAGTTTCATTCCAATTCAAACCTGACCCAACTCTTTCTCCCTTCTTCAACATATCAACGCAGCCTTAACATTGCCATTTTCTGACATCATTTTGCACTACCACCAGCAAACAAAATACGAAAACACACACTTATTTAGTGTCGATAATCACTTGAAAATGTAATTCAAAATAGAAAAAGAGAGCATGAACCAAAAAACAAAATCTAAACCTCAAAAAGAGCAAAAATGGTAGATATTAAAGAGAGAACTTAAAGGATTGGATGAATTATAATTACAAATAACTAGATGGAAAGCAATTTTCCAACTAGGTATTCCCAGTTGGTTTTAGTTTAAAGACAAAATAATTTTAAAACATTCTTTATCTTGTACATATGTGTGTGTGTGTGTGTGATAAAGTCCATAGGATAATTATACATTGCAAATGAAATTATGATGAGATTATAATTATAAGAATTATATTACATTTATGTATTATCTCTAAATTGTTCCTACTCATTATTATATTAAGACTACACATTAATAAAACGTAAAAAGACAAGTACACATTATATTTTTCTTTATTGAAGAAGTAGTCAATCTCATATGCTAAAGTATGGAGATACTTAAACAAATGTGTGGGTACATGTTAGAGAACAAGTTCACTGACCCTATATGAGAAATCCATTTAGAACATTACTTATATGTGTATGAAAATTATTATTGTGATGATTGTATAAGTGATCATTTGACATGTGATCGGCAAAGTTATCTTGTATAGGGATTGCTATATTTTGATATTAATTATGACCTATTCTAGTCAAGGATAGCGTAGTCGGTAATTATTGGATGCAGCATGAACTACATATGGGTAGTTAAGTAAACAATATATGATTCATCACCCTAAAGTAATTAGAGAGATGTTCTGTTATTCTCGATTAGTATTGATTCGAGAAATCTTTAGCCAAGGCATAATGACACTTTGTAAATGATTTACAATTTCATTAATTGAATCAATAGCTAATGGTGGAAAATTAATATGATTGGATTCGAAACAGAGTAAACTTTAATTTCATACTCTATGTTTAATTGAAATATTATATGCTGAAATTATTGAATTATATGAAAAATAATGCACAAAAAGGTTAGTCAAAATCACTTTGACATTCCTAAATATTTGATGGTTATGATGTGTTACTAGATGATAATTTTGATCTATGGATATAAATTATTTAATTAGAGAATTAAAAATAAATTAAATAAGTTTAATTTATCTAATAGAAATTATATCCATTGCCAATATATTTTGGAACTTAATGGGTCACACATAAAGAACAGGTTGAAGAAAGAAAAGATATTTTAATCAAGTTGGACTTGATTGTAAAGTTTGAAAAATTTTATGATTAAATATGAGATATTTAATAAATGATGATTAGTATAAGATATTGGATCTTAGTATAGCTAGTATTGAATTTGAATTATTTATAATTCTAATTATTTTAATTGATATTAGAATTTAATTTCAATTAAATTACTAAGATGTTTAGAATTTATTGTAAATAGGCTTAAGCTCTAAAGGAGCTAGCACTCCTTGCCTAACACTATTTGCATCAATTGTAGAGTTCTCTCAACTTGTTTTGTAGATACTGTTAGAGATTGGACACATGTGTGGCTACAATGGTTGATATGAGTCAGTTTTAGAAATAGTTCGAGGGACGCTATAAGAAAATGATCGAACTTTGAAATAAAGTACAAAGTTTGATTTATACTTTGTTATAATTTATGTATTAATCATTTTATATAATTTAAAGTGATCTTAGTTTTTAGGAAATTAAAGTATGAAAAAGTTTTGTAATTTTTTCACTGTACGTGGGATCAGATCTCGACCCGATTTCTCAATAGTAGTATCAGAGCAAGCTTTAATTCTATAATTTAATTAAATTGTTATTGATCTTGAAATTTGAAATTGAAATTAAAACCTTAATCTTGTTATAAGCATTAATTATATAATGAAATATTCAACATAGAATTGGAATTTAAAATCAATTTAATTAAAATTAGGCAAATTTAAGTGTTTATAACTTGACAACATTGTAGCACTAGAAAACCTTGATACTTCTATTGAGAGAGAGGCTTATGCTTCCCTCTAACCTTTCTACTAAATGTATGCTACTTTATGGCCATTAGCTTATGCTTATACCTTACTCCTAATCTTCCTCTTATTTCTAGGTTCTTCCCCTATTATATAAAACCTTCTCTTCTCTTTACTTTCTTAGATTCACTCTACTAGTTTCCTTAGGAGTTGCCTTTGTTCATATCTCTAGTCCCCTCTTTTATTTTTTTAATCATGTATTCCCCATACTTTTGCTTCTTGTAAGAACTCAGCTCCATCTTCATCCACCTAGATATTGACCCTCATCCTTTCCTTGTTACTTTCCTTCCTGCCTAGCTCCTTTCTCTCTTATCTTATCACTTCATCCTTTCCTGAAATCTTTTTTGTTCTTTCCTTTTTGAAATATGTTGCGCCCGCTGCTACCCCTTTAGGAATTCTTCACTTCCTTTGTCAAAGAACCCCATCTTTTACTGCTATCAACACTTCCTTAAAGTTTTGCCTTAGTTTTAAGACCCTAACCTCTTCCCTACTTAAGGCCAACCTGCTTTCTCTACTCCACTTAACTTTAGAACCTAACTTTAGGTAATGGAAGAAGCTAAGTTAGAGACTAAACTCCATTATTTTCTTCTTGTAATATCAATTAATAATTCAATAATTTCTTCTCCTTTATACTTTCTTAAAAAAGGTGCTTCAAAATGGAATGGTATTCTTATGGTTTTTTTAATGGATAAATTCCCACCCAACCTGGTTATAAAATCGTAGGAAAACTTTAACATGAAAAAATAAAGTTTATAAAAAGTCTTGGCCAATAAAGAGAACATTTTCCTCTTTAGGTTTAGGAATTCTACACAAGTCAAGAGGATCTTAGGGGTTAGCCCCTAGAATGTAAACAATCATCCACTTTTCCCCCAATTCTAGAATCTAAGCATTTAACTGTATAAGTTAAATTAAAGTCACGTATTGGTATAGATGAGCATTTATAGTGTTCCCTTTAAGTACTAGGCAATATAGGGTATCAGGTAACTCACAAGCTTTATAGGGAAATGACTCTATATAAATGAGGTCATAATAAACATCAAGCAAATTAATTTGACTTGAATATATGTATTGGTGGACACCCTAAGTGCCTTACTCGAAGAAATCACTCTTTACTGATTAATGATGATTTTGAACTAGTCGAAGATTCTATAAAGTTTACATATGCATTACACCTAAATGAAAATTCTCTTAAGTTGATATGAGATGGTAAAGAGGAAGGGGAGAATGGTGAAACAAAGGTTAACTCACCAATGTAGGAGGTCATTGCTAATGTACAGACTAGTAGATCTTGTTCTACTAAAAAAACTCAATTGGACTCCAATGTAGGAGATGACAACTAAAGTGTTCTTAAGAATAAATAGGTGGGATCCCCTTCAAACATGAGAATGCAATCAAAAGAACTTAAACCTTCAGAGGATAAATTAACTAATCAGGATGAATAATCTACAACAACTTGCAAATCTCTAAGTGAATAATAAGAGGTCTCTATTAGTGATTTTAAGTCTGTATTAAAAAGAAGTCTAATAGGAAGAAGAAGAAGAGCTCTTTAACTTCCTCGAAATCATGACCATCATCATTTAGAATGTTAGAGGGATAAATTTTCCCTCTAAATAGTTAGCAGTAAGGAACTTTATAAATAATAATGAGCCTTTGATTTTTTTTCCATGTCAGTAACCAAGTTGAAAGAAGAAAATTACAAGCAATTAAGAGTCCTAAACAAAAAAGTGGAAGATGCTAACTAATCAATATTACCGCCATTATAGTAAGGTAGTTATAGTGTATAATGAGGAGAGAATAGAGGTTACTTGTGCATCAGTATTGAACCAACATATCTCAACCATTAAAAAAAATAGAGTAAGGAAACATGTTTCATATCTTTCATCAATGCTTTCAACTATAACTTCTAAAGAACACCCTTTTCGACAAGATTTGGATATATTACCAGCAATATGAGGGCACCCCAGATCATCCTACGAGATTTCAACACCATTCTTCAACCTTATGAAGCTAAAGGCAATTTATGTCTTTATAACCATACTAATGACCTTAATGAATATGTGGAAGAAATATAGATGGTGGATCTTGTTAGTGTGTAAGTCGACTTGTACATTGTGTAACTTGACTTATGCTTATTCGGTACTGATAAGTCGACTTGTACCCTGTGTAACTCGACTTATGCTTGCATGATACCCATAACTCGACTTGTATAGTGACACAACTCGACTTATGTTTGTATTGTAAGATTGTTAGAGTAGTGCCCTA
>JAOQMR010000005.1:26948143-26969830 GCA_027563865.1 Erythroxylum pelleterianum
TGTGTTTACATGTATTTACAAGAATGAAGAATGCTTGAATCATGAAAGTTGTGTTTTCTAGATTGATGCAGTTATGTAATGCATGTTGATGAAGTTATGAAATTGCATACCTTATGATTGTTTGAGAAATTGCTAAAAGTATGGATAATATGACTATTCAGCTTATTTCCATAAATATAAACATGTTACCTACGAGCGAAAGCTCACCCCCACCTATCCCGTCCTATCTCCAGGTGAAGAGCGGGATCTTGAAGAATGAGCATGCATACTCCAAGATTTAGTCATTTTGTATTTCAAGTCAATTTTTGTCAACAATGTTTTAGATGCATTTTGGGGAAACGATTGTTTTAGTAAGATGTATTTTGAATCATGTTGTAAAGGGCTTGAAATGCCCTCTAAAGCATTTTAAGATACTTGATTTGATGAAAACAAATGTATTCAAGTTATGGTATTTCAATGATCAATATGACTTTTCCAAAGTTTGCACTTGTTATGTTTTGAAAATTCATGTGGGTAGGAAGGTGATATGAATGCTAGTGGAAGCTTAGCATGTTGAGAGTAAATGGGATAATATGAAGTGTTATAGTTTTGAAGTTGAGTGAATTTAGAAAGGTTTGAAGTGTTGATAGTTTTGGTTGGGGATTTGAGCAGGCTTTGAAGTGGCATGGGAATTCTGGAAATGCCCATGTCCGTTAAACGGACACGCATGTCCGTTTAACGGACACATTCTGGTGAGAAATACCCCCTTAGGCCGCTTCATGTCCGTCAAACGGACATGTATGTCCGTTTAACGGACAGTCTCGGGTGAAACAGTGCCCTTAGTCAGTTCATGTCTGTTAGACAGACACGCATGTCCGTTTAACGGACACATTCGGGTGAAAAACACCCCTTAGTCAGTTCGTGTCCGTTTAACGGACACGTTCGGGTCAAATGGACTCCAAGTTCAGTTCATGTCCGTTTAACGGACATGATTTTGGGAAGATTATTTCAGTTTTTCTTGAGAACAGATTTTAATTTTGAGGTCGGATCAGTGTACACCCACCACCAGTGTGGTTTAGCAGCAAGTTTGACTTTTAGTGTGCCAGCCAGGCTCAGGTCTCGGGAATGGGCTTTAGCAAGGCCCACGTCCCGGGACCGTCGGACTTCGAAAACGGGGTCCGACATATAGAGTCTCATTATATTGCTATTAAAAGAATTATGAGATATCTATTAGGTAATACTAATCTTTGCTTAATGTATGAGAAAGGTAAAGATTTCAGGTTAATTGGCTACTGTGATGTTGATTATGCCGGAGATAGGATTGATAGAAAGAGTACGAGTGGAGGATGTCACTTCCTTGGCCACAACCTAGTTTCCTGGTCAAGTAAGAGGCAAAGCTCGATTGCTTTATCAACTGCAGAAGTTGAGTATATGTCAGCCGCAAGTTACTGTTCACAGACGTTGTGGATTAAGTACCAGTTAGAGGATTACTCAATACATGAAGATCAGATTCCAATCTTCTGTGACAACACAAGTGCTATCAATCTGTCGAAGAACCCAATGCAACATTCAAGGGTTAAGCATATTGAAATTAAACATCATTTTCTACGAGACTACGTTCAGAGGAAGATCGTAAGTCTACAGATTGTTGAGACGAACTATCAATGGGTAGACATCTTCCCTAAGCCATTGAGTGAAGAAAGATTCAAAGAAATCAGACGAAACCTCAACATGGTTATGCTGAGTGATCAACCGTCTGACACGTCATGACCTAAATAGTTGTCTTATTTAGAAGGTAAAAAGTCATAAAAGTTAACGGTAACAGTAACAGTAGTTACAGCTGATAACTTCTATCATAAGAAAGTTTTGGAGGGAAAGCATCTCAAAGCCTTGAGAATACAATCTACTCTAGAACACTCTTGATATACCCTGACATCAACTTTTGAAGAACTCTCAACAAAAATTTTTCATTACTCTGTTTGGATATCAAACCTTCCCTTGCTCTCACTCTCAAATTCAGAAATCAACCTCACCTCTTTGAAAAATACATCTATGCATTCAGTTCGTTGTTAACTCCAAAAACAAATGGACTAATCGATGACTAGTGGAAGACTTGTTAATTTCAAATCCTTGAAGGAGGACCATATGGATATTGAATTGGAGATTGTGGCGGTCAGATGGAGAAACTTCTTCCAACTTCATGAAATAGTTTACATGAATGAAGTGTATGACTTCTGGAAGAATGTGGAGGTAGTGGAAGATACTCTAGTATCAGTAGTGGATAAATTGTAGGTGATAATCACAATAAAATCGGTCGAGAAGGCTATTGAGTGTCTATGTGTTGGAGAGAAGCTTGCTCATAAGGCTAAAGGGATGACTCAAGCTAGCGTGAAGGAGTCTCAGATTAATCGACAACTCTATGGTAGTAATAACCCAAAGGAGAAGAAGGCCTCAAGTCTTATACCGAAGGCTAGGGTTCTACACTCACTACTCTTTCACTTTGTTCTACAAAGAACAGGATCGAGGAATCTGGTGACGACGTTAGATGAGCAGTGCTTATTTCATCTACTCAATCGCTAGCCTATAAATCTACCATTTCTTATCTTTCATTACATGATAAAGTCGAAGAAGGACTCGACCACCCTATCGTATGGGATGATGCTGACAAGAATCTTCAGAGATTCTGGAATTCTCCTGGAGAGATGAAACAGGATGAAGCTGAATATCAAAAGCGTCATCAACTCTTCAACTATAAGCAGAATGGGCTTGAAGAATCTAGAAAGAGAAGAAACAGATTCTAAGACGATAGCAATGATTGAGGGGGAGCGTGCTAAAAAGGGAACTCTCTTAAGAAGATCAAAATCTCAATCCACTGAAAGAATGTCCACATAAGGATTGAAGAAATCGTAAGATAATGTAAGGAAAAACAAGACGATTTCTCAAACAGAAGAAAGCCAGGAACGAAAGACAGAGACTCCAATGACCTTGAAGAGAAAGGGGAAACACTCCTTTCGGAGAGACCCAAGCAAGCGAAAAGGTCGCCTAGAGTACGAACCCTGCGTCAATAAGAAGAAAAGAAAGGAAAAGAGTTGACTCATAGTGGAGACTCTGAGAAGAAAACACCGCAAGCAACCAGGTCCTTAGTCTCAATCTTGAAGGAAGATTCAACAAAAGTAGCTAAAGAAGTTGAGGCTAAAAGGAAGTTGGAATTTGAGAAGAAGAAAATTCAACCTCAACAATAGACTCCTAGGCTGATTGGAGAAAATAAGAAGCAGAAAACCAGTGAGAAGAAGAGCACTCCTATCACTGTTCAACAGAAGAAAAGGTCAGTTGAACATAGTCCAGCACAGGTCAATCCTTCTTAACCATTGAGAAAACAGGCTTTAAAATTGAAGATTATTGAAGAAGTTCAACCTGTCAAGAGTAACATCTCTATAATCATTAGAGAAACCCCAAAAAGGTCAATCAATCTAGAAACACTGTATTCATTGTGCTAAACATTGAGAACTATTATTCACTGTAACAAAGCTCACAAACATCTTTCTATAAGAAAGAAGAAAAGCTGATAGCCTGAAGAGGCCAAGTGAGAAAAGAATACTTGTTGTAGAGACCTGAAGAGGGTCGGTGAAAATAATACTTGTATTTTGAGAAGTATAGGGAAATTTTGAGGACTGGACGTAGCCCACGGTTTGGGGTGAATCAGGATAAATTGCTGTGTCAACTTCTACTCTAAACTCTGAACTTTTATTCTTATTGTTTTTATACAAGTATTTAGAAGTTAACTGCAATACATCATGATATTATTACTTAATAGTTTTTGAGAAAGCACGTTTTTCAAAAAAATATATAAGGGGATTGTATTTACAAAAAAGAATACACAATTCAACCCCCCTTCTTGTGCATTTTGTATATCAAATATAAAGTCTATACTTACGCGTGATTTAATTCAGACTTCAGAGCTAGTCAATCAAAACTCTTTCCATATATAGAAGAGCTCAACTTATCAACTTTGTTTTAAACCAGCTATATGTATATTGGCCATCACATATAATGTTCCCAAAAAGCATCAAAAAGATAATGGATAGAATATTGAGGAAATTTCTATAACCATATAATGCCATAAAAGAAGCTGAGACTAAGGTTAAGTGGAAGGAAATTCGCCAACCCAAAGAAGAAAGTGGTAGGAGTACCCTTTTTGAGAACCTTCAATAACATGCTTATGATAAAAAGATTTGGAGGCCACTCAAGGAAAGGTAGGCACTATAGGTAAAGTGGGTGCATGCTTACTATATTAAAGATAAAATGTTTTTAAGAATACACCCTACGTATAACCTATCTTAGACCATGAAACACATACTCAAGATGAGGAGAGTTTTCAAAATGGAATTCTCTCATGTGATAAGGAACGACCTAAACACATCATTCAGGTTAGAAAATATAACCCTTATGGTCCCCTAGATATGATTCAAGAACTTCAATACTTAAAGAAAGCAATTCTTGTAAATGCAAAAGTTGAGGCAAGCTTAGTCAATAAGGAATCATATTTTAGATTTTTACCAATAAGGTAAACTATGAACTTCTTGCTTAACTTTATACTTGAGAAAAACAAGGAAGATGAAGTATAGAGGAACAAAACTCCCTCAAGAACATATACAAATGCTTCTTACAGAGAGATATCGAGAACATATGGCTCTAAAGTGAAATGGCACAACCTGGTAGGGTTCCATCAGGCTCTCCCTTGAGCTTCTTTCATCCTTTGACTTACTATAAAAAGGACAATCATGACTATGTATAAGGTACGCAGATTTTTATACATCCATAAAGTGTGTGTACTTTATAAACAAGATCATAAAACCATAGAACACCTATTCTCAAATTTCATCACTTCTCGCATATTTGGAAAGACCTTATGGAACTATACTAATTAAGTCTTTCAACAATTGATTAGACAAACATTATAAAATGGGGATGAAGAACCAAGATAAAATGAAGAAGTTCAATCATCTACAAAATCATGCTAGGATACTTAGTTTATAAAATTAGGAAAGAACATAGTAATAGAATTTTCAAGAGCTAAGTCATACAAAAGGAAGCATTAAACTCATACCTCTTAAGTAGAATCCATATGCACTTAATAGCCAATATAATAAATATTAGTTTCAATAACTAAACAAGGACTCTAAGAAAGATTCCATAAACATTGATAAAAACAAAATCATTTGAAAAGGGACCCTTGATATATTATGATTTTAAAATTTTAAATCATAAGCTTATAGTGTAGTTATAGTTAGCACTGGTCTGTATGGGTCGATCTCACAAGGACTAAAATTACTAGTACTTACTGTTTATAATCTAATCTAACAAATTGTTATGATAATGATAAATCAAATACAAAATTAAATCAATAATTTAAAACAATTGACTAAAATGAACAAAGATTAAACTTATAAACAATAAAAGAAAATAGTAGTACCTAGACTTTAAATACCACTAAGACTACTCATACAATCATGATTTCACTACTCAATTTAATATATTGTTTATTGGACCATGGAAGTTCTTATCTTATACTAATATCTATTTCTAAACTATCTACACCTAATCCTTTGTTGATAAAATGAAAATTCTTCTAGATAAAACTCCTAAGATTGCATTAATTAATTTGTGGATTTCAATTATACATTGGGATGAGGATAATAAAAGATTTGGAGATCATTTTAAGAAGAATCATGAAGAAAATTAAAAATTTTAGAGGAACAGATGCTCGCATACATAAGGATCAAGTGTAACAAGTGAAATAGCCTGATTTACGATCATATAAGAGACCAAGTGCAAGTCATAGAAGAAATAGAAAGATCCATGATTTAGCGACATGTTCATGTTAAAAGGCTATTTATTTTTTTTAAAAAAAGAAGATTGATCGCGGCTCGTCATTCAATCCTGAGATCAATCCTTGGAAACCGGTCAAAAACAATAAATTCCAAGATTGCAGTATAAGCTGAACCTCGGGTCGTCTCACTTCTTGGAACCGACGAAAAATGGTTTAAAGCTAGCCTAAGTCAAACAAATGCAATAAAAGCTGATAAAAAGTTGGGGGTTTTGGTTTGTTGATCAAAATTGAGGAAAGTTATTAAAATTAAAGAAAAATGTATAAGAGAAGATTTTTGGATTTTTGGGAATTATGAAATTAGCAAAAACTTAGATTGTAATCAAATTAGATAAATTCCTCTCGAAAATGAGCTTAGGCTATCACGGTTCAAAATCAATTTTTGGGGATAGAATCCACAAAGTTTTCGAATAAACAACCTTAAGGGACCCCTTAAGTCCAAGGATTTAATTAAATAACCATTTCATTAAAACCTTGTTAAAAACCTTAGTGTGCAAAATGGATATGTTCATGCAATTGGTCTTCGGATCTAACACAATCATTCATATCAAACACAACCATGCAGATAATCAAGATTAATGAAATCACCCAAGACATATATGAGACCTCATATATTCAAACACAAGATTCAACATAAACAGTATCCAAGTCATAAAATATTGTTCAACACATGATTAAACCCTAATCATGCTAATCTAATCATACTACTATAATCTGTAACTCATAGTTTTACAATAATATAATTAAATTCCAAACAATATTTGAGTACTCCCCTTTGAAGCCCGTGAACTCAAGCCATCGCTACATCTCCAAGAGGATCGGGACGCCTAGGCAAGCATGTCAGTCGTAGTCCTCAATGCTGTTGATACTCTGACGGCATCCATGGTAGAGATGATCCTACGATGTAGATGTGTAGATGATGATACTGATGCGGCTGTAGACGGCGAATGATGGTCAATGATGGACTGGTGGCGATGTAGTGTAGGATCGTCTCTGTGTAGGTCTCCCGAATGTGTCTGCTTGTGTTGTGTATTCGGCTCTATGGTGTGTAGTGTTTGTGTGAATATCTCTGTCTGTGGTATATGGTGTCGAGCCTTGTGTATATGGTGAACCGCCTCCTTAATGACCTAATTCAGTTACTATTTAAAGAACAGAGGCGGGCCGGGTCGGAACAGTGAGAGAAATTTCCATTTATGGTCCGGGTATCTGGTTGCACGTCGCGACGTGTGAATTAATTCTCGTCATGACGTGTGCTGTGGCTTGCTCGTTATGATGTGTTAATTTGTTGATGTCGTGACGTGTGGTTGTCTGTTGAGGCATCGCGACGTGGAATGTGGCATACGTCGCGACGTGCGGAGAGCTCACGACCTGTTGACTTCTTGACATGGTTGACTCCTTTGTGTTCCTACAATTAAATTACAATTTGCAGCATCAATTATCCTTTGAAAAATTTATAATGAAATTAATATCAATTTGTAACAATTTTACTAACAAATTGCAAATAATTATGAGCTCAACATAAGGAACTAATTTAAGCACAAAAGTCGCAATTAGGAGTCAAAAAGTACATCAACAGTTATGAAAATGCAGCCAATTAATGATGTAAACTTGGGCTCAATCAAAGATCCATGAATTATTAACACAATTATGGTAAAGTTCGTGTCTATCAACCAAAGGAAACAATTAAGCCTAAGGTTTGGGCCACATTCATGCCCCAGTCTATGTCTTAGGCAAAGAAGTATATATTTAAGTGTTAAAACCCTAATTTTTGGAATAATTTAGATAAATTTTAGGGAAAATATATATTATAAATACCATTTTCTCTCAAAATCTAAGATTAGCCATTAGGAGGCTTATACAACCCTTAGAAACTCAATCATAAGTTGTTTTTCATTAAGGAATCCAGAATAAAAATGTCATTTCAATGTATCAAACTATTAGTGAGAATCGAGAGTTCATCTAGATTTATTTCTATAATGGCTTCTTTATTTTTTTTTAATTTTTTAGTTTTGAATATGTTTTATAGCTAAATATTTTTCTATGTTTAGATAGAGAAAATTAGATATATGATATACTTTTATAAGCGATTTTTTATTGGTCTTAATGCTGATTTATTCATTCCTCTATCTAAATCTAATATGAATTTACTTGTGGACCACTCGAGAGGCCCTGCTTATGAGCATATCTTGATTTATATATAATGGGTTGAATGAGGTGCTTAAGATAGACCTATATGATCATCCTAGTGTTAGGGAGAAAGCTGTCATATAATTTTGTGGAGCTTAATGCATTCGAAAGGATGTTAGTAATGAAAGAGATATAAATTAACAAACTAAAAAGTAGATAGTTGTAGCTTGTAAGAGTCCAACTTTAGTGTCTAAGAGATACTGCCGATCTAAAGATTATATCCAATCTAGTTTAATTAAATCATAAAGTTAAAACTACCAATAAGAGAAGTATTAATTTAAAAATATCTATTTAGTTGAATTCTCTGTTGATAAATTATCATTATTTCTTTAACTATTATCTAGGTTTTAGTTTTAATTTATTAAAAACCATAAAAATATCTTTATATTTATAATCCTTACACTATTTAACAATGTTTGGATTTTCAATCCATATTACTTCTTCATGAGATTCAACCTTTACTTACCATTATACCAATAATAAGTGAACTTACGTAGTTAATGAGTGATAGATTTGTAATAGGAAAAAAATATAGTAGTATTGGCACATATACACATAACACATTTACCAACTGTTTTATGCACCTTGGCTCTATTAATTCTACCTTAATGGTGGAAAAATGCTTCTTACCAAGCTTAAAGGTTTTGGATCATTTTCCAACTTTTTGTTTTATGGGTATTATTAATGATAAATGTAACACCCACGTACCCCCTGGAAGGATATGCAAATGTCACATAAAACAGAACTAAAACATACCAAACAATTCAAAGCACTTCCAGAAACTCAAACAAACATACATTACATATCATTAGATGTTATTTTATAAACGAAACATATCATACATATTGTGCTTATCATAATACATGCCATAAATTCAAAATCTAACCTGTATTAAGGTTATTACAGAGTATTTAACAAAATACAAAATACAATACGTCTCATTACATTTAATACAACTCAAAAACTCAAGCAAAATAACTTCCAAACATGTCACATCCTTCATTGGCCACTGCAATTGTCCCATCCTTAAGTCTTCTTATCAGAACCTACAAGGAGGCAAAACCACTGTGCTAAGTATATAGCTTAGTAGGGAATAACTAAACAAGATATAAATTGGTGACTGTCTCTAACTGTTGTCTAGCATTCACACGTACATAATCAGATCATATCACCAACAATCTTTAATTGCTCATATTATAGAGCAATTCAAACATTACATGTCTCAGAACATAATATGATTCATCAATACAGAATAAGACATATAAATATCATAACAGAATATTCAAGAATCAAAATAAGATATATTTCTTTCATATCAGAATATAACTTGTATCAGATCAGGAGATGTCTTGTATCAAATCAAAACTTATTTTGTATCAAAACAAAACTTGTTTATAACAAAACTGAACATATTTCAAAATACAAAACAAGTTAGTCTGCTAATCCTTTTTACAGAAGTGGGTAACTGGACCATAACAAAAGATACCATGTTTGGTATCACAGAATAGAAGAGACTTATGTCTCAAAATTAGGGGACACTGTAGTGTCGATAATCATGGGACACTATAGTGTTGATAATCAGGGGACACCTTAGTGTCAAGTTATATGAGTAGCTGTAGACCCTTCTAGGCATGTATATTTACCCATGACTAGGACTTGACAGTTTTTAAAACAAAACATTTCAAATTTCAGAATCACATGTAAGTGATGTAGTGCATAACATATGAATTTATTCCATTTTGCTCAAATTTAACATATTCATTCACATTTGATCAAACTTAACATTCCTTATGAACATAAACATTTGAAACAATGCACCAATGAATACATTAAGTAATTACACATTACATGTATTCACACAAGTTCCCAATTTACAAACATTCATAACTAACACATTACTCTTGTTCTCTAATTCACATTATCATTCATAAGTAAACTTCATTCCTTTAACAACTTATAAGTTCCAAAATTAGATACTTTCTTATTTACTAACACCTTCCTTAAGTTATTAGTTCAATTAAAAATCCAAATCTTATTCAACCTTTAATTAACTTATTCCACATTAAACGAGATTCATTTTACACCTTAATTAAATCCAATTACACCATTATAAAGTACCTCAACCTTATATAGTCCAAAAATTGGCCCAAACCAACCTTTTCTCCTTCTTAAGTACTTCCCACGACTGTGGGAATGAGCATATAAATCCCACGATCGTGGGATGAGTGAACTTATTACAGCCTTCATTTTGCTTCCAAATTTTACTCCTTTATACTCCATCCAATACACCTTCACCGAAGTCTATCAATTTCACTTCAGTTATACCTTATTCATGCTTTAATCCCTTATCAAATTCAAGTCCAAACCCAATTCAAAAATCATTCATTAGATAACTAAAAAATCATTATCTTACATACATCAAAACCAAAATAGAGTTTGCCAAACAAGGATCATTTTCTAGCTCTCAATTATCAACATCATAACACATATTTCATGTCAATTCAATTATCATAAAATTTGTATTAATACATGCTATCAAGTTTAAAATTCCCTTACATGTTTAACTTCAGAAAACAAGCCAAACTAGCCTTCTAAACAACCAACACAAGTTCAAAATCCAAGTGAAACTAGGATGCTCTTAACACCAAAAGACAACAACATAGAAGATAACATATGGTAGCTTTCTTGATGTGGTAATTAAGCACAACATAAGCCAAAAACTCAAGATTGGAAGAGTATGGTGTTTCGGTGGTGAACGAGCAAATAAAAGGATGAGTTATAGTAGAAATTAGCTAATGCATAGGCCATGCCATCTGTAAGATGAGTGTCCTTACTCTAAGGACACTTATCACACAAAGATACAAACCATATGTCCTTCAATGGAATAACCCACATGTCATACATAGAAATGAGCCATTTATCCTCCATTTAAGCTACCAAATGTTACATTTCTATTAAGCCATTTTTCACTTAATCAGTGCTGCCAAATGTCATTCAATTATACTACCATTTGTCCCTTATTTACTTATGCCAAATGTCATTCAATTAATAGGTTTTGTCATCCAAATTTCCATGTATCAACTTGTCTTGTTACTTGACAATTTTCCTAGTCTAATTGTACATTTTCATTCATCAATTTCCATTGGTAACAATCAAGTCCAAGTTACTAATTATGGTTTGATAAACCATAGATTGAAGACATATGCAATTCACAATCATAGCACAATTTCAACATCTATCACTTTTACGTTCATGGAAATGTAACATTTTAACTAGGGTATAATTTGCGAACTTACACTAAAGCAATTCAAAGTGGAGCCTTTGTGTTGCTTGTTTTGCTCTTTATCACCACCTTTAAAATTATTTTTTAACCTATAAAAAATATAAAGATACATCAAATAGAATAATTAAAATTTAAACCAAAAACTTAAAATAAAATAAAATTATAATAAAGAAAATTAAAATCAAATAATTGAGTAAAATAAGAAATAAATTCTTTGCATCCTTTATGTTCACCTTTTTTTCTCTCATGATTGATTGTTCTATTTATGCTAAATCACATTATAATTGTTTCTCCAAGACAAGTTTGTCATATTGTCCCATCCCTGATTTAATCTGCTTAAATAATGAATTAATGAATTTCGTATTGAAAGACTTATTACAAAACATTACAATTCACACCACTCCAATTCTATAGATATTTCCTTAACTAAACTTACAGAATTATAACATATTTATAGGAGTAGTGTAGTTTTACAGGTTTAATCTCGTTTTTAGCCTTGTTATGATAAAATCTTTATAGGAACTTGTTAAAGAAATCAGTCTTAGTTTGGTCATGTACCCCATATGTACCCTATCTAATTATACTCTAAGATATCCTTAGCTTCCTTAAATAGTTTGGCATTCCTCATTCTCTATATATAATGCACTAGCTTTGAATAGCTTGTAATCTCCTTTCAAGTTGCTTTTCACCCTGGTTGCCTATGTGAAAGTGTCTATCCATGTCTGGTTTTTCTCTTTTAGATCAAATGTTAGCAAAAATTGTCTCCATAATGTATTAATTGTAATACATTTAAAGTATAGGTGATATAATGTCTTTAATTTGTCTCCACACAATGCACATTTTGGATTAGGCACTTGATATTTCAATATATCTCTTATTCCTAATCTTTGCAGTGTTGTTAAACCACATCATGAATGAATGAGTCAATGCAATCTTTGAGTCCCATATGAATTTGTGAAACTGGAATTTAATCAAGGGTCCCAATAATGGCCTTTTACAGAAATTTGTTGAGTATGTTTTATACTTGTGCTGCTCCCATTGTATAGAATCAGGTGGAAGTTGCAGCTCCCATTGTATAGAATCAGGTGGAAGTTAGTCAGGCTGATAGTTTGGTAAAATTTCCATATTTATACAAGAACATCTAGATGAGTGGAAAGGCCAACTCTAGTTGCCATTTTTGATTAACATATGGGCCTTAGTGTTCACAGGTACTGAACCTGTTAGGCTATGGAGGTATAGAGTGAGATATAATGGCCCCAATAGATGCTAATTCTCATACCAGAACTTTGTATTACTTCCATTTCTAATAATGTGCTTTACATAAGGTAGTATGAGCTGTCTAGTGTTCAAAGTATGCTAAAATGCATAAGATTATGTTGGTTTACACTGAATGGTTCGTATGCTTTCTTGTTTGATATACACCATATGAATCCACTTCACCTAAATACTTTCTTTCTTCACATAAATGCTTTAGAGCCTCTTAGCCATTAGATCTTTATCCATCATGGTAGTTGATGTGATTCCATGGCCTCCATATTCCTTAGGCATGTATATTATACTCCTTTTGACCTTAAGGGCTTTTCCATGATTGTTATTCTATCACTTCTATATGAAATCTTTTATAATTCTATCAATCTTCTTAAGAATGCTCTTTAATAGTGTAATGTGAGAAAGCTAATAGATGTGTAAGTTGCTAAGGATTGATATTACCGACCATAATTTGCCTCCATATGAAAGGAATTTGTTACTCCATGTTGATGTTCTCTTCTCAATGGATGATATTAGAGGCCTGCATTCCCTTCAACTTCTTTGTTGAGATTGGGACACATAGATAGGTTAAGGATGTTTCTAGAATCTTTAATCCTATATTAGAGATCAACTTTATCGAGTCCATTCGATTGTGTTTAGAGGGATATGCTAAACCATTGTTTGGATTGAAGGTTAATCGTGAAATTTTTGTAAACATAATGTAACAAAACTCTAATTGCTTGGAAGGTCATTAGCACACAACATTAGCAGATCATCATAAAAAAGAGTTGTGAGATTTTAAGATTTCCACATTTATGATGATATTTGAATTATAGAGTTTTAGCAATGTTCATACTAGTAATTTTGTGTAATAACTCTATAGTGATTGCAAAGAGGTAAGAGGATAGTGGGTCTCCTTTAACTCAGACCTTTTGAAGTTTTGAAAAGCTTTAATGGCTCTCCATTTATTAGCGCTATATAGGAGAGATGGTGATGATGGAAACAGGATCCATTTAATGAATCCGTTACGATAACCAAAAGCTTGGAGGACAGAGATGATGAATTCCCATCCTACTGTGTCAAAAGCTTTAGTGAAATCAATTTAGAGAACACAACTATTAAAGTTCAACCTAGAATTATAGTTTTTGAAGAACTCCTAGGCCAACATTACATTGTCTCATATTCTTTTTCCAGGTACATGTGCTCCTTAGTTTGCATTTGTTGGACCTAAACTATCTTGGAAGTTGGAATTATTAAATGAGAAATGTAGATAAATTCATGTTTTGCTTTGGTGTTTTGATGGATAAGAGATTATGAAATGGGAAGAATTAAGGTGATAGTTATAAGTAAAATGGAAGGGAAAATGAAGATTGAGTACTTGATTATGTAATTTTCATGTATGTGTTGTGGGTGATGTAAATGTCTTGTTTTTGAAATTGTAAATGATCATTAATGACCCATAAATTGTTATAGAGATGTTTTGAAAGTTGGATGATCCATATAATGTTATTAGGATGAGAGCAGAAGTTTGTTAAGGAATGGGAAAATGTATATGTTTTGTTTAGGGTTAATGATCAAATATAGATCCTGAATTGGTTTGTGAATGTTATTGAGATGAAATGGAGTTGAGAATGAGGAGTAAATGAAGTTGAAAAAGTGATCTTTGTACAAGTTATGTTAGGTGTAAAATCTGGAAAGTTTGAAGATAATTGACTAGAAAATGTTCACTGAGTATGCTTTAATCTTTTAGCCATAACTTTTTCTCTAGTTATCCAAATGAGATGATTCTTAATTAGGATTAAATAAAGACGTATGGCTACATTTTTCATGAAGACGTTGAATTCAAATTCTATGTATAAGAGTCTCAAAATCTGACTGAAGTTGGAAAAATGGGTTTGCTTCTGTGGAAATTTGCCGCGAAAAACTCCTTGCTTCGCCGCAACGAACACAAAGGATTTGGCCAGGATTCCTCTTGGGTAAAGTTTTCCACGACAAACTCTAGGTTTCGCCATGGCGAACTTGTGAAATTTGTGCGAGAATTCCTTTCTAGAGGAGTTCGCCGCGGATAACTTTTCTCTGCACTGAACATGTTTAGGTATTTTGGATATAACTTTTTCTTTAGGGATCCGAATGAGATGATTTTTGATTTGGAGTAAACTAGAGACAGGGCTACAAATTGTCTGATGAAATCAAGTTTTAATTCAGTCTCTAAGAGTTTCAATTTTTGGATGGAAGTTGAGCATAGAATGCTGGTTCAGTATAAGAACAGTCCGAAAATGTTTGGGGTATAACTTTCACATTACTAGACCAAATTAAATAATTTTGGTGTCATTAGAAACTTAAGATAATGGGGAATTTTTTTTAGAAGAAAGTATTATCAAATTTCTTCATTTACCTAATAGGGCTTTAGCTAAAGAGTTAGGAGAATAAGATGTTAGTTTTAATAGATATAAAGGGGCAAAATGGGAAAGACAAGATAAATGAGAGGTAAAAGGGGAAGAGAAAGTAAAATGTTGTCTTGATTAAAAAGAAGGAAGAAGAGAAAAACGTGGAAAGTTAGAAAAGAGAAGAGAAAGTTGTGAGAAGAGAGGAGAAAAGAAAGAAGAGTGCATGGAAGCTAGGGAAAAAGGAGAAAGAAAGAGAAAGAAGAAGATTTGGGCTAAACCTAAGGTAGGTATCATCTTTCCTCTTGCTTAGTAGAAAAACAAAAGGGATTCGAGAGAGTGATGAGTTGTGTAGGAAGAAAGAAGAGAAACCCTAGATGGATTTTTTATGGATTTCTAAACTAGGTTTTGGTTTTTCTAACCTATAAGGACTATGGGTAGTCTTAGTCCAAGCTCAATTTGTTATTATTTTCAATTTCTTAGAGCTTATGGATTTTATTGAATATTGGGTTAAATGAATCTTGGTTGTTTGAAGGAGACCAAGGAATGACAATCCAAGAGCAAGAGGAAAGGCAAGCTTGACTTGGATTTTCCAAGTAAATAGGTGGGTAATGTATTTATAGTTATTGTCTGATTGAGCAAATTCTTGCCTATGTGTGTATGCTTACATTACATGAAATTGAATTGTTGTGAATATTGAAAATGTATGATTAATTGTGATTATGTTATACCTTGAAAAAGGTTATAACATTTTGTGTAAACAAAAAGAAGAAAAAGCATGAAAGTATGAGCATATGATGAAATGATTTGAGCATGATTATATGCTTTTGTTTGGGTGAGAGACCATAGCCTTCTCCCGACTGTCCACTTGAGGTCACGAGATCCTAAGAATTCGGACTCATTTTATTCACGGTATAAACTTCGGTTTATCCATTTTTTTTCACAGAACTCTCGAGCCATTTGTTTGTGCATTTGCATTTTGATTTGCCAAGCTATGATGCAAAATTTGAGTGTCATGTTTTGATGATTGATTACACTTGATATGTTTTACGTTTTGATAATATGTTGAACTATGAAGATTTGAATTAGAATTTTGGAATTGATGGAATTGCTAGATATACATGAGATGGAGTATATACATATATACATATGTTTGAATTTGCGACTAATTACTGATGGCTATAAATATATACATGAGATGGAGTATATACATATATACATATGCTTGATTTTTTTTGAGAAATTAAAAAATCTCATTGAAGAATGGAATGTTAAAACCGGTGAAACTAGAGAACACTTGCTCCCAATACACAGATATAACAACACGATGACGTGCACCCATTATACATATAACACAAATGAGGACGCATAACAGACTAATGCATAATAAATGAACGACAACCAAAGGAGTCAAACGGTCTCCTACTTTACGGAAAATTCCCAAATATTACCCGATTAGGGTTGGCGAACAGAGGCGAGGAGCTTGGTCGACAAAGGGTGACGACGCAGGGACGTCCTTCTCTTGTCAACTTGCGATAGCACACTAATGGATAGGTACTGGTCCTTAGGACATCGATGAGAGTTAGTAACTTGCCAGAAAGATAACTCATTTTCTTCCAAATTCAACAGTGGCAGATCTCATTGAAAACTTTAGCGGACAGAGAACCCAGCTTGGACAACACCAAACTAGGTAATATTTCTCCTGTTATCTTACCCTTCGCAACTCCTTGCGCTAACTCTTTCATCAGAGAGCTGATAAGCTGACCTCTTGTCAGATCCAGAGATTTCATGAGGGGAGGAGTTAAGCAGGGCTATCTTCGATGGAGGTTGAAATAGATCACAATAGATGTAAGACGCTTTAGGTAATTCTTCCTTGAAAACTGCATAGATCCTTAGTACTAAGCTATGGGTTCTGCGAGTATAGAGTAGTGAGATTTGGCTTTTGTTGAGTATTATAACTATATGGATTCAAGTAGGCTATAATCTTCAAATACTGGTCAGTCTACCACTGCAGTGTCAGTTGAACTGATGGATATCAGTTGTTTCCTGATGCTTGTAGTAGTGAGTTCAATGATAGAATTTAGAGAGTTAGTCTGGTCTCTAAATCTTCTGCCATTTCTTTCATACCAAATAACCTGAGCACAGGTAGCAGCCGATAATAATAGGATTTTCTTCTCATGTTTAGTCATCTGCAAGTGTGAGATATCTAATAGTATGTCTGATATACTTCCATAGGAGTAATCAGGAAAGCTTAGATTAGAGATCCTTGCCTAAACTTCCTTTGAAAACATACAGTTAAAGAATAAATGATCTCTAGATTCACCCTCCTGCTTGCAAAGAGTACAGGTCTTAGGAATGGTTAGAAAATTCAACCTATCCAGAGTTCTTAGTCTGTTTAGCATAATGAGCCAAAGCAGGAAACTCACATTGGGTCTAAGAATTTTGTTCCATATCAGCTTATCCCATCTAACCAAATCAGCAGACCTCTCCCTCATTCTTCTTACATCCTTTGTAGTGATTTCTGAAATAGGATTTCCTTTCCACAAGTAGATATCTCTCTCCCCCTGACTTCTAAATTGAGGCACGGATAGCAATCTCACCTCAGCTGGGGGGAGGGTCCAATTCCCATTACTAATAAGTGCTTGAAGCTTTGAATCTTTAGGAAATCAACTTAGTAGAGATCTGGCCAATTGATTATGAATTAGTGATCCATTCCCTGTCTAATTGTCATACCAAAGAGAAATTCTATCTCCTGCCCCAATCCGACATTGAATATAGTTGAACATGTCCTCTCTCAATCTGAGCAGTTGGTTAAAGACCAAGTATAGCTATTTTTGGGCTTGAGGGCCCACAAACTTCCTCCTTTTATTATATAGGAATGGATCCAAATAGTCCACATGGTCTGTTTATCACTGAGTAGTTTCCAAATCCGCTTGGAAGTGAGAAGTTTGTTTTTGCTGAATAGAGAATCCAAGCCTAACCCTCCTTCTTCTCTTGATTTGCAGATTGTCTTCCAACTAACTTTTGCTAGTCCTCTTTCACCATTCCATTTACCCTATAAGAATTGTTTCATTAGTATTTCAATTGTTTCGATAAGCCCTTTTGAAAGAAAAAGATAGGAGAACTAGTAGGAATTCATAGAGAAAATCACAGATTTCAGAAGTTGTATTTTCCCTCTATAGGATAGAGCTCTATTTGCCCAAGCCCCTAATCTTTTCTGAATCTTATCAATCAAAGGAATGCATTCACAAAACCTTAGGCGCCTTGAAGAGATAGGGATCTCGAAGTATAGCAAGGGAGGATCTCTTGCTTCCATTCCAGTAAGTTGGGATAGAAGATTTGAGAGTTAAGAAGCACTTTTGGATAGGATGCGGAAGCTCTTACTTTGATTCACACATAGCCCCGACATCTCCTTAAAGAGATTGAGGGAATTCATCAATAAGGTGACTGAATGGATATTGGCCCTGCTTAGGAGTATGAGATCATCCACAAAATTTTCTTACAATTTGAATGGAATCTGAATTTTGGGTCCGAAGAGGTGTTGTGCTTCAAAATTTGAGTAAGGACCTCCATACAAATTAGAAATAGGTAAGGGGATAGAGGATCCCCTTACCTAAGCCCCTTCTTGCCTTTGAACATCTCCGTAGGGCATCCATTAATCGAAATCCCGTAGGAAGCAGTAGAAATACATTCTTGAATCCAATGTATGAACTTTGGGGGGAAGTTCATAACCTCCAATGTTTGTAGAAGGAAACACCAATTAACACTATCAAAGGCTTTCTTTAAATCAATTTTAATAGTGCAATTTTGGGGACTCGTCTTCTGATTGTAACCTTTAAGAAGCTCCTGCACTGTTAGGATATTATCCCCTATGTCTCTATTGGCCAGAAAAGCTCTTTGGTTCTCATTGATGAGGAATTTAAGAACCTCCTTCATCCTATTAGCCAAAATTTTTGCAATGATCTTATAAAGGAAGTTAGTGCATGAAATAGGCCTGTAATCATTCCAAGTTTCTGGACTGGAGTTTTTAGGGATCAAACATAGATAAGTCTTGTTTATTTCCTTCAGTAAGACCCCCTTCAAGAAAAATTCCTAGATTGCTTCCTTAACAGTTCCCCCCAAACTAGACCATGCTTTTTGGTAGAAAAATCCTTTTAGACCATCTGGACCTGGAGCTTTAGAACCATTCATGCTGAAAACAACCTTCTCAATTTCCTGATCAGAGACAGGTCTTAATAGCCAAGCACTTTCATTCTCAGGGATTTTGGCAGTGATGTATTGTGCAAGATCATGATTATGCTCTTATAGAGTGGCCTCTGTACCCAGTAACTTTTTATAGAAACCCACGGCCTCTTTAGCAAGTTCTTCCTGTCCATACACTTCCACTCCTTCTTTCAGTTTTAATAGAGGAAATTCTATTAATATTCCTTTGGGTTAGCAAAGAATTGAAGAAAAATTTCATGCATCTATCTCCATCCTTTAACCATTTAACTCTAGATATTTGTTTGTATAAAGAGCATTGATTATCCACCACCTCCAAATACTTCTTAAGGGCTGCCTTTTCCTCCATAACTAGAATTCCATCCGAGGGGTTAGCTGCCAATAAATGCTGAATATAGTTGAGCTTCTCTCGTAACATGTCAATCTCCTTAGTAAGATTCTTGCCTCTCTTGCTGTTAAGAATCTTCAATTCCTGTTTAATAGCCTTAAGCTTCTGAATGCATAAGAACTGCTTAGTCCCATAACACCTATGCTCTAGCCCTTTTGATATTGCAGCTTGAAATCCATCTACACTTGCTAGGAAATTGTTGAATTTGAACGGGTGGAACATTCTGGAAGTAGTGAACAAGAAATCAATTCTTATAGGGGTATGATCAGAGATACCAGGATTTAGGAATTTCACAGTGCTTCTTGGATAGGTAGAGGGCCATTCCTCATTAACCAAAGCCCTATCTAGTTTTTTTGGATGTGCCAAATGGAACTTTGCTTATTAGACCATATAAATAGGTGTCCTTCCATTTTCAGATCTAACAATTCCACCTCTTGCATGCATTCATACAAATCAAGGGGTAGTTTAGCAATTTACAATTACCTTTTGCCTCTATCCTGAAAGCAGTAGTGTTAAAGTCACCACACACCACCCAAGGGAGAGAAACCAAAACCTTAATACGTATAAGGTCATTCCAAAGTTCAGATCTTTTGAAAACTATGTTGAAACCATAGACAAAGGTATCTAGAATTCGAGAATTTTCCATTTTAAAATAGATCCTAGTGTGAATATACTGTTGTCCAAAATCCAAAGCTTCCACCTCTAAAACTTCAACATCACAAGCTATGATAATCCTACCATAGACATGACAATGGTGACTAGTAATGAACTGCCAATTGCTTCCAAAACAAGCCAATTTTCAAATTTGCTTCTCTAATTTTAGTTTCCAACATACAAAAAACCCTAGGTTTTTCCTTTAGGACAAAGTCCCTTAAAGCATTAAGCTTGGAGGGACTATTTATTCTACGAACGTTCCAAACTAACAAGGTCATAGGCAAGTAGTTTTTCCTTTGGAGCTTTTCCTAATGCTCCTCACACTTTTCCTAGACAAGGTCTGCTCATTTTTGTCCTCTAGGTTACTACCATTCAGCTGATCTGCCCTTTTGAGGCTTTGTTCAGCTAGCTCACTAGTGGCAGCACCTTCATTTGGATTGGGGTCACTAGCTTCTGTCTCATTACACCCAAAATTAGTAGAACAGTTGCATTCTTCTTCAGTTTTATTAATATGTTCCTCCCTTTGTAGAGTTGACTCCATATTATTCTCCATCTAATTACGTTCTTAAGTTATTGGAGATCTATTTGGTGGCTGGACCATCCCTTGGTTCTCCCTCACTTGGGCTGTCTCCTCTTTTTGCTTTTGATCCATATGCTTAATTCTCTCTAACCCCTTCACTTCCCAATAATCCCCTTTAAGAAAAGTTCTGCCCATAGGTTTCCATTCCTTTCCTTGAGCATTTAAAGATGGTTTCCAATGGTAGGTTACTAAAACCTTATCTTCTCTAAGAGAATTTTCATCAGCTAGTCTTAGAATAGGAATACTATCTTGCAATTCTTTGGTAATATCCATACTGATACATAGCCGTGCAAAACCTACCCTTTTTCGCAGGGTTGTATTCTCATCCATATATAAAGTCTTTCCTAGATAGATTGTCAACATACTCAGCCCCTTAGTAGTCCAATATTCCAAAGGAATATTGTGGATGTTCACCCATAAGGGAATACTCTTCCTTCTAATTTTCTCAAATTCCATTCCAGGATGCCAGTTTTGTAGGAATAAAGGAAGCTGAGAAATATGCCAAGGACCTTCTTCTATTACCTTAAGAGCTTCCGATTTGGAAGAAAAGGTGAAAATTATATTATCCTCTTCAGATAACATTACCTCCATTAGCCCTCTTCCCTTCCAATTCTTAGTTACCCAAACTTGTATGATAGGAAAAGCAGGTCTTTTTTTCCATAAAGAAGCCAACAAGTGTAGCTTCCCATGTCTTAGCTCCTTGTTGAAGAACATCAAGGCTGGGAGCTACCATCAACTTGCCTTCAAACTCAACTGGAGGGCTAAACTCAAGTAAGGAGTCTGATTCATCACCCACTACTTGTTGGGACCCGTTTCCGGAACCCAACTCGTCACCGAACGAATCATATATTAACGAATATCGCTTAAATTTTTTTT
>JAOQMR010000005.1:26970447-26992750 GCA_027563865.1 Erythroxylum pelleterianum
TACTAACCTTAACAAAATTTAAATCCAAAAATTTAAAACATGCCCAAAATAATTAAAACAGGTTTGGGGCCCAACAACAAAACTATCAGGTTTAAAGGTATTAGTTTCAACTTATAGACTCTTGTGCATCTAATCATGCACGTTACACCTTTGTGTTGTATATCCTCAATCAAAGGTGCCCTACAACTTCTTGGAAAACTAGTTCGAAAACTACCTAGACCTGATGACCTTGATCTCCTAGAAGGAATACAAATTTTCAAACCTCCTGCTATCACAATCATAGAATTAGATGTTCCACCTTCAGAAACATCTGTTGCTACAAATTTCTTTCCACCAAGAACACCTCAACAGGATTCTACATTTGTATTGGAAGAAGTTAGTCACACACAGAAGGGGAGTCATGAAGCCTTGGTAAAGAAAATTGAAGAAATTTATGACAAGGTTGATGATCTGTGTGACTCAGTGTGTGATCTACATGAGGAATTAGCTCATTTATGAGTTTCTATTGAAGAAGACCTCAAGATCATCCGCACTGATAAGCAACGAATATTTTCTGAAATCATGAAGCATCTTTGGTATAGTTCTTTTGGATTAATAATAAATAGGGGGAGAAGAGAAGAAGCAGAAGAAAGATAGGAGAAGAGCAGAAGTAGAAGAAAGATAGTACATGGGGAGACTAGAGACAAGAAAAAGAAGATAGTATTGATTACAATTTTTTACTTGTGTATATCTTTTGATGTCTTCTTATTCGTTATCTAAATAATATTTGTTTATCTTTCTAAAATTATGATTATTTGTTATCATCAAAAATGGGGAGAATGTTAAGTCAAGATGACTTCACGTCTATTAATTTTGGTGACAATCAAATAATAATAATATTAGAAATAAATGAACTATTTTGAGAAGTGTGTTAAGCGTGCAGCAAAAACACAGAAAAAGCGGAGAAACACAGAAGAAGTAAAAATATAGAAGAAGCGGAGAAACACAGAAGAAGTAAAAAGATAGAAGAAGCGGGGAAACACAGAAGAAGTAAAAAGACAGAAGAAGCGGAGAAAACACAGAAGAAGAGGAAAAGACAGAAGAAGCGCAGAAAACACAGAAGAAGTGGAAAATCACAGACGATACGAAGTCGAAGACACGCTTGTACGTCGGATAGTTAGTCAGTTGAAGTTAGTTACAGAACTCAACTAAATAATGGTTTCTACAAGAAACAAGAAGCAGTTGGAGACGAAGGATATAAATACAAGTCGTAGTCGAAGACTAAACTAGTTTTTGATCTAAAATCTTTCAAGCTATTACTTACATAAAAAAAGTTTGTATTCAGAGTGTGATACATGAGAGCAAACTATACTGTAACAAAAAAAGCTTGCAATATCTTTCTAGAGAGAGAAAGGAAAGGCTGAGAGTCTAAATAGGCTAAGAAGCAAAAAAGAATACTTGTGTAAAAGACCTGAAGAGGCTCTGAGAGAGAGGAAAGAATACTTATAAATTGGCAAAGTATAGTGAAATCTCAGAAAAATTCTGAGGACTGGACGTAGCCCAAGGTTTGGGGTGAACCAGTATAAAATAATCGTATCTATCTTCTAACTCTTTACTTTAATTTCTATTATTCTTAAATAAGTATATAGAAGTTATTTGCGATTTAACCACATAGATATTTTCATTTAAACATTTTTAACATCCATTTAAGAGTTTGAAAATTTTCGTTTTCAAAGAAATATCAAAGGGGTTTGTATTCACGAAAAGAATACACAATTCAACCCCCCTTCTTGTGCATTTTGTATATTGTACGTGAATTATATAATAACAAGTGATTTACTTCACTTTTGTGTATGTTTATGGTTATCTTCTTAGTTGAGATTGGGAATTGTTTTTAGAAATGGAATAGGGTATTGTATGATGTTAAAGGAAACATTTGTATATTTGTATTATTAAATGTTTGTGGTCTGGGTTTTGTCCGAAGGTTTAGCCACGACAAGACCCCAAGCACACCGCGACAAACATTTCCCAAAGGGTTTGTATGCTAAATTTTGTAACTTTGTCGCGGTGAAGCCAGACATCGTCATGGCGAAACCACCAATGTTGACGCTGGAATTTCTTACAAATCGGGTTCGGCATGTCTCTAGCCCAATCTCTCTCGATCGCCCCGAATGGATGTTTCAAGATTTGATACGAGACCCGACCCCAACAAAATTGGTCACTTTAGGAATGGATTGCTTCAACTTGTTCATATTTTGGAGATGATTTTGTACGTAACCTTATAGCAAGCAATTGGTCTATAGTCATTGAGACTTGTTGGATTAGAGGATTTGGTCTCAAAAAAAATATGTTCTATTGAATTCCTTTAGTAACCTATCACTTTTGAAGGTCCCTACATTGCATGTACAATTATAGGCCCAGTTAGGTTCCTTTTGTTTTAAAATAACCTAGCATTGAAGCCATCTGGTCCTGGGGCTTTGTTTGGATGGAAGGAGAAAAGAACTATGTTGATTTCCTTATTGATGACTTTTTTAAGCAACATTGAGTGATGAGTTTGTGATATAACTCCTTGCATAATTCTTAGTAGATCATTAGGAAACTTATATATATTACAATAGGTACTATTGATTCCCAAGAAATGATTTCTAGCAAGCTCCTTAAGTTCATTATATACTTGAATAAGATTCCCATAAGGATCAATGAGAGACAATTTTATTCCTATTTCTCCTCCCTTAGATTACATTGTAGAAATATTTGGTGTTTCTATCCCCTTCATAAATTTGTTGTATTCTAGAATTTTGTTTTGAGAGTTATAAGCTTCAAGAGCTTCAAAGTTTTTCGTCAATTTAGCCTTTTCTCTTTCCTTCAGAGTTGTATTTTTTGAGAGTAAGATAAAACCCTTTAAGCTTCTGTAAGATTCTTTAGAGCTAGTTTTTTATCAAGTTGCATTGGATTAGCATTGTGTTTCAGTAGGGATACACATTCTTTTTTAATGGATTTCAACATTTGCTTACATTGAAAAGCTTTGGAGCCATAATTTATCTTCCCTATAACCCCATAAGTGATTAAGTTAAGTTGAGGATGCTTCAGTAGTGAATTGAAAAATCTAAAAGGGGATTTATTCTTAGTGGGCTTACTATAAATGTTAAAACTAATAAGAGTATGATCAGAAAATAATGGTGCCTCAAAAGTGGCAAAGCTCTTCCTTAAATTTGCTTGGCACAAACTATTTATCAAGTACCTATCAAGTTTTCTCTACAAGAATCTATCTCTATTCTGATAGTTACTCCAATTAAACAAAGCTTCATGGAACCTAAGATCCACCAAACCTAATGAAGAAGTCAGATTGATTAATTCTTTTACATCACAGTGTGAAGTACACTCGACCCTATTCGATTTACAGTGTGAGAGTATACAATTGACTTCTCTAGCTATCATTCAAGGCATTGTCATACTAGCCTCAATCTTCTCCAATTGTTTCCATAATCTAACTCTTTAGTATTCCTAATTAGCAAAATATATTATGGAGATGGATAAATGATCATTACTAGCTTTAAGCATTGATTCATAATGAAAAAGTTAATTAGAGAAAAACTAGGTGGATAAGTGAAAGTGAGCAGGGTTAAAAGTGATAATAACTCTACCAATAGGATGCTTAGAGTGTTTACTTAGAGTGGCCCAGTTTGTATGCAAGAATTTTAGGCCTCTCAAGAAATTTTGTTCCTTTATTTTGGTATAAATAAGACCAATATAATAAGGTGTCCTAGTAGCTAAGAAGATTATTAGAGCTAGTTGTTTCTTTAGACAATTAAATCTATGAACATTCCACATAATGCACACCATTAGGAGTTTTTGGAATTGATTATCCTCCTCTTGATTTGTGAATGCTAGTCCCTAGTTCCATCTATACCTCAATCTGATCCTTTGCCTTTGCAATGATTCTCATCTTTTTTAGTTTCAAATGTCATCTTCCATATAGGTACCTTATTACTAACTTTTGATGTCTTAGGCTAAATTACCTTATTCTTTTTACGCTCCCTAGTCTTAGTAGGTTTCTCTTCTAGTAAAGAGTCTCCATATATGTATGCTGACTAACAGAAGTGTTATGAACCTGGTTCTTAACATATTGCTTTTTTATTATTGTCAACTCAATGTTACCTGGATTGTCAGTTATAGTATCACTGGAATTACTTTTTACTTAATTTTCCTCCACCTTTGTGTTTGGGTTTTTTGCTTCATTTTTCTTAGGCATCCAAACTTTAATGGGTGTCTTTCAGTTGAGGTCTTCATGTGTATAATAACCTTAGCCTATCCTTAAATAACTTCCTAATACCATTGAGTTTCATAATTGGTAAATATTAAGACAATTCCTTTTGAGCATCAACTTTTATATAGACCCTTATAAATCCTACCCTTTTGAGATTAGTTATATTGTCGTCTAAAAGAAAAATTATGTACCCAGGTAGCTAGCAAGGTAACTTAGATCCTTAGAGGATCAATATTACTGAGGAATGCAATGGAACTTAACCCATATAGGTAAGGATTTGATCTCAGATCTATTCAATTTGAATTATATTTTTTGTTTCCTTTGTATATTCCAGGGAACCAAATACATAATCTTTTGTGCCATTTCTTTAAAGAAAAAATAAAAAATAAAGAGTTCATCTTCAATGATCATAGAGTTTTCTAGTTTGCATCTCTTCCAGTTTAGGTTTTCCCAGTGTTGGACACTTAGAAAACCCAATCTCTTATCTAGGACGCAACCAACCAAGGTAAATTTCCATTTAGTCTCTCCCTTTATCAAAACATCATCATGAGGATACTGTTTCCGGAACCCAACCTTTTTGCGAAAACATGAAGGCGTGCCTATTACGTTGAAGGTTTTTTTTTCATTGAACCCTTTTTAAACATTATGAATTCATCTTCGTTCTCATAACGTTCAAAAAATTCACTCACAATTTGTTCAATGGTGTGCCCATACATATCGGACACCATGCTCAAACTCATTTCTCCTATTTATGAAAAGAATTTGGAAATCTTAAAGCCATAATTTCAATTAGACTTCTTCATAGAAATCATAACTCTATGTTTCTAGTTTAATTTGAAACAAGAATCACCTTAAACGGAGCTCTACAGCTCAAGATATGCTTAAAAAGCCAACGCATACGCAAACCCTAAACATGCTCTTCAAACCGACCACTCACTTATTCTAATACAAACTTCTTCAAATCAACTCCAAATGATACAAATTTTTATGGAGAGAAAGATACATGTCTTATGAATCTATTGGTCTAAGAATCACTTCAATCGGAGGTCGTATGAGGGAGTTATGTTCAAAAGAATCGAACATGTTCACACCCTAAATCGATTTGAACCTCTCTTTGCGCGATCGCCATAACTTTCACCACAAATATCTGATTGCTTTCATTTTTGAACCATTAGAAAGTAGACTTCAAGAGCTACAACTTTTATGAAGATCACAAAACTTGATTCGGCCTTTAATAGTGTCAAAAATCACAATCTTTCCCGTGAATGTCCGTTAAATGGACATACATGTCCTTTTAACTGACATAGATCGACCAAACTGTACCATTTCACCCTCCGTTTAACGGACATAGACTGCGCAAGGGATGTTTTTACACCCAAGAAATGAAATTTCATTGAGGAATCAATTATTTAAGGAATCATGAGGGCTAATCAAGAGGCACATGGAGTTTACTAAAAGTTGTTTGAGTTAAAAAAATATGATGGCTAATTAGAGTTTAATGGAATAACCTTTCAAGGTAAGATGCTCATGTTTCATGTTTTTTGGGTCAAGAGTTGGGTTCCAGAAACGGGATCCAACAACAAGTCCTTCCTTATTTTATGGAATAAAGTGCAACTTGCCAAAGGTTTCTGGATCTCCTACAACTGTTCTCTAAGATGGTTTTTTTGATTAATAGGTTTTATCAATATTAAATATATTGTAAGTGCACGGTATAACTGTAGCGAGCATAGGTAAGTATGAGTTTCTGTTATCTAACTTACAAATCAAATTGTGGATTTTAATTAAAATTTTAAATAAAGAAATAAATTAAGAATTAAAATAGTGCACAGAATAAGGAAAATATTAAGAACAATCAATTTCAAATAATAGTGTCTAGGTAATGAATCCCCTAAGAATACTTAATTATTAACCTTTTACTGTGCAATTATATTATTGATTATTGGACCATGAAAATTCCTATCTTATGTTAATTTGTAAATTTCGTTATTAGGTTTGACCCTAAAATAGAGGATTTATGTCAACCTATGTCTAGGTTTCAATGTAAATCTTTCTAATTATGGTAGATCTATTCATACAAGATGATTTCTCATGTGCAATCATGCACTAATATTCTAGATATATTAAAACAAAAATAAAAAACATAATTGAATCGCAATAAATTAATCAACAAAATTGCATTAAATAAAAGTTTAAATCATATTGTTATCATCACTTGGGGTTCATCACACCTAGACACTAAACAACTTAGTTCCTATCTGTAGAAAACATAATTAACGACAAATATGCATAAAAAAATAGAAAACAAAGAAATTATAATTCTAAGTCTCCTTTTCTCTTCTAATGAATCTTCTTGTAAGCTTAGATTGGGTGAAGCTCTCTATCATATCTCTTGATGTTATCTTTGTGTTTTCCTCATCCCTTAGTGTGGTATCAGCCTCTTACTAGGTGATTGCAAGAACTCGAGCTTGTGTGCAGGGTCTACTTGTTTGTCTTGTAGAGGCTGTTTCTTACCTCCTGAACCTCTACCGAATGCAGTAAAACTCGACCCTGTAGTCTGAGAACCCCAACCACCCTATCTATCACCCCTATTAACTTATGGACATGCTGAAGATCTAACTATTGACCTCTCTTTGGTGACTAACTGCTACCAATCTTTGATAAAGTGTCCCTCCTAACTACAGTGAAAGTAACCCGTCTTATGCATCTGACACTCATCCAAATGTCTTTTACCCCAAGTAGCACACTCTGGCATTAGGGTCCTAGTGTCACGGGAGTCTCTGGGTTTAGTCAGTGGCCTAAAGGATTCCTGGCTGGATGATCCTCCTTTGCTAAACCTCCTGCCACTAGACTGTCTTGATTTATTTTTCTTTGCTAGACCATGGGATGAACTAGCTAATACAATGCGCTTCTATTCTGATCTTGCATTTTGAGTAATTACTGTTGCATTTCTCTCCACTTGTATCGTAGCTTCAACTAATTCCCCATATTGTTTTTGTGAAGCAAAGGACAGATGGATCTGTAATCTAGGACTCAAGCCTGCAACAAGCCTTTTGCACTTCTATTCCTCACTATTAGTAATAAACGAAACATTTCTAGCAAGTTATGAAAATTTCTTCTCATAATTTTTCACTGAAATTAAACCCTACTCTAGACGGAAGAATTACTCTACCCTAGCGTCCTTATAACTCTATGGGTAGAATCTATCTATGAACTCTCTTTGAAATTCTACCTATGATACCCATCCGGATTTCATCTCTCAAAGCTTTCCACCAATGTTTCGTCATGTCCTCAAAGAGAAAGATGAAGAATACAACTTTCTACTCATCAATGCATCCTAAAATTTTATATATCTTCGTAACCTAGTCTAACCATGTGAGTGCACTCTCGAGATGTCCACTTTTGTCAAAAGTCTTTGTGCCCAATTTACAGACGCTCTTAATCAAACATCTAGAGGTTTCAACATTCTTGTATGCTTGTTTCATCACCATGTTAAGCCATCTATTATGCATTGAAGCTCACCCCAATCGGTTCTGCCAGCCCTGATAATTCAAAATATGGCTGGTTCATCAAAGCACTCGCCAAGCTTGGCATGTGATCATCCTCCCACTGGAATGGGTCTCCTAAGACATCTATAGCCTCCTCTGTTCATCATGTTATTATTCGACAAAAATAAAAAATATATAAAAATTTCAATCTTTGAAACCATATACATGTAAATCACAACATTTTATTGGTCACCTCACTTTTAACATAGCGTAAAAACATTGTGTAAATTCAATAAACAAAAAGGAGGCAGCCTATTTTTTAAACAAACCTTAGGCTCTAATAACAACACTAATAGGCTCCTATCCTGAAACAACTAGGAAACCTACCTAGCACTCGACGGTGGCCCTCCATTCGATATCTGAATTGGTTGGAAAGTTCCCATGAAGCTAAGCTTATTACCTTTTTTATGGAAAAGCTTTAACTCAACATTAATAAATGGAAAAAGTGGAGGTTTTTAAAACATCATATTAAAATTTTCAGCAGCATAACGACTATATTGTTTACATTCCCAAAAATTTTTGAAGTCCCTGTAAACATTCAAACACTTCTATATTCATAAAAAGCTCTCCAGTACAAATTTCTTTTTGACTTCAAGTCCACTCATAACAATTTCAAACAATTAAATCAACAAATTTTGGAAAGGCTAAACATACTCATGCATAAAGTTTACAAACATTTATAAACATGCCTTCCTTACATAAAAATACATTTCAAACATATTCATAAATATGCAATTGGCCTTAAAAGTATTTACAAGGCCAAATTCCTACACAGCAACATGCGATGAAGTTAACTACTCGTGAGGTGGAGTCCTTACTACTAAAGCCTATGAGCATGCACCTGGGAGGTTTTGTTTAAAAAAACTAAAAATAGAGTGTCATCTAAACGAGCTCAGTGAGTGTTAAAAATTATTTACAAATCATTTGTAATCATTGACAACTTCCTAAAAGAAATTCAGTATAAGACAATGCCAATATAAAACATATAAGCTTCCTGAAACCAAATTTCTCAATTTTACTTTTAAAGCAAATAGTGGCACCATTATTTATTTTTATAAGCTTCTTATACGATATAGCCCACCATAAAATTCTTTTCATTATGGTACCACTAGTTATGAAGCTGATTTTGCTTCACTTACTCATAATAGGTTAACCACTATAAACTAGTAGTTATGAAGCTGGTTTTACATTGCTTATCCGTAACAATTTTGGCTAGCACTTTATATACTTTGTACGTGCAGAGGGTTACTCACTAAACTGGACTACTAACATAAAAAAAACTACTCACTGTTAGTAACTAACACCCCCCGAACACTACCATGCACATTTGGAATACTTTGACCAATATAATATCATATAATAAGCCTAACAATGTATCATAGGCTAAAAAAAATAATTTTTCTTGGTACCTTAACCTTTGACATAAATTTTAAACCATTTTGTAAAGCAACTTATACAATTTCAAAATAAAAAATAATGGGAGGTGTTTGGTTGTCACGATCGTGACATTGCCTTTGGCCCATGTACGTTCAAATTTTTCAACGTCTTTCAATCTTATAATAAAAAAATTGAACGCATAATTTAAAATCAAATGCCATAAAATCTTTTGCAAAGAATTTATTCAAATGAAACAATTAACATACACTCACTATTTAGCAACTTTATTGCCAAGCACACTCACGCGTTCTGTGCATTTTCTTTATCAACACAAAGCGCATTTCACTTAGGCATTTATTTCTAAATTTAGAAATAAGTTATTAACATTATATATTCGGTTTAATCAAATTTGAAATTACTGTGTAATCACGTAACAAGTACGCTAATCATATTCACTATGTCACTATCATGTATGATGAGTCACGTTTGTGTATGGGTTGAATTCCCTGAATTCCTTTATATCTCATGGGTAGTCTTAAGTCACCATTTTCAATCTCAAATTCCAATGTCATTTAGCTATAATTTGGCATGGTCTCTTTTAGATATTTTCAATACTATGTCTTAGGTTTCATATTTAGTTGGAATCACCCAATTTGGAGGTCTGTAGGCCAAGTTATGGCCAAAACAATGAGACTGGTTCAAGTGAAAGGAGAAACTAAGACATAATTTCACTAAACGTGGCTATCTCTATTATCATATTCAACCAAAATAGACTTTTGAATCATATCACACTAAAAACCCTAGCCATGGCTGATTCTCTCAAGCTTGATTCCTTGGCTTAATTTCTTGATTTCAACCCTTAACCAAACTTATTATCTACTCCATTGCAAGTCAAAATCACCATTGATCTTATACAAAACCCTTCCATGCAAAATCCACAAAACTAGAAATTAAAGCTAGAAAAACTTAATACTTTTCGTTTAATCTTTTGGGTAATTGTTGAGCAACTTTACTTGATCAAGATCTCTTCAAATATCCATCAAAACCCATCAAAAATGGCAACTTCCTTCTTCTCCTTCTTCTTGGCCGTGAGTCACCCTTGCTTCTCTTCTCTCTCTTTTATTTGTTAGTCTCTCACGATGGTGGTGAAAGAATGAAGCAAGTTGTCTTGTTTTTTTGGCCTTTTCTACTCCTTTAGTACATTACATATGACACTCTCTAATTGGTCCTCTTTCATGACTCATCAATCCACTAACTTCTTGTAAAAAGACCATATTGCCCTTACATCATATAAAAAGACCAAATGGCCCTTAATGAGTTTAATTCATCAACTAACTAAATTAAATTCTAAAAATTTTCTACAACTATCTTCCCATCAAATTGACCATGAAATACTCTAATTCGGATTAATACATATTAACTAGATGCTTTGAATTTTTTTAAATGGGTTTAAAAGCATATGTATTCATTATTTTCCAACAATGGCATTTTAAGTCCTAAACTTTCAAAATTCCTGAAATCCATCCAATCAGAATTATTTTTGAGCTGTTTTAGTCTCATTAGACTCTAATACCTATTCTAGACATTTTTTAATTCTTTTATGGGATTTGGTCCTGAAAATCACTATTTAAGCAAAAATACTATTCACTGAACATAACAATTTGTATTCAATTATAAGAAAAGGTTTGGGGTTTTACACATGTAGGTCTAAGTTACTTCAAATCTTTGTTCCATGCCACAGTTTCATCTGAATTCTTCTTCTTTTGCTCTAAGAAGGAAATTATTAGCTATAAAGGCACTTGAGGTGATTTAAGTACCAAAAATACTATAAAACTAGTAAATATCAAGAAAAAAACTCATTAAATATGGGTATATAAATATATTCAAATAATCATTTATCAAACATCCCTACACTTAAGTTTTTGCTTGTCCTCAAGCAAATCATAATCTAAATTATCATTCTTATAAACATCTATCCCTCTTTAAGTTTAACTTTTCCATCCATACTTTAAATTATCATGTCATGATGATCAAATTAACATACAATTAGAATCAAGTTGTCCTAAAACTAACTTCATAAGTCAATATAAATAATAATCAAATCAATATTCTTTTTAAAATCAAAAGCACAAATCTTTACACCCTTACTAAGGTTTCACTCAATGCACTCAAATGTTTAGGAAAATATATGAACTCTCAAATCAATATATAGCAGAATTCTTAACCATATGCTTGCAAAATTATCATAACTACAACACTTATAAGTAAATTAGAAACAAATATCAAAAAGTATTTATAAGGTTTAATGGGACTTAGGTAAGGTATGATTGGGATAATCAAAGGGTTGCTAAATGTGGCAAAAATTTACAATAGACAAGATTACAAGAAACTTAGTCTTTTATAATATAGGTCCTCCATAACAAAAATCTATTAGTACCATAATTCAAACGCTTCTTTTTCTTCTTTTTTTCTATGATCACAATAACTTTTATTTCAATCAATCATTAATCATGTAGTAACAATTAAAGAAATATTGGACCTTTTCAAAATTCAAATTTCAAGCAATTAGGTAATTGTAAATACTTTCATGGTTCAAATGAATAAAAATGTTTCAAGAAAAATAAGGTAAAAGCTAATAATGGTGTTATAATCAATGACAAAGGCTAAGGGTCAAAATTGGTTACTCCTAAGGGATAAAATATGCTAGGGTAATTTAAGAAATTTGGCTAAATAAATGTTGCATCTAAGTGCCTTTAACATTCCAGTGCTTTTAATTTAACATATGGTCTCAATATGCATAATAAAACTAAGTTCCAGAATTATCCAACTATGGATGATAACACATATGAAATAATAAAAGAGATTAAAATTTTATGTATTTTGCTCTTAGACTTAAAAGCTCCTAAAAAATGGATCTTATGTGTGTAATAATTTGCAATTTTCATTCAAATTAAATATCTCAATGATTATTAAAAATATGACTTGAAAAAGCAAGTTTATTCTAATTTTCATCATTTTGCATACTTATTCAAATAAGTAATCAATATAATCTCAAGTATTTATCAACATATTTCAACTAATTCAGAATATTAGTTAATAAGATTTGATAACAAAGATTAAAATAAGCTTACGAAATTATAATCTCCTTCCCCACATTTAAAATTGTACATTGTCCTCAATGTACACAATATAAGTACATAGGAATAAAAAGTTTAAAAGTTGAGAAATTTGGTATTTTGCTGAGTAATGAGAATTTCATATTTCTGATTTTGATGAGAGATCCATCCGATACTATATACAATCATCCTTACAAAATATAAATGAAAACAGATAAAAAGATAAAAGGAAATAAAAATAACTAGAATAACTAAGAAACATAGAAATACAATTAATGGAAATACAATGCATGAACATTTAAACAAAATAAATAACACGAAAAGAAAATAAGAAAAATATTCAAATAAAAAGAGAAAAAGAAAAGAAAACCAAATTTAAACATTTCCATCCTATCGAAACTCTAACATGTCTGTCGATAGAGGGTCCTTGGGTCATTGATGATGATGTACCTATGCCAAATGATGAAGGTTGAAATATGCCCGAACAACTAATCATTAGCAATAGTAAATCCTCCATCCATCTAACAGAGGTCTCCAGCTAGCTTATCCATTCCCCCATCTTTACCTGTTGTACCCGAATAATGCATTGAGTACCCATGAGTAGGGATGGCAATCGGTCAGCCCTCGCCAATTTTTTTAAAATAGCTTTTTTAATTAAAAATATAGAACAACTTATTTTTTTTAATTGGATCTGGGTCTGGGCTACCCAGATCCAGACTTACCTAAGGCCTAACTCTTATAAGTAAAACGACATTGTTTTGCTTAAAATAATTTTGTCTCGAGTCAGTTTGGGCCTGTGCCTAGCTCATGGGTCGGTCTATTGAAAACAACTAAATTTAGGCCCATGGGCCAAAGTTGTCATCCTTACCCATGAGTTGTCCCAACTATCTCTCAAATCGAGCTATCTTCAGTTAGTCTGGGTATGGTCAGCAACCTGGGTATCTCAATATTATCCTCCTCTTATACTGCTCCTTATGTCTTGGATGGTGGTGCATGCGACTGTGGTGGCTACTTCATTATGTGTGGCTTTTCTGTAGCTCCTTTTTGATGACGCTAGCTCGCCAAAAACCCCAGTTAGTCTGTATATATTGCTCGTACGTCCCCCTAGTCTACTTACCATATGGATATGCTTCATAAAATCTAAGTGTAATGCTACTATAATGCCTACCAATCACATCGACGGTAATCTATTGAATACCCCATCCTCTTTGCAAGTCTTATCACATAAAGTCCTATATAAATCGTGCCAACCTTCCTCTCCTTGCTTTGATGTCAGATAAACTAGGTTAATGTGTTCCCTAAGTGAATTAACTTCCTCTCACTGATACTCTAAAGATAGAGCACATCCAAGTTCTCTAAAATGCCATGGCTATCACCTAGTTTGCTCAATGTGTATCTCAAAACTCAATTGATATATCTAAGCACTAGGTATCGTAGCGATGATGCCTTGCATTTTCCCGGGTTATAGTCCCCTTCATCATTGATTGTATTCTATAACTGTGGGAAGACATCTTATATGAGAAGTCTATTTACAAGTCTAGGTAAGCTTGTTTCCCACAAAGTTTGCATTGTATAGCCCTATCATGACAGAGAATTTTGAATAACTCATTCAGACCATCTTCCCTAGTAGCCAAAACTTAATGGCGATTGGGTCAGTCCCAATCGTGTCTTCTCTTCTCCACAAAGAACGTGGAGAGCACTTTGATTGTTAACTACCAATACAAGGGCTCCACTATCTTGAAGAACTAGGCCTATGCTCTAACATCGATAAGATCTCTAACTTGCTAAACCAAACCAACCTTCCCCAAAGCCTCCCAGTTAATGCTACGACCTGTGACGAATGTCTTTATCATGACCCAAACCTTGGATCGTGACTGGTGCTAAAGGAGCAATAAACTCAAGGTTTACTGGACCCTTAGCAAGCCTAAAATATTGTAAAATCCTTATATCTAGAATAAAGATAAAATTTCAAAATGATCAAACTCATAATTGTAATAATCAAACAGTTTTAACAATATACAATCTTTAATTTTCTACAACATTGAGATAGTTAATACAAGGGAAATCTGACATATACAAGACTACTGCGACTTTAGAGTCAAAAATCACTAACAAACATACATCAAATTGTTAGAGAGGAAGAAGACCAATGAAGTACCCTATTAAAAGAGATCTTAAAAGAAGATCGTAAAAAATAGTGAGGGGAGTTAGACCTCGCTGATTGAATTAATATTATGGTTATGTTATGCATTCCTAAGGATTTCAAATGATACATATATATTTATAATATATTATATCCATAAATGCAATTTCATAACATAATGAATTTGTTCATAACCATGAATGCTCTTTTCATACCAATATCATGTCACATAATCAACACAATTACAAATCACAATTAATTGTGGAGGACTAGAGACTAACCCTATAACATACCTCTTACCTATATATTATCGCCATAGGGACTCTCTTGTTTGACATGAGTCACTTGGTCCATTGTAGTGGACTGCCATCCGAGAGCTACACTCAACCGAACTATCGTAGCCTCACTATGACATGATTGTCATCCAAGAGCAAGTTCGACTGAATCACCACAATTATGTTACCTCTTATATACCATTTATCGATTGGCGCCCTTTACCGAACCGCCCGAACTGTTTCATATCTCAATCAATAAACCCAATACTAACCCAAATCTATACCTGACTAATGACTCACCGTGCGCACAACCTAATGACACCCACTAGGTAACTCATATTATAACAATCCTCCATACCATCACATACCAAAACAAGCACAAAATTGCACAACAAAATATGTATACATTTGTCAATCCATACGTATGAATGTCATGCCTGCATATTATAATGATAATGAATTCCATGATGAATATGAAATTCTAATGCATATTCATAACAATGAATTATTAACTCACAGGTAAAATATGCTCCTTCGTGTCGAATCTAATGTCTCGAAGTGGAGGGTTCCGCTTCTGATTGATTTATAGGATGAAAAGTATAAATGACCATTACGATTTAAGACCTAAACTATTATTTTTTTGACAACCCGAGAATAAGACCATGACTCAATATTGAGGAGCTCTACTTTTCTATTTAAAAATTATGATGTCATATTTTATAAGGAGCCTACTGAAAATTCAGCAGAGTTTCCCCTGTAACAGACATCCCCTTCCAAAAGAAGGGTCATTCCTGCAATGAAAAGACACTTCCATCTTTACATTGCAAAAATTTATAATAAATCCAATCATAATTCAAGTATACCAATTTCTAATCCATATACCCTCATTTAAATTCAATACATCTAGATAATCTCAATACTAATCAACAACTCAATTTAATCAAATTCATGCAATTTATAAAAACATAACTCTTTCCAATTTTTTTATCTCACAAACTATGAAGAATTTCAATAATTTTCTTTTATGAAAATTGATCTGCATAATATTTGAGAACTTTTAAAATTATTTCTAACCATTTTTGGGCTCGTCAAAAAATCACCACTGTCATTAGAGAGTGGGGTACACATGTCGGTATGAACTCACCTCCAGGAATCCAATGGCACTAGTCTCATGTCGAAACTCCTCCCAGTTTGCAAGAATCGAAGGCTTAAAGCTCATAGGTAATCCATTTTCGTTCACTGGTAAAATGGGCCGATTAATGTCAGGTTTCCTTCCTTTCCTATGTTTTTAGGGAAGTAAAACATGCTGGTGGTGTTATTTTTGCCCAAAATTAACTAAAAAAAAAGATTGTTGACTTACCTAAATGAATCGAAACTTCCAGTCATGATTCCCCCAAATTCAGGTCACTTTTTATGAAACAAGTTAAGGAGTTCTGTAGAATATCCCGAGAGCTTTCCTTAGAGCTCTAGACCATAAAAAATGGTTGTCAGATGGTGAAGGTGTTAGTGTTTGACGTTTATAGGGAATATTAACCTATAAGGAGAAGGGTTTAAGAGAGAAATGAACTTGAGCTTTCTAAAACTTATACTTTTATAGGCTTTTCTCATTATTAGTCTATTATAACTAATTTAACAAAATTTTAAATCATTATAGTCTTGTCCTTGAACCTTTGATATTGCTCCTCATGTGTTGCCATATTAAGCAATAGCGTCGGAGGTCATTTGGGTGGGTGGACTAAGAGAGCTCCTCTTAGGTGTCTACATGACCCTTCCCCTCGTTGTTGCTTCATAGGTACTTCCTTTGCACATCGTGGTCCATCATTGTACCTGAAACTTTAAACAAATGTGAGAACTTAACATTGCAATTTACAAGAATACCCTTTCCAACACCTATTTCCTATGCTCATTAAATTATTAAACGTGAAAACGCATTAACGTCGAACAATAAAACATATAAAAATAAAAATAAATATATAAACAATAAAATAAAATAATTAGAAAATTAACTAATAACCTAATTAATCACAAATTAAAATAAAAATATTGTAATTAAAAATAAAACTAACCTAATTGTTTAAATTACAAATTTAACCCCAAAATTGAAATTAAAACCTTATTTTAATAATTAAAAAAATTAGCGAAATTAAACATTTAATTAGTGTAAAAATCAAAATTAAAATGAAATTAACCAAGAGACAACTTCAATTAATTATAAAAACAATTAATTAACCTTAATTTTATGCAAAATTATCACAATATAATAATAAGTGAGTAAAAATCGCACAAATTCGCAATTCCAAGTGAAATTTCATCCAAATTGAACTAACACATCAAATGGGTATGGATAAAATTCAACTATAAAATCAAAATTAATCATAAAATCACGCAAAATCTCAAAATCCTAAATCTAGCGTTTTTGGAAAAATTTTGTAAAAATTGTAAAAACACCTAATTATTCATGCATAAACAAGTGATATGGATAATAATACTTAAGTGTTGAAAATTTGCAAGAAAAATGCTAGAAATATGTTGGGAGATTGAGAGAACGACGACAAAAAGCGTTAGAGAGAAAAGAGAAAGTGATAAAAACAGGGATTAGGGCAAATTTAAAAGTTGTCACAGACTTACATGGTTTGTCGTATAGGCAAATGTGAGAATTAAGATCTCCATTATCCATTAAATTAAATATCTTGAATTATTTACAAAGCTACTAGTTTTAACTAAAAATTATTTGCTTGAATGTGAGGCTTCTTACTAATTATTTGAATACTTGTCTATGGTAATGATAATCTCATAAAGCTATTGGTTTATTCACTATATATGGATTGTTCAGTGGTTGGTTATCTAGTAGTATGTTCTTCCTACTTCTTCCTCCCTCAAGATCAACAATAGGTTCGTATGAATGAATGATAACTTCTCTCTTCTCTTTTCTATTTCTTAGTCATATAAGCTCTATTTCTTACTTAAGAGGAGGTATATTATTAATCACAAACTTTCACATGTGATCGTGAGATTTAGTTTTAATCACAAAGGACTAGAATTAATAATACTACCATATTTCTATTACCTAATCTAATAAATTATGACGCTTATGATTAATTAAATTTAAGATAAAAACAAAAACTAAAATAAAATGAATTAATTAGAACAAAGATTAAACTAATAAAATCAAAGAAGATAGTGATACCAAGACTTTAAATCCCCTTTAAAACTTCTCATGCAATTATGATTTCACTACTCAATTTAAGCTATAATTTATTGGATCGTGGAAATTTCTCAATTATGTTAATATATTTCTAAAGACTATTAACATTCAATTCTTAGCAGATTAACTAAAATCTCTTTCTAGACCCCTATATTTTCTTTAATCAATTTGTGAATTCCTCTATGAAGTTTGGCCTTAATCCAAAAAATTTATGTCAACCTATCTATAAATTTTCCTACAACTCATTCAATTATGCTAGATCTATTCATATATTATATTTTTGAATTACAATGGCATGAAATCATACATTAATTAACAAGGTAGCAATATTAATTCGAGAATAATTAAGAACACATAATTGAATCTCAGTGAAAGTAAAGAATGAATTAAAATAACAAATTAATACAAGGTCTATCTCGGGGTTCATCTAATCCAAGTATCAATAGAGATTTAGTTCCTAATCATAGAAAACATAACATCAAAACCAAAAGGAAAACAAAAAAAATCAAAAGATAAATGATGAAATTCATTTTAATCTTCACGAAATCCACGTTAGATTGATGGTAATCCACTCCAAATTTGTTTCCTTGCTTGTTCTTCATTTTTTTCAATCATTTTAGGGCATCAATTTGTGTTTTCCCAAGCCTCCTTTGAGCCTCTCTCCTTTTTATCTTAGTTTTACCCTTTAATAACTCCAAAATTAGGATTTTTAGAATGGATACAATCACCCACACGACCATGTACATGATTGTGTTCCTTAATCTACTTTATTTATTTGAAAAATACACAAAAATAAAACAATTTCAAAAAGCTATACAGTTTAGGACATGGTTGCGTCCACCTCCACATGGCCGTGTCCCTGAATAACTTCAATCCTTCAATTTTTTGCTTCAATTTCATTTAATTTATGCTCCTTTTAACCCATTAAGGTAATTAAAACCTAAAAACATAATAAAATGAATTAAGTGAAAAAAATAATAAAAAATCTCAAATAAGTATACAAAATACACTAAACATGTGTTTAGAAATATAATCTATTTAGCATTTATTAGTATGCACTTAAAATGAGTTTATGTAAACCTCAAAACAATAAATGAAAAGAATAAATTTAAAAAATAAAATCCAAAGTAAAAATAGAGTTATTTCATATCTGTATTAATAAATAACATAATCCTTAGCAATAACGCTAAAAACTAATTGTAAATTTTCTATCGTAAGTATACGTCATTATGAATAAGTAATACAATAATGAAAAGTATCATGTGAAAATTGTGCTTATTAATCATCAAAACTAATTTATATCTATTTTATTTAAACAAAAATAATAATTTAATTAATTGAATAAAATTACAATTTAAATAATAAAAAACAAAAATGTGTAGAATGATAAACAACTTTATGAGTTTTGATTTCACAAAAATTCATTCCACTTGAATCACCAAAAATTGTAGTCCCTGTACTGCCCATAAATTTATCTAATATGATTATTAATCTTTCTTAAGCGTCGAAAACATATACCAACCAGTAAATCTCTTTGATAACTACGAATTTGGGAAGTTCTCTTCCTGTGCGTTTTCTACCTCTTCAAATCTCTACTAAAAAAAATGAATTCTCTCGAAAGAATAAAAAAATATGGCTCCTAAAAAGGTGTAAAAATCAACTCTCAAATGTAATTATCTAAAAGTCTCTACCTCTCAAAAGCCCTATAATCTTTTATTTATGCTCTCCTTTTAAAATTAGATCACTTTAAGTCCAAAGTTTCCTTGTAAAAGTAATTACACTAGCATAAGATCGATGTTCTAGTGGTGTAAGGGTGTTGCTCAAAATCTGGTACATAACAGACTATCATTCATACAATAAAAGCGATTATAGACTTATATTAGTGTAAAGCTGCTAATTGTTCTATAATTTTCTGGCTACTAGGTGAAGAAGTGCTTCTTTTTAGCACTTTGAATGCTTATGATTACTCCAATTGTCACTTAAAAAAGGTTGTGAAAGCAAGGTGCTCAAAACTAGTGCAAAATCGATATAGTTTCTATTTTGTGATTTATTATTCTTTAATTCTTCATTTTGCTCTAAATTCCCATCAAATTGTTTATAAAATTCTCAAAAATAACAAATTTATCAAATTTAAATTATTGAATTAGTATATGTAAAATTCACTTATTAATTGCATTTGTCCTAGTTCGGTTACATTTAAATTTTTATTTTATAAAGGAATTATAGATTTTTAAGCCTCTTGCAAGTACTCATGGAACTTTGAGGTATACAACTTTACAACTAGAATGTTTTAGTTAATATGAGTAATAAAGAGTTATTTCTTCTTTATGTAGTAATGAAGAGGACTTATGTTATTATTATCCTACCACTAACTAATTTCGAAAACTTTGTAGAAGTTTGATGGTTTATGTTTTAGCATAAAATGTTACCTCAAATAGTAAGGGTCTTAAAAAGAGATAAGTAATAGCTTTTTTTATGACTTGGCTTTAATTAATGCTCTTTTTTTTCTCTCTCTATAAATTTTTAGTAATTTGTGCTAGTAATTGAGCTTCTTTAATTATATTGATGTTGGATCTTTTTTAATTTTTAAATATGTCCACATTCTAATATCACTATTTTATAACTATCGTTAGTTTTTCTTTTTTATTCTATAATGTAGAATGTTAGGTTTTGGGTTTTCTAACCTATATGGACTATGAGTAGGTTAAGTTTGAGCTTGATTTGTGTTAATTCCATTTTTTATGATTATGGAAATTTGGGGGAATCCCATTTGAATTGGAATTAAATAAGAATTTTGGTTATGTTGGGAAATCAAGAACAACCTACCCAAGAGTAAGAGGAAGGGCACAATTGAATTTGGATTTTCAAAATTATAAGGTGCATAATTGATTTATAGTTATTGTGTAATGGGAAAAAAATGCCTTGTGTGTGTATTGTGTTTTAAAATGACTTGCTTGAAATGTTGTGATGTGGAAATTGCATTATGATGTATGACATTGTGATAAAACAAATTGAATGGTGTGTATGATCATGTTATGTCATTGAATTGAGTCATGTCATTTTGTATAAGAAAACAAATGAGAAAATGAGATTGTGAATGATTGAATGAAGCATGAGATTTGATTGTGTTTGGGCGAGAGAGGAACCGTTTCGTAGTCATGTGCATGTCGACATAAAGCCTTCTCCCAGCTGCCCGTTTATGGCCCACGAGATCTGAAAAGTGGACTTGTTTTGTTCACGGTATTTGTGCATGTTTCTTGTGTAGTTGTACATTTCATATTATAAATTATGTGCTGACTTTAGGAGAAAAACTGGACTAATTTAGGCTGAATTAGACAAAGTTGTCATTTAGAAAGTCGTAAGACTTTCTTTTATCTTTCCAACGGGATATAGTATGAAATTTTTGGACATTTAAGTCGAGAGTTATGATCTTTATAAGTGGAGATGCTCTGGAGGTGTAAATAGTGATTTAGAACTTTTGGCGATGTGAGAAATGTTAAGTCAAAATGACTTCACGTCCAATAATTTTGGTGACAAAACAAAGAAGGAAGCAAAAATGAGAAGGAAACAAAAGTAAGAAGATACGAAAGTCAGAAGGAAGAAAATGCAGAAGATAGAATCTGTATTCAAGGTCTTCATGAAAGTTATAGATCTTGAAGTCTTCTTTCAAACCGTCTTAAAATAAAGTCAATCCAACATTTGTAGTGAGAGTTATGGCAATTGCGCCAAGGCATGTACAATATGAGTAAAGACATGAACATGTTGGATTCGTTTGACCATAACTTCTTCGTCCGACTTCCGATTGAGGCGATTCTTGAAGCATTGGATTCCGAACATATTTTTATACCTTCCAACCATAAATTTGATATCTTTAGAGAAAGTCATGGCTGTTTCCCCAAAACAGGTTTAGTATGATTGAGGACAAAACATGTTTGATTCTGAATGCCGGACTTCGGAAGCGAGGCCCAGCATTGTTTGGTATCAGAGCTTAGGTTTTTCCTAGGCTTAGAGTACATGGTAAGATGAATTGTTATGCTATGTGCTTAATTTTTTGCATTGTCAAATTGATTGATTGCATTAAATGATATGCATATCATGCATATATGTAGGAAATAGGACTAAGATCAAATGTTAGCTAATCGTTAGTGTTTCTATTGAAGGAGTGTAATGCCACCTCATAGAAGGACACGAGGAGTTATGTAAGGATCGGTTGCAGCTGACCCTCCACTAAGAGAGGAGGGCACGGATGAGTCTAGAGCCCCAGGATGTAGGAAAATCCCGGGGTGTACATCATATGTACAAGGTGCGAAAATTTTTTTTTTTTGTTGCCGGGACCTTCCCGAAAGCCAGGATCCATATGTCTGTATGAAGACTCAAACCTAAATAGCCAATAGAG
>JAOQMR010000005.1:27002832-27020565 GCA_027563865.1 Erythroxylum pelleterianum
AAGTGTTGTTAAGGTTAGAAGAACATGGTGACTTTGAGAGGGATATGTGTGATGAATGATTTGGAGTTGAATTCAATATTGTTTGATGTGGTTGGATGTGTTTGGAGTGGTTTTTAGGGTGTTAGAAAAGGGTTTGAGGTATGGAAATATTAGGAGGGGTTTAGGGGCTTGAAAGGGGGCTTGTAGGGTGAATTTTTGTGTGGGCAGATTGTTACACGGTCAGCCCGTGTTGGTTTACACGGCCCGTGTAAATCTGGCCTCTGCGTACCACTTCCACCCGAGAGCTACACGGCCAGACCGTGTAGGTTTACACGGTCCGTGTATTTCGACCTCCTTAACGTCCGAATTTCAATTTTTGGTTTTCATGAAAGTTGTACATCTAGATGCGTACATATAAATTGGTATAAAGATGAAGTCAATCCGACATCTGTAGCGAACGTTATGACGTTTTTACTAAAGTATGTCAATTAAGAATTCGGTTTTGAGCAGGTTAGGATTTTTAGGTCATATCTCCTTCGTCCGACCTCCGATTGAGGCGATTATTTTTGAGTTAGTTTTCTAACATATTTTCCTACCTTCCATAAAAATTTCATGGTCATTGGTTTTAAATCCAAGGAGTTTGATAAATTGAAAGTGAGTGGTCGGGTTGGAGAGTTTGGTCGGGTAATGAGTTTAGTTTAGAATTTTTAGTATATCTTGAGCTATAGACCTCTGATTTAGGTTATTCTTGGTTCTACATAAACTAGAGACCGAGGGCTACCATTTTCAAAGGTCAAATTTAGTTTTTGTGATCTTTATTTTGTGGGCTTACCTTTGGGCTTGAGGTGCTAGATAGTGAGGGCTTGTCTTGAGGGTTAAAGAGTTACGATTTTCCGCTTCTGTTTATGTGCTTCGATTCCGAGTCGATCGTTGGGCTTCGGGAATGGGGCCCAACAAGAACTATCATCAAACTTGACATGAATGGTCTCCTCAACAGTCTTAGAAGTAAAATTGTAAACCCTATAAGCTTTCGAAGATAATGAATATCCTAAAAAAATTCCTGAATAAGTCTTAGAATCAAATTTATCCAGAATTTCCTTTGTATTCAATATAGTATACTTGCAACCAAATGGATGGAAGTAAGATATGTTAGGCTTCTTTCCTTTCCATAACTCATATGGAGTTCTCTTCAACAACGGTCGCACAAGTATTCTATTTTGAATATAACAAGCTGTATTCATAGCTTCTACCCAGAAATACTTAGGAAGATTCATTTCACACAGCATAGTCCTTGCCATTTCCTGAATCGTCCTGTTCTTCCTTTCTACAACTCCATTTTGTCATGGAGTTCTAGGAGCAGAGAAATTATGGAAAATTCCATTCTCCTCACAAAATATCCTGAATTTCTCATTCTCAAACTCACCACCATGATCACTTCTAATACTAGCAATAGAAGCTCTTTTTTCATTCTGTAACTTTTTGGAAAGCACTTTAAAATACTTAAAAGACTCGTCCTTATGTGATAAGAATAATATCCAACAAAATCTAGTGAAATCATCAACAACTACGAGACCATACTTCTTTCCTCCAAGACTCAATGTCCTAGTTGGACCAAATAAATCCATATGTAACAACTCTAGAGGTCTAGATGAAGTTACAATATTTTTAGAAGAAAAAGTTGTTTTAACCTGTTTTCCTTTATGACAACTTTCACAAAAGAAATCCTTGTTAAAACTTATTTTTGATAATCCTCTTACCAAATCATGTTTAATCAACTTGGAAATATGTTTAAAACTAACATGAACTAGCTTTTTATGCCAAATCAGTTTTTCTTCATCAGTTAATATAAAACAAGAAATATTTTGACTTTGTAAATCTTCTAAATTGATTTTGTAAAGATTGTTTCGTCTTTTGGAAAAAAAATATGGACCCATCCTTGTTTTTGACTACACAAGAATTTTGATTGAAGGACACTTCAAAACCAGAATCACATAATTGACTGGCATTAATCAAATTGTGTTTTAAACCATCAACTAGCAGAATATTATCAATAGTAGCAAAAGAATCTTTACCAATTTTACCGATTCAAATTATTTTGCGCTGCTGGTTGTCTCTAAAAGTTACTAATCCTCCTTTCTTACACTGAAGATCTAGGAGCATAGACCTTCTTCCCGTCATATGTCGCGAGCATCCACTGTCCAAATACCATTGGTGCTAGCTGCTTCTTCCAAGGAAGGAGATCTGCAATAGATATTATATGTTTTTTAGGTACCCAGATTTTCTTGGGTCCTTTGGGGTTAGTCTTAAAATGATTCATAGAATAATGATAATGAAGCTGATGAAATTTCTTCCTATAAGGAACGAAGTTCTTTTTATACTGATTATTATTTTTAGCAAACCCTAATCCAGTCTTATCATTAGGGTGTTTGTATCTTCTTAGCATATCATTCATCTTTCTCGTACTCTCAGTGAATGTTGATAGATCAGTTGAAAGACTATTGATCCTTTGTTTCAGCTGATTGATCTCCTCAGATCTATCTATAGCTACTTTTTTCTTCATCTCGTCTACTTGTTTCTTCAGGCAGATGTTCTCCTTCTCTAACACTTGCGTGTTGTTCAACTTTTCTACGAACTTCTTCTTAAAAACTTATACTGCTTAAGTATTGCATGAGAATCTTCTAATAATTCTAAATAAGCATCTTGTAATTCACTAAAATTAGAGGTTATCTCCTCGTCACATTCTCTTTCGGTTACCAGGCAAATGTTAGCTTATACTGATGCCTCTGAATCAGTATTTGATTCGGACGAATCCAAATCTTCCTAGGTTGCCATCATGCTCTTCTTGTTTTCTCTATTCTTCTATGGTTTTCTTTTCAGCAATGGGCATTCGGACTTGTAGTGTCTCGGTTTATTGCATTTATAGCAGATGACAGATGTCTTCTCGTTCTCGCCTTTACCTTTGCCATTCTTCTTGAAGGAAAACTCTTTGTTTCCTTTTGCTTTCTTTTTCCACATGCGTCTGATCTTCCTCGAGATAAAGGATAATTCATCATCTTCTTCGCTCGAATCTTGTTCTGATTTACTGAAGTCGTCATTCTTGACTTCCTCTATCTTCAACGCTTTTGACGATGAACCTCTCTTCCTCTGAATCTTGTGATTCTTTTGTCCAGCCTTCAATGCTATAGATTTATCCCTTCTACATCGAGTTCTACTTTATGTATCTTCAAGGATCCAAGCAATTCATCAAACTTTAACATGCTCAAGTCCTTGGCTTCTTATACGACGGTGAATTTTGGTCTTCATCTTTTTGGTAAGCTTTTGAGAATCTTTCGAACATGATCTTGATTATCATAGAATTTCCCGAGAGCTTTAAGTCCATTAACGATAGTTTGAAATCGTCCAAACATCTGATCGATAGACTCCTCTTCTTTCATCTTGAATAGCTTATACCGGTGTACAAGAATGCTTATCTTGGACTCCTTTACTTGGTTGGTGCCTTTGTGCGCAATGGATAGAGTATCCCACATCTCCTTCGCAGTGTCGCATCCGTGAACTTTATCATACTCACTTCTGCTTAGGGCACAACTTAGGAAGAACTTGGCCTTTGAATTCAGCTAGAATCTTGTTTTTTGATCTGCTGACCATCTCGTACGTAGAATGGCATTCCCTTCATCATCTACCGATGTATACGGTCCATTCTATATAATCTCCCAAAGATCAATATGAGTAGATTCAATGAAGAGCCGCATCCTGTCTTTCCAGTAATGGTAATCTTCACCATTGAATACAGGAGGTCTAGTGATGGAGGCGCCTTCAGCTATATAAACGTATGATTCTGCCATGGATCTTTATCCGCCCTTTGTAACGGTGGTTCTTGGACACCGAGCTCTGATACCAATTGAAGTAAATCACGCGTTAGTATAGATTTAATGTTCTATATACAAAATGCACAAGAATGGGGGGTTGAATTGTGTATCCTTTTTCGTGAATACAATCCCCTTTTCAATTTCTTTGAAAACTTGCTTTTTCAAAACTATTAAGTAAGAGTATCACGATATATTGCAATTAACTTCTAAGTACTTGTATAAACAATAGAAATTGAAAGTCGAGAGTTAAAGAGTAAGAATCGACGCAACAATTTTATCCTGGTTCACCCCAAATCGTAGGCTACGTCCAGTCCTCATAATCCTTTCTGAGATTTTAGTATACTTCTCAAAAATACAAGTATTTTTTTCACCGAGCCTCTTTAGGTCTCTTATAGCAAGTATTGTTTTTCTCACTTAGCCTCTTCAAGCTCTCAGCTTTTCTTCTCTCTTACAAAGGTATATTGCGAGCTTTGTTACAGAAAATAATAGCTCTAGAGTTTATGAAAATGAATACAATGTTTCTCAAAGTCACTAACTTTTAAAATCTCTAACTTTGCTAACTTTTCTAACTTTTTAACTTTTGCAGTATTCGACTCGGACTCATATTTATAGCCCTCGTCTTCAATTGCTTCTTAATAACTGCTTCTTTCTTCTTGTTTCTTGATCTTTGAAGAAACAATTATTCAGTTGAGTTCTGTAACTAACTCAAACTGATTATCCATCCGACGTAGTATCGGGTCTTCTCCTTTGTATTGCTTCGTCTTATTTTTTGACTTCATCTTACTTTTCCGCTTCGTCTTATTTTTCTGCATCGTCTTATTTTTTCGCTTCGTCTCATTTTTGCTTTTGCTTCGTCTCACTTTCTTTCATCTTAGTTTTTGCTTCCGCTTCGTCTTAGTTTCTGCTTCCGCTTTGTCTCACTTTCTTTCGTCTTAGTTTCTGCTTCCGCTTCGTCTTACTTTCTTTCATCTCATTTTCGCTTCCGCTTCGTCTCACTTTCTAATATTATTATTATTTGATTTTTATCAAAATTATTAATCATAAAATCATTTTTATGATTATAAATTGTTTAATTAAAAAAGAGATTTAATATGTTTGTTTTTTAATTATAAATTAGAATTAGAATTTATAATTATTGTTAATGTATTAAGAACTTAATGAGTAATACAAATAAAGCAATTAAAGAGAAAAAATATTTTAAATTAAGTTAGATTTAATTATAAAGTTTTAAAAAATTTAAGAATCCAATATAACATATTTGAATTTAATAAGGTCAAACTTTTAATTATAATTAGATTTAAATTTTGAGTATGATTTAGAACTTGATTTTAAATAAAAGACTAAAGACATTAAAGGACTTCGTTATCCTTCTCTAAAATAATTAGAAATCTCCTTTGTAGATACAGATTGAAGTCAGATAATTGAATGATTTGTGATTGACTCAATTATTTTTAATACGAATTTGAATTAGTTTGGTGTTTTCTTGATTATTATTTCAAACTATTATACTAGTGATTCAAAAAGAAAATTATAGAAATTATTCCGTGGGGTCGACTCAGTTCCCATCATTCCTCGCCATATGGGTATTGAATTTATAAAAGAAATGTAAATTTAATACTCTAAGCTTATGTTAAAATTTGAATCAAGACCGGTCCTATGTTATGGAGAATGGCATGGAATGTTATAAACGCAGTCGTCATTCATCTTCCCGAACGTTGTATTCATACAGGAATCAGTGATTTAGCTTCAGAAATTGGTTAGCAATATAGCAAACCTCTTACATGACGAAGAGGTTTGCTATAATTCGATATAGCAAACCTCAGTAACCATAGCTTATTCTAATTCGACAACCATTGTATGATGAATTGATGCCACCTTGTGCTAATTATCTAACTTTATAGGTGCTTTTGTCTGAAAGTTTCAAATTCCATTATACTTGTAGTTCAATTACGGAAACTGAATGACCTCACCAGCTTTGGTGATTCAAGATAGAAGGAAGAGAAATGTTCATAAATTGTTTTATGAGTCGGAAGCCACCGACGACAACGACGACGACGATAATAATAACAATCAATTGATTCCTGTCGATACGTATAAGTTTTTGAAGTGCCATAGCATGCATTGCTGACAAAAACAAAAGCCCGAGAGCATAAAAGCACTTTCCTGATATGAGTCACAAAATGGCAGGCTTCACTGGGTTCAAAACTCATTTAGAATCCAAAATCATATTCATTTTGTTGCGTGTCATGTCCAACGGTATACGCTCTGCTCTGTGGTCCAACGGCCAAACTCTTCACTGTACAACATGTCCATTACCTATTGCCCTAAAGTTTAAGAGCCTCCCTAAATCCAATGCTGAAGCTCTTTTCCAGGGCCTTCTTGTTAGGACCAGTAGCTGTCCCCTTTTGCATCATGGCTACGAACTCATTGTAATCAATGGTTCCATCCTGCGTCAGTCAATGTTCACATTCATGATTTAATTTCACATATGATGGAGTGAGCAAACAGGAAACAAAAGGAAAAGAAAAAGGAATCCGCTTGAGAACATGCTATAAATTCATTATTCTTTTCTAATGTCAAATAAGAAACTGCTACTACTAACACCATCTTTTAGCAGTATCATTTCTGGCCCTTAAAAGGTTGACAAAGAAGCAACCGTTGCCTATGATCTTCAAGTTCTTATCAATCCATAAGCATTTTGTTTCGGAAAAGAGAGTTCCTCTTGTTAAGTGAAAAGAGAACACTTCCTATTCTTTTTTTATCTTTAAATCAAGCTCAAAATTTGTGTAGGCACAGAAGATAACATATACAGACACATGGGAAACTATATTACTTACATTGTTCTCATCAATTTCTTTTATTAATTCGTCCAAACGAATATCCTCTATGCCAAACTCCTCACAAGCTTGTTGAAGCTCGTCAAGAGTAATATAACCACTTCCATCCTTGTCGAAGTATGAAAAGGCTGCAAATAGGTGATCCTCTTTCTCAACCTTGTTTAGATGCAATGTTGCAGCTATAAACTCCCCATAATCAATAGTGCCATTATTGTCTACATCAGCCTGCACAGGAAAGCATCCGCACTGTCATGTACAGAAATCACCAGCACTTTAACAGTTCGTATCCTTTAATATGTTTCAGCAACTCTATCATGGACAGTCATATTTATAGAAAAGTGTTTAACATCAGATAGGCTTGATCAAAGACTACATCGAACTAATTATAATTGAGTTAAAATAGCATTTGTTCTCTCCTATTCGGTACAATGTTTAAATATATTAACTCTGGCTCTCCTCCTTTCTCTCATAGACAAGAATGTGAAAGTCCTTTTCACTGAGGTTTTCAAGTATTTTAAGTGTCTTGACAATAGCCGTTGGTTATCTTCTTGAACTACTCAAATCATTTGCAATTAAATGATTAAGTAGACGAATTAAATTACTCATTTTAATTAACAAAATCTAGATTTGACACGATGCTTACTGCTTGCATAAGATCATAAATTTCAGATTCATTAAGGTTAGCTCCAACTTTGTTCAACCCCTCCTTAAGTTCTTCAAAAGTGATCTGACCACTGTTATCTGCATCTATCATCTTGAACATCTCTTTTAGTCCAGCTATCTCCTCCTCAGAAAGGCTCTCTGCAATGACCTGCATGATAGAAGAATTTATTTTGCTTTCTTAACTATGCAAGAAATCTTGGTTGGATTCCGTTCAGTCAATAAATCCAAAACCATCTAGTTCTTTTTCCCAGGTATTTTGCACAAACAGTGTCAGAAAATAATAAATAGAAAGTTATCCTTGTGAGCTAGGCGCTCTCAACCGTCACAAAGACACGTGATTTGCATCAGAATAATCCTTTAGATCCATCATGATTTCTATCCCAAAATGAGTTTCATAGATTCTTATACTTACTCTGAGAGCCATTTTCTTGAGCTTGTTCATTGCAGAAAATTGCTTCATACGACTTAATACAGCTGAGTCCAAAGGCTTGTCAGGAGCTACACCATCTACTTGTACCCAAGGGTGGCCTACAAGGAATTCAGAAAGCATATCAGTAGTGAAATTCAAAATATTATTCTAAATAAACAGGTTTTAAAAGCATGCTTTCCTGTTACAAAATATGACTACAGTACCAACTAAAAGAACAGCCGTCTCAGCTTCCCACCAAGCTAGATATGAAAGCAAAACTTCTGTTTAAAATATATCAAGTTACCTCACGGCTACAATTTTTCATTACTTTTTGTAGTGACTTGTATCAAAATTCCAAACATAGTTACACCGCAACTGCTTCAGTAATTCCACAATTTGGTCATAACAGGCTAAAGTTCACTCTAACATGACTTCAAAGAGCGTGATAAGCAGTAGTTTTTAAATTAATAATATCTCTCATCTGCAACGCAACATCCTATAAAGACAACTTCCAAATGTTACAATAAAAAGATTCCTCAAATGTAAAGTTATGTCAGTTCCACATTTTCAAAAACTTTTTGAGTTTCTTTTATATTAAAATTATAAACCGCATGTCAAAAATTAAAATTATATCCCACATGGCATGTCACATAAGCTGACTTAATGGTGCTCTATAACAAGGACTGCCATCAAGTTATACTTGATACAAATAGAGAGTTCATGAGTTAAAATTTTAAAAGAGCGTTTGGACAGATTTTGATAATTTGTTTAAAGTTGTTGATTAAAAATATATTTTAAAAATATATTTTCCCCAACAGAAAATGTTTAAATTAAGTATTTGGCAAGACTCACATAGAACTTCATGTGCACTTATCCGCCGTCTGGGATCACGAACAAGCATTCTTCTCACTAGATCCTTGGCACTTTCAGAGATACTAGGCCAAGGGTCTGATGAAAAGTCAAGATCACCATGGAGGACCTCTTCAAATATACCCTGCTCATTCTCTGCAACAGAATGATAATATTTGGAAATACATCATTCAGGGTCAAAATTTGGCAACTGTACAAGTCAAAAGAATAACCTGCCCAGAAGGGAGGCACCCCACTCAACAGAATGTACACAATTACTCCAGCACTCCACACATCAGCCTCTGGACCATAACGCTTCCTCAGAACTTCTGGAGCAACATAGTAGGGACTACCAACCACATCAATGAACTTTTCTCCTGAAAAGAAAAAGAATTCAGTCCATCTTCCAATTCCAGCATTAAAAGTAAAAACTGTGAAACATGATGATTGTAACTTGAATCAGCCCTAGAATAAGAAAGCCACGTTATTGAGGACCCAAAGGTATTATAATATTATGGCATAGGGGGCTAGGTCTCCTGAAGTGAGCCTGCAAACAGAGATGTTTATATTCAGCTATATGCCCTATTCTAAGACAGTAACATGCACGTGTTCGTAAAATTGATATTTTTAAGAAACCACATAGTTGCATATTTAGCAGGCAACAAAACTTGGGTGTGTGGATTCCACTTGGAGTTAGGTTTGAACAGCAGAAATTTATCAACAGCTGCCACTATCTGAAAAAGTTAACTGTAGATCAAATTCACAAGATCCAGAAGGACTGCTCAATGAGAAAGCAGCAGCTTAACATTAAACAAAATTTAAGACAAAATGAGCTAGATCTTCTTCAATCAAAATTAAGAAAAGCAAGCAATAAACAAGCTAACTAGGGACTTCGACAACTAATGAAGAAAAAAAATCATAAGAGGAATTCAACAACTACGAAAACCAACAAATGTACCTGGCTTGAAGAATATTGATAATCCAAAGTCAATCGTTTTGAGAAGGGAGTCTTCTTTTTTATCAACGAAAAGAAAATTCTCAGGTTTAAGATCCCGATGCATCACACCCAATGAGTGACAGGCTTCAACCACTCCAACTATGATTCTAGTAAGCTCAGCAGCTTTCCTTTCCGTATAATGTCCACGCTGAATAATCCTATCAAAGAGCTCACCGCCTGCACATAGCTCCATAACAACATGCACCGCTATTGCATCCTCATATGCTCCTTTGATTGATATGACATTGGGATGGCCAGCCAAATGATGCATTATTTGTATTTCCCTCCTCACATCCTCCACATCCTCATCATTGAGCAACTTTCTCTTTGCAATTGATTTGCAGGCGTACTCTTTCCCCGTTGCTTTCTCCATACAAAGGAATGTGGTCCCAAATTGCCCTTGTCCCAGTTTCCTCCCTAGACTATAGAACTCCTTTAAGTTACCAGTTTTAGTTTGTAAAACAGAACCAACTCTCAGCCCAGCACTAGAGACCCTTTTCATTTGAGCAGGTTTCTTTGGTTTTGCACGCTGCTCTGATTTCTCCGGCTTTTCTGGTTTCTCTGGCTTTGGTATCGTTACTGGCTCTGGTGGTTTGTTCTGAACTGGTGATGGCGATTCAGGGTCGTTAGTTGTCTCCTTGTGGACAGACTCTGAATGAATTTGAGACGCTGTGTCATCTGGAGATCGTGACCGCCACATTGCACCTGAGACTGTCTGAAAGAAGCCATTCTTCGTAATACTCGGTCCAACACAAGTATTGCCCATCTAGGATTCTCTCAATCACTTCTACATCAAGATCTATCTTATCAACTGCACTGATACAAAAGTGAATTGATGATCTCAACTTCGGAAACTGAAAAACTAAACAAGTTGAACTCTTGAACTTGTTGCTAAGTCATGCCAAGATGAAAGCTTGGATGGTAGCTGACAAAATGAATATCAATTAGACTCACTTAACTAGAGCTAATGCCAAGAGAGTCCCGTTGGAATGAAACAATAAAGATCAATAGCAAGATCAAAGTGATAAATCAAATTATAATCCAGTTAATGAAAAAGTTCAAAAGGAAAAGCGATGTGTATTCTAATCGATATATCACAACCAGATGATCAACCGTGTAGTAAGCATAAATATAAACTGAACAAAATAAAACTAAAAAACCCAGAATAGGTCAACAAACTTCCCGATTGCTTTAGTAACTAAATCTTCTTGTCAAAAATTAAATTTATCATTAGTTTAGTAATAGCCACAAATCAATTGCTGGATCCAATAAACAATCTGAAGAAAAAGAAAATTGCAGCTGAAACACAAAAGTCCACGGAAAAAGAAATGGGAAGCGAAGCAAGCTCCTTGCAAGAGTATTTTAAAAAAAAACTGAACTAGAGAAACGAAAACCCAAGTGAATGAAATGAACAGAACCCATTTGAAGATTGATAAAGTAAAGAATTCATTGCTATCTAGATACATATAATCCAGCACCAGCACATACAGAGAGTAGGTTTACCAGGTCGTTGGAAGCGAAGTTGAAAAGTCTGAGAAGAAAAAGAGGGGAAAAGAGTGAGTGGCAGGGGTGGTGGGATTATGACTTTCTTGGAGGTTAATGCGTTGTCGCTTTTTCTTGAGCTGGTAGCTTAATGTGTGCAAAAATCTTGGGATTTGTTTAATGTAACGTAGGTTCAGACTTCAGACAGATCACAGATGGCTTCGTCGTCGTGTCGTGTCGTGCGTGTCTGTTCAGTTGTGTTTGAGAACTATTAATGTTAAGCGTTTGAAAGCGCGTCGTCGTTGGATGACTGCTAACTCCGTGGTTTGCGGTTGATTTGCTCTCGAGGAAGCTTCTTTTTGGGTCAGACCCAAGTCCTACCTTCCTCGGTTCCTCCGCTTCGACGCACCAATTAAGCGTTGATTTGCTTTCAAGGAAATGATATTATAGCATTTCGTGTTCCATTTTAATCGAGAAACAATATCATATTAGATTTTAGTATCTAGATTCATATGATAAATAACATTTCAAATCATTTTTAATATTTGCTTTTAATGATTTAGAGATAGTAGAATGGACTGTGATGAAGCCTTAAAGTATAAGGCCAAAATCATAAAATTTTAAATTTCAATTACAACTTGAGAAAATGTTAAATTAGAAAGAAGTTTAATATATTTAACTCTTAATTTTAGGGATGGCAAATGTAGCCTAACTTGCTCGCCCAGCCCAACTTCAACCCCAGTTGACTTGGCCATGGGTCGAGATTGCTTGGCCCAATCGGGCCATGTGCTGAGGCTATTCCAACCCATCTCAACCCGTGGTCAACGGAAAGGTACAAAACAATAACGTTTTGTTAAAAATAATATAATTTTCTTAATTTTTTAAAATAAAGTCAGGCCTTATCGGTTGAAGTAGATTCTTCTTTTTGATCAATCAAAACCTCTTCCCAAGTTGTACAAGCTTCTTCTAAAGCATACGACTTTCTGGGTGTAAATGATGATATTTATATAGATGGATATCGTATAATGAAGTAAAGTACTACATGAGTAAATATATAGGAATCCAAATCTGCCGAATCAATCATGTTATGCTCTTCTATATCCTAGGTCTTCTCGTTCCTTCATCTAGCTTATGTTCTTCATATAGCATTCAGACCGACGTTGCTACTTCCACATATTAGGGGTAACTTAGGAGACATTTCTATTTTTATTTTTTCCCGAGGTAATCTGCAGAATTCCCACTGCTTAACTTTCAATTCGCCTCTGACCATCAACTGAAATGTGAATAACCCGTCCTCCTCTTCATCATAAATGATCCGCTTGCACCGAAATGACCTGACCCAATAGGGAAATCCCAATTCATTGGGCCTTTCGATGCAATCAAATAGAAAGCCTCAAGGGTGCCATATTCTAGGAGTCCAAACTATGTGATTGAATAAATCCTCCTCTATCTATTGCAGGTCGAGGACTCCTTCTCCTTCCCCTTCTTCAAACTTCGATTCGTATTTTTCATACAGAAATCTTTGATTAAGGATAGAACAAGATCCATTTTGCATCATATCTAAGGGACTCCTTGGTTCGGGCCAAAGAAGCAATGTCACTCGATCATTATCAAATCAACTACAATCTTTTCTATCCGTGAGGATCCCACCAGAGCGCCTTCTACTTCTAATAGGCCATGAACTAGATCAGAATCATTCTCAACAAGTCCATAATAAGTGATCCCATTTTTTTCATCGGGTCCGGGTAGAGACCAAAGGTCTTGAGCAACCGATCCGGCAGAACAACTCAAAAGATAAAGAAGTATCGTTAATTTCTTCAGGCTCGTTCCAAGTTCGAAGTACCATTTGTACAAATAAGAATCCCCTTCGTTACATGATTTCTTCTTCATATAGATAGATATAGGATCTATAAGGCAATTACTTAGAAATACATTTTGTGCAACAACCCTTCCTATCTGATAGAAAAGGATCCCATGATCCTGAATCGATCTTACGTGGGATCGCAAATCCCAAGTTTGTCTATGAAGAGCAGATCTAATTATATTAGTGTCTATAATTGATTTCTTCTGTGTAATACTAATCGATAGGGCCTCATTGATAAGTGCTACAAGATCTCGTACATTGGAACCCATGGTTATAAACCCAAATCCTGGTACGTAGACCAAATAATACAGTGCAAGCAAAAGTTCCTAGATTCATGGAGATATAGAAGATCATATAAGTTATCATGCTTGCATATCCACCATTTAAGTCTCCAATAATTATTCCATTATAGTCCATGAGTCTTGAAACGAGACATATACCACAGCAAACGAACAAAACTCGAAAGTTCAATCAAAAAAAATTCTTGTTTTGACTAAACAGTTATGGATGAGTTGACAATTAATTCCAATTCGCTTCGACTAATCTAATATATTCTCCACATTCATAGGAGTGCACCGATGTTTTTGCTTTATGAATATGATATTTTCTGGGCATATCTAATAATATCAAGTATCATTCCTATTTTGGCATTTCTAATTTATGGAATTTTATCCCCGATTAACAAAGGGCCAGAGAAACTTTCTAGTTATGAATCAGGTATAGAACCAATGCGCGATGCTTCGTGACAATTTCAAATCCGTTATTATATGCTTGCTCTAGTTTTTGTTGTTTTTGATGTTGAAACGGTTTTTCTTTATCCATGGGCAATGAGTTTCGATGTATTGGGGGTATCTGTATTTATAGAAACTTTCATTTTCATGCTTATCCTAATTGTTGGTTCAATTTATGCATGGCATGAGTTTAATTAGTCGATTTATTCGTGAACAAGGAAAAATATTATTGAGACGGGTGAATAGATTGACTTTAAAACAACAACGATTCATTACTATTGCTATAAAACAAGCTCGTATTTTATCTTTGTTACCTTTTCTTAATAATAAAAAAATAGTTTGAAAAATAAGAGTTGGTTGCGAGAAATGCTAGTTTTAGAAAAAAAAAAGGCCTATTCTTTAATTGGATCCAAATTCCAACCCGAACTCATCCTATAGATTGATGTTTTACTTGATTGTATTCTCATCATATTTTAGCATACTAATTTCTATTCAAGGAAATTGCTCTTTAATCCAATTTGAATAAAAGCAAGTTTACTTTTTTTTTAAGGTGAATTCAAAATTGTTCGAATTGTATAATCGTCAATTACTGACATTGGTAAATGACCTAAAGCAATTTAATTATAATTTAATTCGTGACGATCATAAGTAGAAAGCTCATATTCTTCGGTCATTGATAAAATTGCGGAAAATCGAACAATTATACAATATTTACCTTATGTAACACGTTGGGATTATTTAGCTACTATGTTTACAGAAGCAATAACAGTAAACGGACTAGACCTCTTGGGAAATATTCAAGTACCAAAAAGAGCCAGTTATATCAGAGTAATTATGTTGGAGTTGAGCCGTATAGCTTCTCATATGTTATGGCTTGGCCCTTTTATAGCAGATATTGGTGGATAAACACCTTTCTTCTATATTTTTCGAGAAAGAGAGTTAGTATATGATTTATTCGAAGCTGCCACTGGTCTGAGAATGATGCATAATTATTTTCGTATTGGAGGAGTAGCTGCTGATTTACCTCATGGCTGGATAGATAAATGTTTGGATTTCTGTGATTATTTTTTAACAGGCGTTGCAGAATATCAAAAACTTATTACACGAAATCCTATTTTTTTAGAATGAGTTGAAGGAATAGGTATTTTTTATATTATTTGGTAAGAACTTACAATTATGAATACAAATGAAAATGGTTCAATCTCTGCAGAAGAAATTGACCTGGCCCATTACCATCGCTACTTAATTTTGATATTTTACTATTTATGTCCTTTTCTAAGTTTACTAATGAAACTAATAAGAGTGACGCGACATTAGCTTTTTAAATTTAAATAATTTGGTTCCGCCTTACCTTCAACTCGAGTTTTGGTTAGCAAAGTGGTATCACAGCTTAGGTATGGGCCTGAGGCTTAGCTCCACGTCGTGAGTTTGAATCCCGACGCAACAAACTGGGAATGGAACCATGGTAAATTTGTTATCACGATACAGAGGAGCGCTGCGCTTAAGCAGATACGTGATGGACTTAAGTAATTTAGTTCTGTCCTACCTTCAACTCGAGTTTTGGGTAATAAAGCGAATGCATAGAATTATTAGTATAAAGAATATAATATTTATGTATAAAAATATGACCAATAATCATATATTTTGTATTCTAATAATACCAAAAAAAGAATTTCCTTCTTGATAATAATTTCTAATTTCTTAATTAAATAAACATCAATTAATATAAAATTTTTTTATTTTTATTGCATCTAATAAAGGTGTAAATCAGTGCCTTTATGAAAAATGGATAACCAGTTGCTTAACAACTAAATGAATACTATAGCAATATGTATAATTAATGCAACGTTAAGTGAATATAAGTATTCATAACTTGTAACTAATAAAGAGATTAAAGAGAGGGAGAAACAAACAATTTATAGTACTTCAACTAATAAGTTTAACCTCCCTTCTTTTTTTTTTAGAGAATTTTATTAATTTCTTCTTTCAATAAGTGAACAATAGCCTTTATATTATTTCGTCTTTTCAGATGAACAAAAACTCTTATAACCATCTTATGTTTTAATAAATGATGAATCCATTAGCAATGGAGCTCCAGTTACTATAACTCTCAAATAATGACCTTTTTTTCCCTTATAAAGGTGATCGGAGATGTAATATGATATTATAATGAATGCTTCTATTGAGGCATTTTAATACTCAAACTAAATATCAATGCAGACATTGAATTTTTGTTCTATTTTGTCTTATTATATTGCAAGTTTTACTTGCAATATATATATAAGTATTTTAATTCTTTAATTCATAATTTTATTAATTTTTGCTTATTGCATTTTAAAATTACTTTATTTTAGATTTTAAAAGTTTTTCAAATTTTGTCTTAATTAATTCTCTTTTTAATTAATTTTATTTTTATCACAAAATAGTTTAGTTTCTTAGGAATTGTTTGTGCTTTAGGAAATTTTAGGCTAAAATAATTAAAAAATATATAAAAGATTGATTTATAAATGGGGGAAGATTGAATTATGTAATTAAAGAAAAGAAGGATCAAACTGAAAACAAGAATCAGGTACTATCAACTTTGACTAGAAGCCTTTGAGGATGAGAGAGAATCTTCTTCTCTTTCTCTCTTTTTCCCCTAGCTTCCGCATAGTTTTTCTTAATAGGATTAACCTTTAACAATGTTTTCCTTTTTCGACTTATTTTACACCCTTTCTTGATCTTTTATCTTATCACTCAACTTAGCCAATATTCTAGTTAGCCATTAAGTCCATCTACTCTAGCTTTCTTTCTTTATTTCTACTTGTTTGATACTGCTCTCAGCTACCTTGATTCCACTTGTGTACTTCCTACTACCTACATAAAAAGGAACTAGACCACATCCTCATTATTTTGCAATATCCTCTCCATTCTATTGTTGCCTACTCTTTTGTTGTTTTTATTAGCTAAGGTTGCTTCGAGGCCTTTCTTTCCTAACCCCCTTACCATTCCTATTAACAACTTTTTGAATTTTTAAGGTCAAAAGCTATTTGCTTCTCTAATTAGCAATGGAGATAGGAAAAGATACCGTACATTAGGATGAAATTTCCTTTTCACACCTATCATCTTCAGTCCCTCTCCAAGCTAAACCTATAACCCCATTGCTTGCAACTTCTTAGAGACAGGTTATGGGAGAGGAGACTAGCGAAATGTTGACATACTCTCCTCCAGCCCTTAAGAAGGCAAAATTATTGTTGCCCCTAGCATTAACATATAATAAGGAGGAGTAAAGGTTTGGTAGCCACTCTAGTGAGTTTTTTATATGGGAAAAGGCAATGTTTCCCAGTGGTTAGAAACTAAGCTATGAAAAACTTAGAAAACAAAGGGTATTTCAGAGGTTTCACTATTGGAGGACAACCTTATCCTATTTAAATTCTAGAGTTTAACTAATGCTAAGGAGATTATGGAGGCAAGACCATGGCATATAACCAATCAACCTCTCTTCATATAACCATGGAAGGCAGGTCTGAAGATGGGGCGCCTAATAAATGATAAGCCTCCATTATGGATTAATATGAATGGGATACCCTTAAAGTATTAGACCATAAAGGGATTGAGTTTCCTAGCAAGCTATATAGGAGTTCCCTTATGTATAGATGAGATAAAAGCTACCAAAAAACACATTGATTAGGCAAAAGTTTGTATGCATATTAATTCTAATAGTCAGTTACCATATTATCTCCCGATACTTAGGTTGGGAAAGGAAGAAGAATTGGGCGAGGATTCTGTTAGAGTAACATACAAATGAAGATTTAGACAAACCACCTCAGGGAAGATCTGGAAAGAAAAAGGAAGAAGATTTAAGGAAGGAGACTATATGGAAAAGGAAAATCAGTAGGATGAAGAGGTAAGAAAAAAAGATGACCAATTGTGAGGAAAACATCCCCTTTTTGTCATGAAACCCAAATTAAGGAAGGCTCTATTTGTTGGACCCCAAATTCGGTTAAATATTTTTGATGCATGATTTAATTTTGTGATCTATTATGCTGAGGTTTAGAATTAAATTAAGTATGGACT
>JAOQMR010000005.1:27069454-27079579 GCA_027563865.1 Erythroxylum pelleterianum
TCTAACTCATTTACTTCTCAATAATTACACTTAATTCATTAAATGCTATCTAACTCAATTAATGCTAACATAATTAAGGTCAACTTAATTAATACTAATCCTGCTTAATTAATTTTAAAAAAAAATTGGGGCTAACAACAGGTGTCGGATTGACTTTGTTTTTGGACTATTAGAAAGAGGACTTCGATATCTACAACTTTCATGAAGACTTTGAAGACCAGTTTTACCTTCTGACTTCTGCATTGTCTCTCTTTTGCATCGTCTCACTTTCGTTTCGTCTCATTTCCATCGTCTCATTTTCCATCATCTCATTTCCATCGTCTCATTTTTTTTCCAGAACGTCTCCACTTATAAGGATCATAACTTTTGACTTCGATGTTAAAATTTTTCATACTATATATCCTTGGAAAGATAAAAGAAAGATCTGCAACTTTCCAAAAGGCACTTTTGCTAAAATCTATTTATATCAATCCAAATTTGCCCCTAAAGTCCGAAGACAAATTTTCCATTCATACACCAACGTACTGCACCAAATTCTTAACTTTATGACAACTTTTGAGATTCTTAGAGACAGAATTGAAATTCGATGTCTTCATAAGAAATGTAGCCATATATTTCTAGTTTAATCTAAATCAAGAATCATCTCGTTTGGATAACTATAATTTTGTATAAAATTATAGCAAATTAAATTAATTATAAGAATTTAGTACGTTTGATTTTTACTCTTCACTTTTCAGAAGATAAGAATATGTCTATTCATTAATGAATAAATTCAAAATTTTATTCATAACTTCAAATTTTCATGAAATTTGTACATTTTATATTTTACTATATTTTCATATAATATTAAATTAAATTATATATTAATTACTACTATTATACAAATAAATTTAAAGGTATAAAATTAAGTTATATATAGTTGAAAACTTTCACAACTTATGGATGTTTAAATCTATCTCCTATATTTATTGCCTTTTCAATTTATTTATTTTAAAAAATTAAGAAAAAATGGTACATGTTTAATTGAAATATTTTAGGTTTTTTATTCAAATTATATTTTATGCTCTTTATCATTTATATTCTTTATTTTTTATTGAGTGAATTTGAGAAAATTAATTAGGTTGAAATTATTCTTGTGTGATTTTGATTTTTATGTTATAGTACTTTGTTTAAATTCAATTTTATTTGCATCTAACGAGTCTTATTCTTTTTAAAGTTAGGCTAAAGGTATGTTTTGCTCCTTAACATTTACATTAATTTGTGAGCTAACTTGGTGACATCAAATTTTCATTCAACATATCATACCAAGTTTGAACAAATTTCCTTAACACAACACCCTGTTCAAAAATTTTGCACCGGAAATCACAAATTATGTAGCCTGAAGGAGTTTATAAGAAACTTCAATCCTTCTTGTGTACAACAACTTAGTTTAAGAAATCTCCTCTGGCATTTTAGTGGATATAGTTACTTGCGTATGTTAAAAAGGGTCTATTTCTAAACCTCAACTTTGCACTTAAAAGGCACCAAATATATAGCCAGTTAAAAGCTTAACAAATTTGTTTACATTGAACCTCACCAAAACTGATGGAAATGCAATATGTTACACGCCCCTGCACTTTACCTGCTTCAATTGTTTTACCTTCGGGAAATCTAGAGCATGGTAATTCTTCTCCACCTCCCATGCAAGTTGTGACATTCCATTAAACGAGGACTTTGCACCCTTTTCATCTCTCACTTCTCTTGGGAAGGGAATTCGAACATCAAAAGTTGCATTCTGAGGACAGGAAAGACGCAAGTCGAAGCCTAATCTGTCAATCCATATCATCTTCGCTTCTGAAACCTGTGAAACCAATCAAGTCTCATAAGAAACATAAAGATAACCACAGAATGGCTTAAGTTGGACAAAATGCAATCCTGTAATGATAAAAGATGATTGAAGTAAAGACTAAGATCTATCAATCATCCAAATGAAAATTTTAAGTGTATCATAACAGTAATCAAGACAAGAAATTCCTGAGTGCGATTCGCCCAAGAAAGATTTATGAAGTAGCATAATGCGATTCCCCAAGTAAGATTTATGGCATAGCATAACCACCAAGTAGTTTGCATGGCATATGAATAAGGGTCACGTTACAACTTCATTAGTTCTAGGCGTACATTTTTTTATAAGCATTTGTACGGGCTACACTTAAAATAATAGAAGATTATTTTAACTACATGAAAATTGCAAGGAACAAGAAGATTGAAGTTATTGAATGATAAGGTGGAGAAAAAAATTTAGTAAAGCATCTTCATCCCATAACAGTGGGGGACCAGATAATCATTTGACTAGACCTATTTCAGCAATTACCATTTGTTATTTACAGGTAATCATGGATGAGTTCAATCATGCTATAAGAAAATTGAGGCAGAATTCTTTCACTCAGGTAAAAGGTTAAAAGGTCCATATCAGGCTGCTTCAGTTTTTATAACAAGAAACTGAAAATAGTAACAAACATGAAGTTATATGCTGCAAACCTGGAAGTCCAAATCAACATAGATGTTGCAAAAGCGATAGACATCTTCCAAATTCTTTGTATTTATTTCATTTACAATTGCTTCCGCGAAATCTCGAAGAGGATCAGGACTTGCATTCTTATATTCAGACGATGAAACCAAAATGCCATCCTGACATGTCACCACATTTTATTCAAGTAAGAAACTCAAAACAGCTACCTGCCCTATGATCTAAGCTTGAATTCAACACAATAAACCTAAGCTTATGCAGAACACCCAATGAAACATGACAAAAACAGCAATTACACCTCCATGAAGTCTTCCGTTTGATGTAAACTATCGACAGCAATGATGTAAATGAGGTCTTCAGGAACTTCTCCAAATCGCTTCTTCCATGATGCGTGAAGCCACTGGAGACATGATATTCATCACATCAGTGAGATAAGATACAAGTTAGTTGTCACATTCCTTTGAATTTTTAGCACACTTTAAGAGATTAGAAGAAACAGAGTTGGTAAAAATCTTATATCTTTCCTTCTATATTGCCATGGCAATATATTTAAGGTAACAACAGTGGCTCAATCCACTAACAGATTTCAACAAACAAAAAGATGTTGGCTACTTATTCAGCCATAAAAAGTAACTGACTAACAATTAGCTACTCCTATTTTAGAGCTACTAATTCTGAAGTCAATTAACAACCAAGTCAACTAACAACCAAAACTTGAGCAACAGAATATGACCAGGTCTAACAACTCTGACCACGTAAACCAATGTTGCTCCTCAAGACCCATGCACCACCTATGCACATATCATTCCCCCCTCTTTAAAGTATCGTTGTCCGCAAGGATGAAGTCGGGATAAGTGTGTGAAAAACGCCACAGATTTTCCCAAGTGGCATCATCCTCCGAAGTCCCTGCCCACATAATCAAAACCTCAGTCTTAGGCCTATATTTCCCTTCTGAATGGTTCAGCGATCTAACACTTTCTCTGGTATTGGTAGTATGATTGATTCATCTTGAATGGGTGGTAAAGCTGGCAAGGCTAGAGGCCTATTCCCCAGATATCTTTGTAAGAGGCTCACATGGAACACATCATGTACTTGGGCTCCTGGTGGCAAAGCCAAACGATGTGCAACCGACCCAACTTTAGCCAATATCTCAAAGGGTCCAAAAAACTTAGGAGATTATTTCACCAAGCTGCGAAAAGCTACTGAGAATTGGCAGTAGGCCTGTAGCTTCAAATAAACATAATTGCCCACCTGAAATTGTACCTCTCAACGATGTTGACCCGCTTGGTTCTTCATCCTCTTTTGGGCCAGAACCAAATTACGTTCCAAGTCTCGCAAAATGGTTGTCCGATCACGCAAATGTTCATCCATAGCTTGTACTCACGTTGTCCCTGGAATGTAAGGAAGTAAGTTTGGAGGAGGAACACCATATACAACTTCATAAGGAGTAATTTTGGTAGCTGCATGTTGGCTTATATTATAACTAAACTCAGCCCACGGCAACCAGTCAATCCATTTTCGGGGTTGATCTCTCATGAAGCACCACAAGTATTGCTTGAGTATACGGTTAGTAACCTCGGTCTGACCATTCGTTTGTGGGTGGTAACTTGAACTCATTTTGAGTTATGTTCCCTGTAACTTAAAGAGATTTGACCAAAAAGCACTCACAAAAATTTTATCCCTGTCAAATACAATGGATTGAGACACCCCGTGCAAATTGATAATATTGGAGATAAACGCCTTAGCCACAGTGGTTGCTATATAGGGATGATGAAGAGGAACAAAGTGGCTATATTGTGTGAGTCTATCGACCACCACCATAATGACTGAAAACCCTTGTGATGATGGTAGTCCTTCTATAAAATCCATGGAGATGTCGGTCCATATCTTAGTTGGGATTGGCAGTGGTTGAAGGAGACCAACTGGACACAAACTATCGTTCTTAAAGCATTGGCATGTATCACAATGTAACAAAAATTGTTTGACCGAATTGCGTAACCTAGGCCAAGTGAAACTGTTTTGAATTCATGCCAATGTTTTATGGTATCCAAAGGGGGCCCCAACAGGGGAGGCATGGCAATCTGCGAGAATGGCTAGTAGTAGAGAACAATTAGGACTCAAGTAAATTTTATTTTTAAAAAAACCATACCCCATCATGTTGCACATAGAGTGGCTAAGGTCGGTTGAGGTTTCTTTGATCCGGTTGTTTATAAATAGAGTCATGTTGCACCTCTTGTTGTAGAGTAAGCCACCAGTCCTCACGAGGCAAGGATACTGCCATCATTTGTAATTCAACCTTCCTAGATAAGGCATCAACTCCTTGATTGTCTCATCCACATCTAACATAATCATAGCCTAGGAGTTTTGGGAGCCACCTAGCTTGAACCGAAGTCGAGATTCGTTGCTCTAGGAGATACGTGAGGCTTTTTTGGTTTGTTTTGACAATGGAAGCACGCCCAAGCAAATACGGACGCCATTTATGAATGGCTTTGATGATAGCGAGCATTTCCTTTTCATATGTTGACAAGGCCAATGCTGACCATTTTAATGCTTCGCTAAAATAGGCAATGGGATGGCCTTGTTGAGATAGAATCACGCCAATTCCTAAACCACAAGCATTGCTTTCGACAATGAATTGTTGTGAAAAATCTGGGAGCGTCAGAACTGATGGAGACAACATGGCTACCTTTAATTTCTGAAAGGCATCCTCTGCTGCTTCAGGCCAATTAAAACCTTCTTTGGTGAGCAATTGCGTTAATAGACAGCAATACTTCCGAAGCCGCTAATAAACTTGCGGTAGTACCCAGCAAGCCCCAGAAAACCCCGAATTCCCTTGGTGGTAGTTGGTTTTGTCCACTCCTGTACTACTTGTATTTTGCTAGGATCCAAGGCTACTCCTTTTTTTAAGATGAGGTGCCCTAAGTAGTCTACTTGAAGTGCCCCAAAATGGCATTTCAATTGCTTTGCAAATAACTGATGCGTCTTCAATGTTTTTAAGACTGTCTAAAGGTGTAGCAGATGTTCTTGCCACGAGCTACTGTAGACTAAGATATCATCAAAAAACACTAAGATAAACTTACGCAAATGAGGCCGAAAAAGATCATTAATTAGACTCTGAAAGTTGGCAGGGAAATTTGTAAGTCCAAGGCATGACCACGAATTCATAATGCCCCTCATGTGTGCGAAATGCAGTCTTTGTGATATCATCTTTGTAGACTCTGATTTGGTGATAATCGGATCGCAAATCTAATTTTGAATAATATTTGGAGCCATGTAATTCATCCAGGAGTTCGTCAATTACCAGAATCGGATACTTGTCCTTAATGGTGATCTTGTTGAGAGTTTGATAATTCACACAAAAGCACCAACTCCCATTCGATTTTTTTACCAATAACACAGGTGAAGAAAATGGACTACGACTTGGTCTGATCAGTCCTGAACTCAAGAGTTCCTACACCATCTTTTTTATTTTTGATTTTTGGTAGTATGGATATCTGTATGGCCTGACATTAACTGGTTCACTGTTGGGGTGTAGCAAAATCTGGTGGTCGTTTTCGCGATGTGGTGGCTATTGCGTCAGTGGCTTAAAAACTTGCTTGAATTCTTCTAAAATAAGACTCAAGTCCTTTGGGTACACTTGTTTTTCCTCAGCTTCCTATGTAGACAACAACTGGAGAAAGAGACTTGTACCTTGGATGTAGTAGCATTATTTTTCTCTAAGAGCTTCCATGCCCATTTGTTTAATGCCTTGAAGGGTCCGTTTTATATGACCATCGAGAAAGGACATTGTCAGTTGCTTGTAATTTGTTTCAATGGGTCCTAGTGTCGCCAACCATTGCACGCCTAGGACAAGTGGGCATGCTGCAACTGGAAGAACGTAAAAATTTGCCTTCATGTGATACCCTTGAATCTCTAAAGGTAAGGCTAAGCTTTTCCCCGCACAATTGATTTTCTCTCTGTTAGCTACCATGACCTAGAAAGCTTGGCCCTTAGTTACTGGTAGTCCATTTTTTTGCACCAATGATTGATCCACGAAATTATGGGTACTCCCACCATCCACCAAAATTGTCACTTCTCTCCCCTTCATTCTACCTAGAAGTCTTATGGTTTCTGGGTGTTCAGTACTTGCTATAGCGTGGAATGATATTTCTGGTAATGCCTCGTCATCTTAGTTATTGTGTTGATCTTCAAATTCCTAGTCTTCACCTGCAGCAATATCTTCCATCATAAATAATTGCAGATGTTGGCAACGATTACCAGGGACAAACCGTTCGTCACAGTAATAACACAACCCTTCTCCCGACATTCTCTGATTTCCTGACAGGTGATCCGCTTGAAGGTTGTTGGGTTACTGCTAGAAGCTGATTTAGATGCCGGTGAAGGTCCCAAAACCCCGTCAGATTGATTACTGATTTGGGTGGGCCTCCCAAGATTGACGGCTTGGAAGGAGAAGTCTCTTTTCTTTGCAATCCGTTCAACGCACCACCCATATTGCTTCTGTCAAGGATCGTGGTTGTTTGATTTTAACATCCAATCGAACTTCGTCTTTGAGCCCTGCAACAAAACACCCTAGTAAAAAATGTTCAGGTAAGTCATCTACGCGATGGGAAAGCCTTTCAAACTCCTCTTGATAGGAAGAAACAGATGTGATTTGTTTGAGTCTTGTGAGTGCTTCTTAGGGATCTTCGTAGTCGGTTGATCCAAAACGAAGAAGCAATGCCTTGGTAAATTCAGTCCAAGTCACAGGTCCTTTGAACTTGGCATACCACCTATGCCATTGGAGCACAATACCCTAAAGATGAAAAAAGGCTAACTGCACCTGCTGATCGGATGCTACGTCCTTGAATTCAAAATACTGTTTTGCTTTGTAAACCCACCCTTGCGGGTCTTCTCCGTTAAACTTGAAAAATTCAGTTTGAGATGATGATTTTGAGTATTGGTGGAGGTAATCTGATTGGTGGAAGGTGGTTGAGCTGTGCAGAGGATTCAGCTGGGGCAAAGGGATTAACGTTTGGATTGGCAGTGTTAGTGTGGGTCTCATGAGACACCCTCAAGGACTGAATTTCTGACAACACGGTTTGTAGAATGGAATTAACTTCATCAATACTGGTTTCATGACGACCTAGTATTTCCTGAACTTCACTGCAAAACTCGGCATTAATTTGATTCCTTGTTCCCATCCTGAGCCTAACCTGCTCTGATACCACTGATAGAGAATTTTTCGTAGACTTTAAGAGATTAGAGAAAACTGAGGAAGAAGAAATAGAGTTGGTAAAAGTCTTATATCATTCGTTCTATATTGCCATGGCAATATATGGCTCAATCCACTAACAGATTTCAACAAACAAATAGAAGATGCTGGCTACTTATTCGGCCATAACAAAGTAACTGACTAACAATTAACTACTCCTATTTTAGAGCTACTAATTCCGAAGTCAATTAACAACCAAGTCAACTAACAATCAAAACTTGAGCAACAGGATCAGGTCTAACAACTCTGACCACGTAGACCAATGCTGCTCCTCAAGACCCATGCAACCCATGCACCACCTATGCACATATCAAAGACTCTTTGACTTGGCACAAAATTTTGCTGGACTACTTAACAAATATGCCATCCGCGTAAATTGTTATTCTAAGTTAACAGGTAGAAATTTGTCATAGTCAGGTTCTGGTCACCACAATAACATAAAATTGAAGAACTTGACAATGTTGAGAAGGCAAAAAAAAAGAAAAGAAAATTTTAGTGCGGACGGCATCCAAAGCAATTTGAAGCCAAAAATCAAAGCAGAGACGATAGATCACCTTCAAAACCTTTTTTTCCTCTGGCTTTTCTAAGATGCCCTGAATCGTGCACTGAGGAGTCCGCACTCCACATTGCTCCAACTGCCCCACACAAAAATAGCATTCATAACTATCTCATTGTAGCTTTCTACATACATCACAATTTATCCTAATTTAACTAGTATAATCAAGTTCAAGAGACAAGCATACTTGAACATGAAGACTAGACCTCTTATCAGCGGAAAACTGTCTCTGAGACTCACTCAAGCATAAAACAGGCGTCCCTTCATCGTCCACAGCAAACCGGACACCGACACCCAAAGGCCAGCCTTCGTGGGTCAAAGTAGAGAGGGTGCCAACTGAAGATAATTCCATAATGGTTCTAGATACTTCAGCTGGAAATGGCTTGGAATTGGAGACACCCACTTGGGTCGGCTCCGATAACGTGGAAAGGGAACATTTTAAGGACAGCTGGCGAACTGGGTTTTGCTTTGAAGGAGTGAATCGGAGTTTGTTGAGGGGTTTCGACCCAAATAATGGAGAAAGACACAAGCTTGGAGTGAGCGACTGAGTTCGGTTTGGAAGATGCATTTTGCAAATGGATGAAAGGTAAAAGAAACCGACTTTGGGTTTGAGAAAGAACTCCTGACGGAAACAGAAAGGATTGTTGTGACAGGTTTTTCAATGGCAGAAGATAGATGGACACAGAGATTAGGCTGGCCTGGCCCGCAAACCAGTTGAGATTTTCAAAGCCCAAATTTGCCAAGCTGATGTTGCTAAACACAAGAACAATGGTTTGGAATATAAGAGATGACGATGATTTGTCCGTACCTTCCGTCTAACGGTTGATGTTCATTCATGTACGTGTAATAAGTGAATGAAATGGTCCCCTCCTCTTGTTTAGTATGAATTAGTTATGATGCCCAACTTCAATAAAGTTGGTTCTCCGTTCTATCAACTTGGGTTTAGGCATGATCGTTGCTTAAACCAACTCTACGCAAGGCCCTGCTGCTTTCGTCTCACTTGAGCATTCCACATTCTGCAGGCAACGTTACCACCATTCCACAGCACCATGGTGTTATTTCTTTCTCTGTTCAACTCTCTTTAAGTGGAACTGGATTACATAAATCGCAGCCTCCCTATCTTGCAAAGCTCATTCAACAGTTCAGTCCCTGAAATTCTTCTTTAGCTACAATTCCGTTTAAGATTTTATATTTAATCTATGACTTCTTGTAATTTTAAGTTGTTCTATCGTTAATCCTTGGGGATATATATTGCTTGATAAATGCTACTCAAAAGATAATATTTATTGCTCTATAATTATTAGTTAAACATTGACAGAATTAATTCAGGTTAGATAACTAACCTTAATGCGGAAGCCAATTAATCTTTATATTTCTTTTCTGCCCAGGTGATCTCAATCTCACGAACATCAGTCTCACGAACACCGTCTCCTCAGTAGCTACTAAAATCACCGTAAAGATCACACCTTAAATCTTGCACACACCGATAGCTAATCTGTGAGAGGAATTGATATCTTGGAAGGCTAGGATTTTCTGATTGTCATCATCGTTATCGTTTGAATCTCATTTAAACAAATTAAATAAAACGTTCCCTTGCGGTTATTTTCTCAACTGCTCCCAAATGAAACACAACTCTTCAAGTTGAAGTCGTGGCCGTTAAAGAAAATGCAACATCTCCCACTCGGCCACACAAGCCATGTCTGTCACAAAGCAGATTCATACCAATCTATTTCTTACGTTTCATACAAGAAATAAGGTGTGCGACCAAAAATTAACTAGTGTTATATTAAGTCACCATCAAACTAACATAAC
>JAOQMR010000005.1:27173933-27194456 GCA_027563865.1 Erythroxylum pelleterianum
CTTACCGCTACTACATTAATTTGTTTTAACGGAAGTGATTTCTTTTATATTTGGTTGCAGGCGACAGCATCACCATATAACTTAACCGATAATTAAATATTATCCAAGTTTATGAGAAAAGTCAAAAATATCTGTTTGTCGAATTTTTAGAGAAAGCTAACATTTAATGGGAATCTAGTACTATGTGATATAATCCTTTTATTAGAATTGAAAACACAATAGCTTTCATATTCAAAGCACGCTTGAAAGCTACGCATATGCCTATCACATTACCTAACAGTAACTACAAATTGAAACGTTCGAAGCAAAAGGGCTACATCTCTATTCTTAGTATACTTCATCTTTGCTTTCGATTGATACCCATTTCATTCACGGCCTTCCAACCTTTGAAGCTCGTCGTTCGCCGCACTCTTCCAACGCCCTCATGGAAATCTTCACATGAACATAGAAACATACCTATTTAGTCCCCGTTGGTAACTTTTCAAAAAAGTTAAGATAATTATCATCTCATATAACGAGATATCAATTGGTTTCCTCTGCTAATTTCTGCTTTCAGTCTATATTATTTTATTTCTATCTCCTTTGTTGATCCTCTTCGTAGCTTACTTTATCTAATCAAGTTTGGGCAGGGGTACTCTTCGCAATGGTAAACATTTAATATAGTAATTAGAGAGCTTGAAACTTTGAGACTCTTTGTTTATTTGTTGCTAATGACCCTAGGGCTTGTGACTAGATAGAAATTATCCATGCACGTGCTTTCACTATGAGACGTCAACATGGTGTCTTTTGTTGGATATTGATTCAAAATTATTATTTTTATTAATTATGTGGTCCTGTTTATCTAGTTAATTAGTTGTGAAGTTTGTGCGTAGTGGGTCAATTAGTGTAGGTAGTGGGGTCAATTAGTGGCCATTATTTCCTATTTTTTCTACTTTAGAATTATATAAATTATTGTATTGTGTTTTGTTTGTTAAGTGAAGAAAATCCGAACTATTTGTGTTTCATGCAATATCTTTCTTTTCTATTATCCTTCTTTCTCTTTTGTTCTTCAAAATTCCAACATGGTATCAGAGCCATAGATCCTTGAGGGACTGCGAGAAGCAAATATGGTGGCGTTGATTGGTGAAGAAATTCTTTTTTGAGAGTTGGTGAGATGCGCACAAGATGTTTTTGGAGAGACGTGCTCCAATGATTGCAGGTTGATGAGAAGGGCATCAACAAGATGATGAGAAGTGCATCAATGGTTGAAGTTTGATGAGAAGTGCATCAACAGTTGAAGATTGGTGAGAAGTGCATCGTCCATTGAAGAGGAGATATGTGCTCCAACAAGATAACTTAATATCTACAATTTTGAATCAAGGGGGAATGTTGGATATTGATTCAAAATTATTATTTTTATTAATTATGTGGTCCTGTTTATCTAGTTAATTAGTTGTGAAGTTTGTGCGTAGTGGGTCAATTAGTGTAGGTAGTGGGGTCAATTAGTGGCCATTATTTCCTATTTTTTCTACTTTAGAATTATATAAATTATTGTATTGTGTTTTGTTTGTTAAGTGAAGAAAATCCGAACTATTTGTGTTTCATGCAATATTTTTCTTTTCTATTATCCTTCTTTCTCTTTTGTTCTTTAAAATTTCAACATGGTATCAGAGCCATAGATCCTTTAGAGACTGCGAGAAGCAAATATGGTGAAGCAAATATGACGGCGTTGGTTGGTGAAGAAACTTTCTTTTTTTGAATTAGTTGAGAGAAAGTACATCAATAGTGAAGATGATGAGAAAGTGCATCATACAGTGAAGAGAATGTGATTCACAAATAAGAAATTTGGCGAGATGTGCACCAAGATGTGTTTGGAGAGATGTGCTCCATCTAAAAAATTTGAATTAAGAGGGAATGTTGGAAATTAAATCAAATTTTAGAGTTGTTTAAATTTCTAATTTGATTTATGTCACATGTTTAGCAAGGTTATTTAGTTGTCCAAGTCTTTAGGAAGTTAGTAAGTTGTGGAGTCATGGTAGTAGTAGTGAGTAGTTTTTATTAATGCTTGTGTGACCCATGTTGTTCACTATGTGTAAGCCTTATATAAGGCTTTGTTCTGATAATTTAATTGATGTATGTGAGTTAATATCAATTTCTTTTATCTCATTGTTCTCATCTTCTTCGCTCACTCTTCTTTTTATTGTTTATGTTCTAAAATTTCAACATCTGTGTTTTCAATGAATCGAACTCAACATTTCCTTTTTTTTTCCTCTTTGAACATCTTTTTTGAAAATTATGATATTGACAAATTTTCCTCTTTTTTTCTCCACATCCATATTCTTGGGATTTTGATGACTAGAAGCAAAGTAATGTTCATTTATTCACCTTCTCAGTGGAGAAGTTACAGTAAAAAGCATTGCTCTTAATCTACCAAACTAAATAGTTTACAGGGGATGGCCAGGAAAAATTGTACACAAGTGGCCATCTCTCTAGATTGAAAGAGAGAGAACACTTCTGTTGCTCAAGTTTCTCCAGCAAGGAAAGGGCGTCGAACATGAAAATCGACTTACCTCCAATGTTATCCTAATCAAAGGCAAAATTTCCGGAACATGCCTACAAATTAAAGATGATAAGGTTCGAATTTCAACAATTTCCATCAACACTTAAAATGCCCTTTAACCGCAAATTGTAGAAGACGAATTCAATGCCAAAAATTATACCAATGTTTAAACAGCAAAACCCGTACGTTAATTAGTTGAGTAAAATTCCTTCCAGCAAAGATTAGGCAAAGGATCATCCATGAAGCTAATAGAGAAAGCTTAGTCTGATCATCCATCAGCCTGTATTGTTTTGAAATGAATTTATTGCCTTAATAACCCTGTGTTATTCATAAGTTGCTAAAAAAACCCTGACATATAAATATTAGCGAAACAAACCCTGAGTTGAAATTTTATTAATTCACAGTCCCTTAACAACACACGGCTAAGGGTTTTTTTTGCAGCAAAATTGAAAACATAAGGTTAATAGAGTAACATTTTATATCTCAGAGTTTAATTAGCAACTTTCGTATAACACAGGGGTTGCTACAACAATTTTATCGTTTTGAAATGTAGCTCGTTAAACCAGGGTACAATCATCATAGCCGTCCAGATTGAGAAGCTTCTGGCGTCTTTTAGTCAACTTCAATGGCCTTATCGCAGCGATAAATCCTAAGGACGCTCCAGCCAACAGTGACGGTAGATGCTATGGACACGAAGCAGTCTAGGCAATCCCAAACGTTGTCTAATTATGGGCCTGAAGTTTTTTATTATTTGAACTTCATTAATATGATTGATAAATATCATTTTAAATAATTTAAAATGATTAAATTTTGTTAAAAATATAAAAATTCAACTTGACTTAGTGCCAAGAATAAATTATGACCTCTTCCTCTCTCTCTCAATCCGTTAGAATTTAAATCTGGTCATAGCCTTCCCTTCTTCGAAAAGATGGGTCTAAATAGATTCAGGATACTGGATACCATACTATTTCAGATTTGCAACAAGAAGTTTCCTTGTTCATTCCTTTTTTCATCACACCAAACTAAAAACATACCAAAGAGAGGGGGAAGCTGGATTTGAGAGACGAATTAATATTTCATTTCCACTAGGTCCAGGTCCACCTGGATTGACACATTATACAGATGCCTCTTCTCTATGATCTGATTGTTACATCTAGGAAAATCCACGAAAGCGTACATTTGGAGTATAGAATAATGGCACACCTATACCCTCTATACATGGCCACACATCAAAATCTTATGTACCAAACTACAAATGGAAATTAAGGATTCAATGCCAGCCATCAACTACTTCACCAAAATGATGAGCCCATTACATACGTCAAAACTATTCAGGGAACACAGTTCTATCCAAACCGCCCCGGCCCTAACATCAAAGAATTACAATCTACAGAACAACAGCATGCTTTCACTGCAAAGACGACAAATACCCACTTCCCCACCGGATACAACTTCTTAAGTTCTGCTAATGCAACAAAACAAATCTGGTGAGATTTCGGTCCCCCCTCCATCTAGTTGTAAATTTTCACCGGCTTCTCAAATGTGTGACGATTCTGCAAAATTAGGATAACAATGAAATTCCCCCCCTCAAATGCATCCAAACGCAAGGCTCATCTTTGATACATCATTAACATCCATTCTCAAGCCACTCAACAATCGTATTGAAAAATACCCTCTCGTTATTTCTAATCATACCTGGTGTGTGGCGTATGACCTTTTAGGAGCATTATCAGAGTGTTCTAGACCAAGATATTGCTCCCAAGCACCATATACATCCCTTCTCTGCACCAGAGTGAAATATGACAAGGTCAGAAAACTTTCCACACGAGGTAGCAAAGTAACAGAGCCACAATATCTTTCTGGTGAATCCGTAGATTAAACATTTCCAGCAAAGACAATGCTGTTACTCAGCAAAATATTGGACAAATAAATATAAATTGTAACACTTGTTAAAACATAGTTGAAAGCTTTATGTTTTGACAATTGAGTACTAAAACTTCGAATTTGATGTGACAAAGATTGCAAATGGTAATGGCATAATACGGTACACAAATCTTTGACAAATAATAGGACTAACATTTTTAGTAAACTAGTATCCTTTATAAAGAATTTTAATACTCAAAATCAACATGTGAAGTTTTAGTATTGATTCTTAAAGAATTACAATTTTAAGACTTACTTTATGCTTGTGATTTCTATTTCTTAAGGACCACAAGAAAGTTCAAATAACCCCATTTATTTGCTCCAAACTATTATTTTGTAGGGTAATAAGCATAGAGAAAAAGCTCCTATCAACATTTTACGGTATGCAGCAAAGATAAGGCAGATATAACTGAAGGAAAAAGTGAAAAGAAATTATGACACATGATACTCTTATCAAAATAAAAAAGGAAATATAATTACTCAAATCAAAATAGAAAAGAAAATTAATCTTATAAAATTTTGCAAAAGTCAGGTACTCTGCGGGGACAAAAAAATTTATCCCACGTAAACTTATTTCATCACACATGTAGAAACTCCACATACCGTTAGTTTTATCTAGTCAGTCCAGTTGAAGTCATCAACTGGATTTTCACAAAATTGATTTGCCATTTATCTATTTTGTGATCTCAGTGAAATCACTAGTTTGTTTTGTAATAAGCAGACAATAAACACGCTACATGTATTCATGCATGCATGTAAAGTAACCGTGCATGTGTTTTTGTGACGAGAAAGAGCCTTGATTCACCTGAAATCGACTGGACACCACGTCAGAGTCTTGAAGATATTCAGGGCGTCCCAATGAGAGGAAAGCAAATTTCCACTGGAATATTTCAAATTGTACATTAAACAGAGATGATAAACAGTGTGGATGCTTTTCTGTAGAGATATTAACACAAATACCTTTGAGAACTCTTCATCAGGAACCTGCAATTTTTTCTGTACACGAGCTTTAACTTCAGCTAAGGTCTCACCCTCATGAATGACCAGGAAAAACGGTTCACCAAAATTCTGAATCTGCTGTGAGAGAAAATTAAGCAATTTACTACAAAAAGGTGACTGAAACCAGGCAGCATCGAAGAAAATGTCATCAAATGGAAAATAGAAACAAAACGATAAAACAAAAAGCAATATATCACCACCTGGTTTTGAGTTGTGTCTTTCATAAAATGATAAACATGTATCAAACGATCATGAGGGCCAAGATTTTTCTCCTCTTCCGGAACCTGAGACAAAAAGCATAACTGTAAGAATTCATGAATTGGACATAAAAGGCAAATTCTTTGATAAATTCATCACAAGAAACAAACCTTAACCCGTTAACATAGAGCATTGTATTTCACACTACACTTATTCAAACAGAGATAGAAAGATAAAGTTGGAGAACTTCACAAGATAAAACTAGAAACATGAACTAAATTTCAAAAACCTCTCTCCCTTAATCAACAACATTTTCTGTCTACTTTGAAAACCAAGAGACAAATTCAGCATATCTCCATTCACATCATCCAATGGCTCTCTTTAACCAAACATATCGAAAAGAAAAAATCCTCATTCAATTTAATATGGAATGCCAAATTAATCTGCAAAATATCAATTGCATAAACCATAATAAAAAGGGACATTCATGCAAACAATTTAGCAAATAAAGTGCATTAATGCATGTCAAACATAGGGCTCAGAAAGAACACCAAGTTGGGAGTTGATCTAAGATCATAGAGGAGCATACAAGGACCTATTTGTAAGGACACTCTCAAGTAACCAGCACCCATTAATGCATGTCAAAGAATTGTGGCATCATTGAGAAAAACATACATTTTAAGTCAGTATTCAACTATCCACAGATTCAGATACCCAAGCATTTGAAAATATATAGAAGTCAAATTAATGGAATAATAATGACCCAGAAACTGTCTAGCTACAGAAAGACCCTCACCTCCTCTGCACGTAATGTCCAGTACTGATCATTGATATTCTCAATTTTTTCATTATGTGGGAAGATCTGGAATACAAACACAAAATTTGAAAAATAATGAAGCATCAAAAGCTATGTTACCTCCAAAAATACACTAGACAAGCATGCAGAAAAAAGAACTGCTTATTAGAAAATTTATCAGCATAACATGGAACTGCTAAGTGAGTATAATATTGTAACACCAATGCCTTTCATTCTCTCTGTTCCTCCATTATATTTACTATTAAGAAATTCATGCCATCAGAACTTAAATCAATCATCATTTTAATACACTTGTATCACGACAAAGGCAAATATTTATAAAAGAGTTCCTATTATAACCACGTTTAGCTCAATCAAGGATCACATGTAACTTAAATCTGTTTAGTGATGATGCAAGTTACTATACAATTATATGATCCACCTTAACACCCTAGGCTCAAAAGGACACAAGTTATGATAATAAAATCATCCCAAAATAATAAAATTCCAAGCCGTACATAATATAAAGACAACAAATTTACGGAGAAGATACAAAATGTTGCCCAAACATTAGAACCCAATAACAAATGACATCGGTGTTCACTACCTTCAAAGTGTTCATAAGCAATACCAGGAAACTGGAGCCAACTTAGTTTCCATGTATGTGAGAATGATAAAATTGGGGAAGAACTTTTTCAAGTGTTTTACATTTTGCACGCGAAATTTCATGCGAATCTACAATTAGATACCTCTGCAGAACTCCACTTGCTAATGAGGCTAGATATTTTAGTTTTCAAGGTATGAAGGAGAAAATTATGAAAGAAACATCAAATTGGGGCACAGAAACAAAAAGGAGTGAAATAAGGATCCATATTGCTAAGGAAAAAGAAATGAAGTTTGACAATAAGATCGAAAAGACAAAGGATTTAGCTTACAGCTTTTTAATCATTGATTTTATTTGATATCTATACGACCATTTGCTATGTTTTAGTCAAACAAAGCTGGTATCCTGAACCTTGCATATGATCTAAACCTTGCATTGGCCTTATCATACCAAAAACTGAAACGAAAATCCCTAGGTGAAGTTGGTGAATGTTTTTTTCAGGAGGGATTACATCAATCAAAACCGAATAAGGTAGTCGTTACCTTGTAGATCTTGTGATAGAAAACTTCAAGCAAACGAAGTTCAGCATTGGGATGAGATAACTCCTCCTGTTAAAAAAATAATAACAAAATTAATAATGCATAATGACCTTTTTCCTTCTCTTTTTACAATTTTTCTTTTAATTGTGTTGGTGCAAAGATTCTGCAATTTAGGAATGTTTTGAGAAAAAAAGAAAAGCCTGAAGAAAAAAATCAAACAATTATTACCTTTGTCTTAAGATCATTAATAACATCACCAACGGTGCTCTGCTTTGGCAATCTAATGGTATGAATGACAATCTGAGAACATCATAAACATTTAATGAGGCATAACTTGAAAAGTTCCTTGCATCAGGATTTTCATAACCTCCACTAACCTCATCCTTTGTAGCGTGATGAAATGCAACTTTCAATGTTTTCAGGCCTTGCAGTTCTGGCAGGGGGATGTCCAATACTTCATAATAGAGGACATCAGATGTCTGCCAAAAACACAAAAATAAAATGTTTATTTTGTCAACTAGAACCTAAATGCAAAATGAGGAAAAAATAGTACAGATTAAATTTCTATAATTCACCTGGTTATAGTGAACAAGCATATCCGACAAATGCTCCACTCCCCGATACTTAATGGCTTGGGGCTTTGGTTGCTGGGAATAACAGTTATGAGATGTTAGCCGAATTTTAGATGGATCATCCAAGCCAAGGTGATGAGCTACTGTTTCCACTACATCATCATAATTGTTAAGCTTTGACCTGAAGATAAATAAGGGAAGAATGAAATATATTATACTCAATATCCTTAATTAGTTACTATCTTCTTGAGTATTTAATGAACCACTTACAGTTCAAGACAAAATTCATCTTCTTTTGGTTTCTCCAAGGATCGAAAGCGAACCACCTAAATGTCCATGAAATTAGACCAATATTGACAACAAAAGGTAATCCATCAGAACTTTAAGTCACATGACAAGAGTATATGAAAATGCAAATACAAACAAGTTACCTTCTTAACAAACAGAAAGACTTTTACTTTATAAATACTCCTTTATGTGATCAATCACATGGTGCAAACATGTTACTAGCACATTTGGAGAAAGACATTCAACTTGAAAAATACTCATCTATGTGACAATCGCATGGAGATGTGGTTGAACCAAGAATCCTCAAGGATGCATTAATAAATTTAGCATTAGCGACCTTCTATTTTAGGATGGTTGGTAAGAATTATACTATGCCAGTATTTGCAAACAATTAGCTGATCCGTATTTGCGAATTATGATGGTGGGGCAAGAATAAGAATGTATACCCTAGCCACTAGTTAAATTATGCATGACCCACAGCAACACGGTTCTACTCTAGAAAAACACAGAATGTAAAATTCTGGAGAAAAGTATGTAGCAATATCAAATTTTAAAAATTGAATGATCATGTACGCTCACAAAAAATCATTTTCATACCTGACGATTATGCACATAATCCAGAAATGAAGGCACATTAGGGAACCGGCAATGTACTTCACTTCCAGGGAGAAGAGGCTTTTGAAAGCAAATAATATCTCCATCTTCAAGCTGCATAACCAATGAAAATAAAAGCATAGATAAGAAAATGAAGAATCTGATTTGTCAACTAGAGATTGCAGGAAAATGAAACTAGAAATTGATTTTATATACCTGACTTGCACGAAACGTGAGTCTCTTGTCAACATGTTCACACATGACGTTAGGTTCAAACTTTATTTCCTGATAGAAAAAAACATAGTAATCACTACAATAGTATATAACTGATGCCGTAATTGGGAGATGAAAATATAAATTTCTTGTTACTTAAAATGAATATGCATAACTAACCTCATAAAGATCGATTTCTTGATCAGGTGAAAAGCCAGCCATTTCATTTAGCTTTGCCAAAATCTCCGATGGTTTACCAGTTCCCTTGACAAATAACCTCCCAACATACCTGTCCATCTACAGTGTAAGCCATATACAAACAGTTCCTAGAGGCAGGAAGGCAAGCTGAAGTGATGATTACCTGAGCACCTCTTTGAAAGGATCATAAAATTTAAAGAAAAGAAGAATATCCTCCTTATTCTTTTCAGGTGGAGGAACCGGCCGAAAATCCTGAATTACCAGAAGAATCAGCAGTACTCAAAAGGCTGTACAATATAAGACCAAATATTTTCCTATAAATCGAGTGGATGAGAAAATGATGGATAAGGGCAAATAAAGTTACCGGTCCAAGCTCTACTTCCAAAAACAACTTGAGCTCAGCATTATTTGCCTTGTTGGAAACCTCTCTTAATTGTCCAACCTACAATTCATTGAGCTGGTAAAATAAAACAAAAAACAGGCTCCATTTTGACGTTGAGATCTTCGTAAATAGCAAACTGTATCACAATCCCACAACATTCAAACAGCCCAAACATTTGTACAAACTCTCATATAAATAAATACAAGAAAATGGAGGACCAAAAGCATCTTGTAATGATCTAATGTCTAGCAAATAATTCAAATTGCTGCATAGATTATGTAGTCACCTTCACACAAAAGTAATTTATTGCTATCAGAATAGAACAAATCACAGCAAAGGATGTTAAGCCACCAGATTGCAACATATATCGGTCAAGAGTGGGAATAGATTGCATTATTTTCCAGCAGTCAGAAAGCTTACACAGTGGAAGAATTCCTCTGTGTGTTGGTATGTATACCATTGTGTGTGCATTTTACTAATTGTGCTAGCCAAACTGTTTAAAAAGTATAAGGCCAAAACTTAGTTTTCTCAAGTCAAAGCTTAGTTTTCAAGTCAAAAGGTTATCAGAAACTAATCTAGTTCTCCAACTTCCATAAGTATGCTCATAATATTACTCTGGGGAACAATTACCTTAAAACCATGAGCTAAAAGTCAAGTTCAACAAAAGCATTAGAGATGCAACAAGTAGCAAACTCTGTTAAAATTACTTATAGAATCGTTAGCTCATTTAAAATTGACCAAAGTTCAAGGATTAGGCTTGCCCTGATGGCTAATAAGCTTCCCTCAGAGAACCGGATTGTCAAATTGTCTGACATCAAGAGTGGAATCTTCTTATTTGAACACTCATCTACCCGCATATTCAGTACCAAAGGAGATGACGTAAATTTGAACAATTAATTCCTATATTGTAATCCAAATTTAAACTGGAAAAGAGGAAATAGGAACCAATCCAATCCTGAGACATCCGTTTGCTGAACAAATCAGGCCGCATGTGTTCAAAATACAATGGTATTTACAAGTATACAATAGTCAACGAAAATAAACACAAAAACGTTATTACTCACAGACTGTGCTTCTTCCTGAGGAGTCAGTGGTCGATTTGGACGGTACGTATGGTTTTGGCGCTTGGCCCACAGCCAGAAGCGTTGAAATTGTACTGGTATACCAAACTCTTTAGCAATATCTTCCTGTGTAAATCATTACATCAGAAAAGTTCTATATACCTAAAGAAAATGCATGGGCCCTATAGGTATATAATGTAAACAGAATGGAGGCTTAGGAATGATGACGTCCAAGATCACCAATGAAAAAATTGGTATTAATCACAAAATAAATCAAAAGCCACCCTGTAAAGTATCTGCTAGGAAGATCAGAATGATCTGGACAGAAATTTAGTTTTCCAAAGCTAGAAACCATAAAAATATAGTCTCCTAATAAAACAATCTGACCTGTAGGAAATACCAACCAGTCCATAATTACTTTTGATAGATGAAGGCCTACCCAGTATCAACAAGTTTCTATACTTGAACTAATAATAGCAGAAATTTTCCGATATAGAATGCATAGAAGAGAGTTCATTTTCCCAATGCAATAGTGCAAGCTCCTGCAAGCTCACTCCCTTCAGGAGTGTCTTACATTTTGGAGATTAGGCTTTAATAACAATCCTTCAGCAATGCCCTTCTGGCATAAGTCTAAATAAAAAAATCAACTGACAAAACAACCATAAATGACAAGGCCAATACTGAAATTCCTATCCCATCAAAGTAGCGCACAGAAGGGATGTCCCACAAATCACTCCTGATTCGTTCAAATTTTTAATCTCGGCAACTGCCATCCAGACTGAACTGGCAATTTTTGTTTGTCATAATTGACCTTGCACCAAATTATGGCGCCTTCAGCATGCTTAGGAATGTGATTAACCATTCTGTTGTGCATGGTATCATATATCCAAATGCATCAGACTACAAAATTACCATCCCACTGAATGAAATCTTCAAAGAAATTGAAAATGTGATAAGTTCAATAACTAGCCTTCCCAATTAGGCTTGGGAAAAAAAAGCAAAACCATCATGTGTTATTTAGGTCCTAAATTCAGCACAAAGCTGCCAATATTGGATCTGAAATCAAGTATTAATGAGAATGAAAATCTAAGAACTAGAAAGAAATTGAGGAGCACCTTAAAAAGGTTAAAAGGCAACTGTTTCTGTCTACGGAAACTACGAACTTTATCATGATCTACAAGATCAAAGTATATATCCTTCCCAATCTGTTCAAGTAGATCCTCCGTACGTGCAACCTAAAAATGCAAAGAACAACTGAATTGGTGACTTCCAAATATTTATAACAATAAACAATAGTGTGTTCGCATGTATGCCTTGACAGTGAGTCTATACAGCCACTGTAAACCAGGAAAGATGAAGGTAAAACAAGAAGTTACAGGAAATCACAAAGTATTAACCTTTATCATAGTATACAAGTGAGCTTCAGCTTTTTCCTTTCGCTTCAGCTCCTTCTCCTCTTGTTCTTTCTTCAATCTTATCTGCAGTAAGAAATTTGAAGTGCAGTTCAATTTATATGAGCATCAAAGAACACAAACAACAAGTAGGCAAAATTCATAGCTAGCATCTCACCCTTAGGTGCTCTGCAATGTCTTTCTCATCCACATTACAGATTATCTTTTCCTTGTCGCTTTCACGAATGTACACCAGCATATAAGCATTTGAATACTTTGTAAACTTAAAAGGTGAGTTATTGAAGCCAGGATTTGTCTGTGGCAACTGTTGAATGGAAGCAGGAAGAATTAGTCTATGCTAATTATAAAACATGGAATACTCTAAAACCATAATATGTTACCTCTTCCTCACCACCATACTGCTCCTCTAAAGCCCTTTTAACATCCTCTTTTGTTACCCTCTCATCTTCAAACTTAAACCTACATTCCACAAATCCTTACAAGTATAAAACTTATGGAAATAGAAATGTTTTCATGGTTTACAGAAAGCCTCAAATGTGAATTGACACAAAAACAGCAAAGTTGAACATTTTGGAATTTTGTAGTAAGAATTGAGAGTTCAAGCAGACTGTCTGATAAAATGCAGATGAAACACGAAGATAATATGCAAACAAGAACCACAAGCTACCATGTGATGTCCAATAAGCTACAGCTGTTTATATCCTCATTATAAACACTGAATGGAATGAAAGCGTAATTTCTCAAACCAGCTAAAACTTAGTGAAGCACAAAACATACCATAGATCTGAAAGAGTTGGCCTGATGTAAGCATAGTAGTGTCCACCATGCACGCCGCCACTATGGACCAAAACACTGTGCACATAAAACACAGGCTCCTTAGATAGCCAAATTCAGGAGTTCAACTACAGAAACTAAATTCCGGGGCAACTAGTATCTTTCAAATGGAAAATAGTGTTGTCACAATTCAGCTAAATAAAACAAGACAGAGAGACACAAAGCACAAGAAAAAGACAGATGAAAATTACTCAACAATGACTTACTAGTCAGTAATGAATGTAATTAAAATAATGTTAAGCAAATTACTAACCAGTAGTAAAGCAAATTACTAACCAGTAGTAACGAAACTAATTTGAATTAGAACATTGTATTCACATGTTATGAGATCACAGTAAAAGATACTGAAAAAGAACTTAGGTTTAGGTTGCTAATTATCAAATACCAAATGGACCTCTAGAATCAAATTCATGCCAGGATTAGAGTTCAAAAGCACCAACAAACGTTGGCAAAATCATCCAAAGATTACCCACATGCAAAACCAACAAATACATGCATTTATCATTTCAGAATCTTTTTGTTCAAGAGAGTTGGATCAATAAGTTATACGAGAGAACAAGTTACATTAAGAGATGAAAGCATAGACGAGCAATGATTCACCATAGTGTAATGTCAAGATTCTCAAACTACGAAGGAAATGTTTGTTTTAAGACTAATTTAAAGCCTGGATCACAAAGCAATAGTTATAGGAATGGCTAATCTTTCACTCAATATTGTGTTGCATAAGACTATAAAGCAAGTTTTACTGTTTTAAGACTAATTGAAAGCATGGATCACAAAGCAGTAGATTATAGGAATGGCTAATCTTTCACTTAATATTGTGTTGCACAAGACTATGACGCAAGTTTTATTTGCCCAAGATGCAAGCTTCAGCAGTCTTAGCTCACTCCTACAAGTCTTGGTATATCTAAGTCTCAACTTACCAACTTCCTTTTTATAGGCCACATATCATGAAGTGTCTCCAAACATCTTAGGAATAACTTCTATTTTCATCAAAGACACATAGGTTTGCATCAAGTTCTATCATTTGCCTTTCCAAGGAATTTGTAAATCATAAGAAAGAGCATCGATATCATAAGTACCATAAGTATATTAAACTTTAACAAAAATAGCAAGCCCATGCATCAGATTCTCTCCCCTATGAGATAGCTTACTCCTGAAAGATGCTTTCATTGCTTCCATAAGGGCATTAAGATCATCAATAAACATCGCATGATAGGTGGGACTATCATGTACCCAAAAAAGGTAATCAACAAGCACAGTAAAGTCCAATTCTATCATCCAAATCAAAAGAAATTCACAAGAACAGAAATCCTCAGGCATGGTAAAGCTTACAATCATCTTCCACAAGCCAAAGGAAATTTCAGCCAGTACCTGTGAAGAGTATACAGGTTACGAACACTTCTGTCAGCATCAGGTGATAAATACTTTCCATTCTCTCTGTCAAGATCAAGTTGTAAAGGGAACTCATAGCGGTCATTTATCTGCAGGAAATCAACATAATAGTTAAGTCCCTAAACCAAAAATAAAGACCAACATACAATACTAAGTTCATGAGTTGTTACAATCGGGTTCACAGATTTGAGGAAATTACTTGAGAAACATTAGCTCAGAGAGCAACAAAAGTCATAAATTCTCACAAAAATGAAAAAAGAACTCTTTAAAAGAGAATATAGCAGTTGCATCTCAAAGCTAATTAGGAACATCTAATTATTAAGGTGGAATTGTAGAAAAGAAAGTGAACGTAGCTGAATAGCGGAAACATAAAGAGGAATGATAAAGAAATATAAGTAGCTTCCTTTTCTAGAGAAGTTGAACTGGCAGGACATAAAACATTCCGGCAGCAGTAAAAGGAATCGAATCACAATAAGATAACAAGACCCATACAGTCATCATGTGAAATATAAATACTTTCAGACATAACAAAGCCATGGTTTAACTACTAACCTTCACCATTGTGTCACGCATAAGGTCATACTCAAAACGTTTTAACTGAAGTTGAAGAACAGGAGGGAAGTCGATAAACAGGACTCCTTTCCTAGCTTCCTGGAAATTGACATAAATAAAGGGTATAAGAAACATTGTCCATGCAGCAATAGATAAGCAAAACTATAAAAAGTTCTCCAACTAAAACAACAATTGTGCAGACCAAACAGTGCTCCTTTTAAAAAGAACAAATAACAACAGATCATATAAAAGACAAAATCCAATCAATTTAAAAAATTAATAATTAAAAAAATTCTAATGTTCAACTCCACCGGAAAAAAAATCTTCAAATTTTGAAATTGCAGCAGAACAAATTCAACGGTTCTTCTAAAAAGCACCTATAAAGAATTTGATTGGTCAATTTTCTACAGAAAAGCTCACCTGTAATCCATACTGTTCAGCATGATACTTATTATCACCCTCAAGCCGCTCCACCTCCACATACTTGTCAAAAGATGCATAAACATCCCGACAACCTTTTACATCAAGCTGAAGATCTACAATGACAAAAAATCACATGAGGCCAACAAGATTGATCTATAATAATTCAATTACAGTGAGTAAGCTTGAAGTATACCATAAAATGATTCCTTTCTTGTCGATTTATAATCCACATTGATACATTCAATATAATTCATGTGATGTCCTTCAAATAACTGCTGAATTGTGCCCTCAACAACAGTTCCCTGTACCAGGGAAAACAATGTTTTTAACAAACTACAGCAACGAATACTAAAACCCCATAAAAAATACAGCTCATATACCTTCATTTTATCTTCAAGTTTCTCACAAAGAACTCTATTAAGTTCTTGCACATCATGCTGCATGAAAGAATCGTACGTGTCCCAACCAAAAGACTTTGTCAATTCTTTTGTTGCTACACTAGTATCACTGTATTGAAGTTTATAAAACAAACTCTGCAAAGCCAGAGGAATGCTCCCTGATGGCATATCATTCTCAGTTGTTGGCATATGATAGACCGCCTGTAATTAACATTGTCAGACAGAAATTGTACTCAATCCAACTTACAATTACTATATACACCAACCTTTCTAAAGTAAGGAATATGATACAGCGTCTGAAGAAGTGAGTTCATATAACAAGTGGCGCCTTGGTTCTTAAGTCCAACATAACCAGTCTCCTTCTTTGAATCATGTGCCCAATAATCAATAACCCTGCGAACTGCTACATCAGCTTCAACTATGCATGTGTCATTAACTAGGTATCCTCTACTTGGATCATACAACTCCCCTAGAGGCATGAATGAAGTGAAGCCCCAATCACTTTCACGTCCATTGAACTGGTGCTGTGTCTCTGCAGAAGTAATTGATAATGATCATAAGCGACAACATTTTTTTAACCAACATCAGAGACATGAATAAACATTCATACTTTCCTCTATAGGAAAATTTGACGGAATTCCCATGATGAAAAGTATCCACCTAAATGGCACATCATGATTTTTATAAAGACTTGGTCCAAAAGAAACTAAAAGGGATTCAAGACATCATTATTCTTCACATAATGGATACTCATTTGACTTTGGTTAGCAACAAATTCTGTTTGCAACAAATTGAATGGCAACAAAAACTCAGTTGTAAATGATTGCTCAAACATCGTAAGATAGAAACATATATTGCATATCAAGCGCACAACAGGCATGCAAAACAAGACGGGAATCAACAAATTATCAAAAATCATTTTTACAAAATAGATATTGTAAATCAAGATAAAGCAAAACCAGAATAGAGATATCCTCTTTGTTTAGATAAAGCAAAACCAGAATAGAGATATTCTCTTTGTTTGGAAGGGGAAATTAGGTCCTATTTCCTCAAAACAGGGGAAATGAGATTCACAAAGCCCAGCTAATCATGCATGCCCTTTCCTTCCAAATCAATTCTCTCTCTCATAGAAATCTTTTCTTAGAATTTGGATTGCTAGACAGAGACCTCAGGCATGCCACAAATCCTATGCAACTGAAAAGTTATTCTACTTCGTCCACACCATCCACCTCTTAATGAACCTGTCAATTGGAAGATTCACCAAGTATAACGTGGTCACTCAACCATGCTCAAGATTGAGTAATTCTCAGGAATGATCTCTCCCTCAATGGGAGAAACTACCCATTGTGGATGCCGATCTGTCTTACTGATAAAAGCAATGCATCTCCTACTTTTCTCTGGTAAGTCACGTCCTTCTATTTTTGTAGACTATAATAATGAAAATTTCAACAAAGTTAATTAACATAACCAACAAGAAGTGATATAGCACTTAATTACCATTGGAAATGAAAGAGAATCCACATTGCATTTAATATTAAGATTTTCTTCTTCTAAATTTGACAAATGACAGGAAAAGAAAACGACCATGTAAAATACATGCAATGGTTCTAACTAAGAACGAAACTTTTAAAATCGCACCACATGAGCCCACAAGGCAACAAATCATTTAAAATTGATTCTATAACTTACAGTGTCAACTGTTAATTAATGCTATTTTTTGTTTAGCAGTAGTTAAGATACTCTGCAAGTTCATTTTAACCCTGCCCCATTTACAAACCTAAGACTCTATTCATCCTTAAGAGATAGTGATATAGAAAGAGAACTCCTTCGCACAAATAAGAATATATTCTGATATTTTATTTGTACCTAATTTTTCCACCACTCCCTATATAGAATTGATAATTTTCACTAGAGTTGGCATGTAGAAGATCATTTATTCTCTTAACCTTTGCATCTGACATTGTGCCAAAAACTATCGAGTTTTTTTTTTTGCCCTTTTGTTTCCCTTTCGTCTTGAATTAAAAGTTCCGTAGAAGGAACGATTCATAGTGTTACTTTGCACCACCTAAGTCAACACATTTTATACATTTTTAGATTATCATGAACTCAAAGAACAAAGTAGACGTAGCAGGAGTTGCTAAATATTCAAATCAAACAACTATCCCAAAGAATTGGCCATTCAATTCTTAATTCCCTTAAATCTAAATTCCAATTTGAATTACATGCCTCAACCTGAACTTCAAAGAAGTTTAGGTTCAGAGATGTAAAATATCATATAAACCACCAGCCAAACAATATAATCACTTGATATTTGATCATCTCCCACAAAAGAAAGAGGCAGAGGTAGAAATCACAATAATAATGATAATTATTATTCTACCACTATTATTATTACTACTACTATTACTGCTACTACTACTAAATAAATATATCCTCTAAAAAGAATTGAAAAGCAAAAATAATGATTGCAAGCTCCATTCAGCAATGCAAAGTAAAAAGGAGAAAATGTTCATGCTTTCAACTCCCAAAGACAATTGGCAAAGTTTAGTGCAATAATTTTTAGGCAACCTTAATAAATGATGACTAAAGAATGGATGCAAACTGAAACAATTGTACTTCACAAATACCATCCTAATACCTTTCCGGATTGAGTATTTTTGGTGAATCTGATTGACAACCGATAAACTGAACTGTGCATATCTGCTCCATCCATAAGGTAAAGTTGCAGAATCTGCAACATCTAGATACATTGACAAATGATCCACGTTGTTCCCCTTAGGGAAAATGAGTATCCTCCTAGCAATGTGAGACTCAATGGTCAACAAAATGAAATAAATAAAATATATGCAGAGGATATAAAATATTAAAGATGTCAACATACCATTTATAGCCACCAACAACAAAAATATCTGAGTAAAGTTTCTTGGTATTAAGCCTGGAAAAATTGTCAATTGTCCATGTAAACCTTGCTGAAGGTGGATCATCCAACGGCTGAGGGTCCACTGGAGCCACATTCTCAGATTGCGCTATTAACATGATATAAATTTATAAATTGATTAATGCTATTAAAAGAAATGTCTTAAAAATTGAAAATGAACACTCTAGAGCAATAACTGAGCAACTCAATAACTAAGACACCATAAATTGACAGTTCCGCATTATCCAAACTTCAATTTCAGTAATTTCTCACAAAATTCCCTCCAATCAATCAATTAAGCTACCAAATCTAAAACTCCACTATGCCTCCTACAAAGAATAATGAACATTACACAACAAGAGTAAAATAATCCTGAACCTCACGCTCCACGCAATAAATTGTTCAGTATGAGCGAATGATTTAAATATATATTACATTATAGTGAAGATGAGAGTGAGGGTTTCGATTTTTATTTTTTTTGGCAGTCGGAGAGTTCACGTGCATTTTATCGGGAAACGAACTAAAGAACGGAAAAGAAAGATAGGATTGCATACCTTCCATGGGCTGAGGACCATCCACGAAGTCAGAATGTGGAACCAGCATCTCATCGTCCTCTTGCTGCTGCTAAAAAATTGAAAATAAAACCAAACAAATCAGAAACAAAAATGAGAAGAGCTCGGATCTGCTGATGGAAACCCTAGCATAAAATTTGCTAGGGACAAAAGAAAAAAAATTATGCTGAAACATACAGAGTAAAACATCCAAATTTCACTGTCACAAAAGAAAAAAGATAGGGAGAAAGAGGCAGATAGCAGGCAATCATCTACACTATCAAAATCAAATCGAATTGAATCAGAACTCAAGCAACAAACACAAGCATAAACAGAAAGATAAAGTGATAAGAAGCAGGAGCAAGCTCCATGTGAAGTTTCGGAAAATTACATCAAGCGGCGGAGGAGTCATCAGAGTCATGGGCGGTGAGATCGGTGGCGGTCCAATCACGACCGGAGAGATAACCGGAGGTTGCCGGGGCAAAGATTGAAGAGAGAAAGGGAGAGACGATGGGGAGAGTGCTGCGAGAAGAAGAGAAGAGCCAAGGGGTGGTTTTGTACGAAAGGGGACAATTTGGGGATTTTGTTCTCAAAGTTTGGAGAAAAAGTTTTGTGGATCGATCATTGGAGGGTAAATGAGGGATATTAATGTGAAGACAAACAACAGTTGCTCGTTCTGGTGTTTCTTCTAAATTTAGTCTTAGTAATGGGCCGAATTGGACTTAGAAAGGCCCAAGTCCAAGAAGATCAAGCCCAGACCAACTAAAAATTATCATATTTTTAAAAACCGACAAAACACATTGTTTTATATATAAATAAATGGATTCATGAAGGTCTTACTTTTGACTACACCACCAACCCTTTCATCTCGAAGGTTGATTTGTCAATACCAGACCCGATTCAGCAGAATAGCCGGTTCGGGTTATCATCCTAACTAAACTCCTCACGTAACCTAATTCAGTATGTACGGCATGGCATGGGTAATAAATCTCCCTCAAGCCTTAAAAAATGTCTGTATTTACCATAAGAATGGCGCAAAGACAAGTTTGGAGGATCAGTAAGTAGGCGTCCACGGGCAGAGTTACCGTGCTTCATCGCTTTCGGTATGACCCCGAAAAGTCAGCATCTTGAATTT
>JAOQMR010000005.1:27207069-27218030 GCA_027563865.1 Erythroxylum pelleterianum
ATGCTTGAAAATCGATTAGGACTTGGTTTTTTTAACATGTGAAGTATTAAAGTTTATGGATTAATTCCTTCCTCTGAGTTGAACTCTTTGTACCCATTTACCAATCATGTAAACGTCATCATTTTCTGGTGCGTACCTTGGGTTGATTGAATGGTAAGAGTGGAAGAAGTATGACTTGTAAACTGGTAAAGGGGACTTTGGTGTGGCACCATACTACCTTTCTCCTGTCAAACCTTGAAGCTTCATATTTGACCTTATTTAAGGAATCTAGGAAGAAGTCTATGTACATTCATTAATTGAACTTGTTCCATCTTCACAACTATGTTACTTGTAATATTGAATGAGGAGTTCTATCCAATATCCCTAAGGTATTTCACAAAGAAGAAAAATGTTTCACTTGTTTGGAGTAGCTTGTGCATTGGGTGCTCTACGTGAGCAAGCTAACGGAGCGAAGACAGTTAGAAATCTTGCAATTTATACTTTGTTGTGTTTTACTTGGGATCTATACTGTCTTGTTTTAGTCCTTTTACAGATGTCAAAACAAGGGAGTTCCTGCTGAGGAATTCTCGTGAGAAGCTTGAAAATGCTAATCCTTATAGGCTAGGACCTTTCAAGCCTAATTCCTACTTTCCAATATTATAGTTTAATCTATCTGGTAGTATTTAGTTTCTTTGCAACTTATCTGTTTGTGGAGCTCTTGAGTTCGAACTAGAACTATGGTTTGCACAAACAGCGTTTGTCATCAGCGTTTCCATTTCATGACTTGGTTTTCTGCATTTTAATTGTCCCCACCTTGAGCTGATGAAATCCGTATTTGCTTTTTCTTCTGCCTGTATTAGCCTTTTCTTTTGCAATGATGAATTTATAAGTTTCCCTTCTTTCTATAGAAAATAATTGTTTGCATATATTTTTTTCCTCTTTATTGTCAATACCATTACTTTTGATGCGCATGAATATCTATTGTGGCTTCAAATTTAGTTAAATGAGGTACTTCTTTCACTGTCTGCACTTTTATCAAAGTCAGAAGCTTAATGATGTAATTCGTTCTTATGTTTGCTTTACCGAGTGATGAAAAACTTCAGTACACGTTTTTAATTTCTGAAGGTGATTGTTGCAGTATTCCAGCACCTTTCTTAACTACTTCATAAGGAATTATGGATGCTAAGTTTGAAATGAGTTGGGAGCTGGAAACGCATGGTCTACTTAGATAGCCTATTAAATCAAGCCTGCCACTGTTCTCCTCTGGCTCATTTTGCTGACTCACTCAGCAAACGGAAGGAAATTGTAGGTGTACAGCTTAGCTTTCGCACCGGAGGTTTTATCAGTATTTGTCGTGGAGTAATATATGGTGACTTGCATCGGATAAACAGATCCGGGGAAGCTACTGATGAACGCCCAATTATGCGATGCTACAAAGAAGGAAAAAAAGAGAGATGTATTGCGTATTCCATTGGTTACTTGAAACGCTTATTTTAACTTCCGGGATTATCACGTTATTTCAGTTGTAGTGACCATGTGGAGCATTGAAAGCTGCTTTTATCCAATGGTAATTCAAAGGTTCAACTCTCAAAGTTTCAACTTACTTATGCATTTACAAAAAGGGGTTAATTGATATGAAAAGAAATATATAACTAATCATTAAATGGTAATGCCAAGCAGCTCGTGTGTAATGTTTAGCCCTATCAGAAAAGTCTCTATAGCTCGAAATGATTGGTAAGTAGAACAGAATGTCTTTGGGGCAAGTAAGAGAAGAAAAAATGCAAAAACGGAAAGGCTTCTGTTGCAACTGCCATCGGCGGGTGACCAAACGCTCCACAATGCCCTCCCACTTCTTCTCCTTTCAAGTTAAGCGTCAGCTGATGTCCCGAGTCCGTGTATTGTGGGTTTTGTTGTAGGCAATCTCATTATTAATATTTAAATTATGTTTTATAGAAAAATATTACCAGGCTAATGTTTGATTTTTGTTCATACCATTTACTTTTAACGGTAGTTAATTGAAAATAAAAAAAAGATAATTATGAACAACTTTTATTTTTCTTTTAAACAGCGAGTCAGGACTCAGGAGTCAATCGGCGGTCCAAACCTTTTATCTTCTCTTACAGGCAGCAGTAAAAAGTAAAAACAGCCCAAACAACACATACAGACAACGCACGCACGCTTTCGGCTTTCCCCCAACTTTCTCTCTCTTTCTTCCTTCCTCTTCGTCACCAACTCTTCTCAATTATTTCCTCTTCCTTCTTCTTCTTTCATACAAACAAACCAACTCTAGAAAACCCTCAGTCAACTTGAATTTTGGAATTGGATCTGCGAATCTCACAAGCTTGTGGATGTTGTAATGGCATCGGCTGCGAAAACGAGTAGTCGGTCTCGAGGAACGGGAGTCAAGGAAAATGGAGTCAAAGTGGAGGAAGGTCTCAATGTTTTCAAGTCCGATAAGTTCGACCCCGACGCTTTTGTTCAATCCAAGTGTTCTCTCAACGACAAGGTTTTCTTTGGCTTTTTCAATTTTATTTTCCCTCTGCTCAAGACAAAGTTATATTTTTTTCCCTATTTGCAGGAAATAAGGCAATTGTGCTCTTATCTTATGGATTTGAAGAAAGCTTCTGCTGAAGAAATGCGTAAAAGTGTTTATGCTAACTACACTGCTTTCATACGGTAAACAAGATAGGTTCTCCAATTATTTTGTTCTGGTTGGTTTATAAAATGAAATGGCTACTGAACTTGAGGCACAACTTTTTTTATTGGTTGTGTTGTACATTTGTGATTTGCGCTTGTGTGTTAATTGGGTGACTTCATCACATTTTTGTTGGAATTTTTATCTGTCTGTGGCTCGTATTTGTTCTGGCGCAGAATCTTAGGTATCACCTTAGAGTTTGGGATTTATAGTTGTTTTGACTTCTTGTTTACAGTACGTCGAAGGAGATTTCAGATTTAGAAGGGGAGCTTTCTTCAATCAGAAACCTGCTATCTACTCAGGCTACATTAATTCACAGTTTGGCAGAGGGAGTGCCAATTGATTCCCTATCTGTTAAACCTTCTGGGAGCATTGAGGCAGATGGATCATTGATTACAGAAGATAGAGAATCTTCTGAACTTGAAAAGTGGTCCGTGGAATTTCCTGATCTCCTGGATGTTTTGTTAGCTGAGAGGAGAGTGGATGAAGCTCTTGAAGCTCTTGATGAAGGAGAACATCTAGTCTCTGACGCAAAAGAGAAAAAGCTTTTGAATCCTGATGTGCTTACATCCTTACAGACATCTATCATGGAGCGCAGGAAAAAGTTGGGGGATCAACTTGCTGAAGCTGCTTGCCAACCTTCTACCCGTGGCAGCGAACTTCGTGCAGCTATATCAGCTCTTAAGAAGCTTGGTGATGGCCCTCGTGCTCATACTTTACTTCTTAATGCACATTACCAAAGATATCAGTATAACATGCAAAGCTTGCGCCCATCAAGTACATCATATGGAGGAGCATATACTGCTGCTCTATCACAGATAGTTTTCTCTGCTATTGCTCAAGCTGCTAGTGATTCATTGACAATCTTTGGTAAAGAACCAGCTTATGCTTCTGAGCTTGTGATGTGGGCTACAAGCCAAACGGAGACATTTGCTGTTCTTGTTAAAAGGCATGCATTAGCTTCATCAGCTGCTGCTGGAGGTTTACGAGCTGCTGCAGAATGCGTGCAAATAGCTTTGGGTCATTGCTCTTTGCTGGAAGCACGTGGCTTAGCACTTTGTCCTGTTCTTCTAAAACTTTTCCGGCCTAGTGTTGAGCAGGCATTAGATGCTAATCTTAAACGTATTGAAGAGAGCACTGCTGCTTTGGCTGCTGCTGATGATTGGTTGCTTACTTATACTCCTACAGGGACTCGACAACGTTCTTCTGTTACATCTCTTATTAATACTTCAGGATATCAGCACAAACTTACAAGTAGTGCTCATCGGTTTAATGTAATGGTCCAGGTCAGCATTGATTTCTCTCTCTCCGTACATTAAATGCATTATCAAGTTGAAAAGAGAATTATACTCATTTAAGAGACTGTTTTGTTTGAGAGTTCTAGCCCTCATGCACGGATGGTTTCTATAAATTAAATTGGTTACTGTTCTCTTTATGGATACTGACCAAGTAGACAATTTAACTTCCCTATTCCTGGCAAGAAAATGTGACCTGGTTAATTGAAAGTCTTCACATTCTTTTAGGCACAATATCACTGGCAAATGCTTATGGTTGACATAGTCCTTCAAAGTTAGGCTTGTGCTTCAATTATCTTGATTGTTTTTAGTTCTCTCTCTCTCTTTGTTGAGAAAATTTCAACAGAACAAGCATTGAAAGGTGCTTTCTGCTTGTCTCTCATCTTCTCATTCATACTGATGTGAAAGTCATCTGTATTCAGTGTTTAATTTCTGTAAAGATACATTACCATTTACTAATCTTTGTGATGCTTCTAAGTTGAGTCATACTTCATGTGATATATCTGGTTTCTAATTGATGTTGATTGATTCTTCTTTCATCTGGGTAATCATTTCTCCAGGATTTCTTTGAGGATGTAGGACCACTATTAAGTATGCAGTTAGGAGGGCAGACATTGGAAGGTTTGTTTCAAGTATTCAACTCGTATATCAACATGCTCATAAAAGCATTACCAGGTTCGATGGAAGAAGAAGCAAATTTAGAAGGTTTTGGAAGTAAAATTGTGAGAATGGCCGAGACTGAGGCCCAACAGATAGCATTGCTAGCCAATGCGTCATTACTAGCAGATGAACTATTGCCTCGTGCAGCCATGAAACTATCTCTTGTAACTCAGGGTAATTATAAGGACGATCACCGAAGGCGACCTTTAGACAGACAAAATCGACATCCTGAACAACGGGAATGGAGGAAACGACTCGTCAGCTCAGTTGACAGATTAAAAGATACTTTCTGTCGACAGCATGCGCTAGATCTCATTTTTACAGAGGATGGTGACAGCCATCTTACAGCAGAAATGTATATAAACATGGATGGCAATGCAGATGAGGTGGATTGGTTTCCATCTCTAATATTTCAGGTACTTTCTATAGTTATTGATGCTCTGATAAACCACCACTTCCCCGTTCCCTCAATGCGAGTGTGTGTGCGCTGTCTCTTTCTCTCTCACTCTATCTTCATGATAAATGTATAGAAATGTTATCCTTAGTGCCTCCATTGTTGTCGTGTCAATGCTTTAAATTGTCGATGATATAATCAATGATTTGTGGTTTGCATGGAAGAATCTGAATAGAAAGGATTCGTAACTCGTTGAGTGTTCTTATTAAACCCTCCTTTGTTCAAATTGGAAAAAGATTTGAAGCTTTTCTAGATGGCAATATCATTGTTCACCAGGAAGCAATTACTTGGGATCAGTTATTGAAACTTTTATTGTTTACTTCTAACCCTCCATATGTATTGAAAGTCAGTTCTTTTTTTGTAATACATTTTATGGCTACATGTTCAATAAAACTTGATAACATGCCTGGCAAGGTGCTTGTTTTGGAGCCATACACCTTTTTATTTGAAGACATCTTTGGTCATGGATCCCTGTTCATATTCTATTTCCTTTAAATTATGAATGTACAATCTTTGCTATCTTTATAAGGCCTTCCATCTTGGAGTTGATGAAATCATTTATCAGGGTTTGAGGAAAAAAGATGTTATTACTGAGTAAGTGGTAGGAATTGATTGGTATCATTGTGTCAATGGATGCTTAAGTCAAATTAGGAAAATCATTTGTTGTATCCCACAATTTAACATTGGTTTGAAGGTCTCAATGGGAGCAGGCATGCAGTTTCTAATGGATAAAGCTGTTAACCCTAGTTTGTTCATCTCTGGAGAACACAATCCTCTCGTTCTTTTGAAAGTATGTGCCCCTGTTGTCAACTCATTGTTGCTTTGTGTAATACTACGCAAAGCTTGTTGCCAAAGATCCTCAACATTTGTCTTTGAATGAACTTCCATCTCACTGATATCTCCTCTGGTTTCTAAAACTCTCATAATGCTTACCTCTCTTCTTAGCAATCCTAGTGGTGGATGTTATCATGGTTAAACACACCACACCTTCCAGGTAAGGATTTCAAACACTCATTTAAAAGACACCACATCTTCCAGATGAGGATTTTGATCACTCATTTAAAATTAGTAAGTATCCTTCCCTGTCTACCCAAGAAGTTATCTTTCATATGTCCATGTGACATTTAAAATTCCTAACAAATGCTGGAGAGAAGTTTGCTCATTGCTTCCTAGAGGAAGCAGACACGAGTCACAAGATCTTTGACAATGAACATGAACACATTCCTTTTGATATGGAAGAATGTAAAGCAAGATAACTCTTGACCTCTGTCTGACATCAATCGATTATTCCATTTGAGATTCTTTTTCACCGTGGAAGGGATTAGACCCTAGGAGACGGGAAACGGGAATCAAACAGGACCCTAAGGTCCTGGGTGGGTTGCCTATTTCTCGTCCCCATTTTAGGTAGTTTTGAGATTGATACTTGTTGTTCAATAGTGATAGATATTCCCTTTTCCCATTTTGAGGTTGTTTTGAGATAGATATTTGTTGTTCAATAGAGATCCAAATTGTTCTGTTGTTGGGATTTTCTTTTGTAGATATCATCACTTTTCATTATAGTGAAAATATTCAGTTTTGCTTTGAAACAAGTCATGCTCCTCGTGTTGATATCTTTGAGTTTTTACTTGTACTTTTATCTGTTGATACTGGAATGTGCTATGTAATAGTCTAGGATTGGGCTATTTCTTGATAATGAAATGGATTCACATGATTTATGTGTCCACATATTTCTTTTGATTTCTTTGTCTCGGTTTATTCGTAAATAGCGTTTTACAATGTTCTTGTTTACATGACTTCGATGCTAAGTTTCAGCATTTTAGGTCTGGATATTACATATTGAATCACCTAAAAGTGCAAATGTATATGCACATGCATTAAAGACTACTAAATTTTCTTTCCTCGATTTCTCTTTGACAGCTAACAATTGTCACTCTTTCTAAATTTGTTAAATGCAGGAACTTTTTCTGAAACTGAACCGGATGGCTAGTATAGCAGCTGATATGTTTGTAGGTAGGGAACGATTTGCTACATTGCTGTTGATGAGGCTTACAGAAACAGTTATCTTATGGCTTTCAGAAGATCAAAGCTTTTGGGATGATATTGAGGATGGCCCAAGACCTCTAGGCCCTCTTGGTCTACGACAGGCACGCAAATCTTGCATCACTTCTTCATAAGTTTTAGTTTCTGAATTGGTTGCTAATCTGCAGCATTTTCTTGTATATTTTTCAGTTTTACTTGGATATGAAGTTTGTTTTGTGCTTTGCTTCCCAAGGACGCTATTTGTCAAGAAATTTGCATAGAGTTGTCAATGAGATCATTTCTAAAGGTATCGCAGCATTTTCAGCCACGGGGTTTGATCCAGATAGGTACGGATGCTAGTTTCTTCCTTTTCTTTTCCCTTTTATTATGAATACGAATTTACGTTAATTGTCCTGTGTTTGCCATTTAAATCTGCATGAACTTTATTTGTACAATTTGAAGTTATGGTGGAATTTTGAGATCAATGAGATTTAGTCCACCCACTTCCAAAGCACGTGGAAATAGTGCCACTTCAATATGATATAGTTGTGAAACTTTGGACTTAACATCATTATTGCGTGACCAATGGGAATGCCTAGGAATTTCAAAAGTTGTCAGAACTGTGAGTAAAAGATATCGAGCTCTCAAATAATTTCACCAATCCCATAGAAACTCCTTTGGACAATAAATTGTGAATTTTTATTTATTATCCAATCTTACTAATAAGTAATATGGACAAATTTTTAATATTTTATTTATAATTCATAATTTTTAAATATATAGAAATTGATTGATTTATATTTACTGTTAATCAACATTTATTTATTGATTTTTTAGTCATATCTACTAATATTCTCGAAATCAATGTTGATTAATTTTCTTTTCATATTAGCTTGTTGGATTTAGTGTTAGTGCTGATTAATTTTTTTTATGTTTTATTAGTTAGTCATTGTTAGAGTTAATTAAATTTTTTTTGTCATATCAGTTGCTAGACTTGGTGCTAATATGAAATAATTTTTTATATTTCATTGGATTCGTTGGACTTCGTAATGAATAATTATGATTATTAATAAATTACTTATAAAGCATATATTTATAATTTTATTTATTAATAATAAATATCAAATTAATTATTAACATGAATTAAGTACAAATGAGATATTGGTAACTTATTTACTAGTATTATTACGTAATATATAAAAATATATTGAAAATTTTAATTTATTATCATGTTATCATATTATGTATTATTAATAAAAATCAATATAGTAAGTTATTGATTAAATAAATTAACATTATATATTACACACTTATTGATACTTTTAATATTAGTGATAAAATGTTAATATCATAAATCAATAAAGTAATGAAAATTTATACGATTTTATTTATTAATATTACAAATCAATAAAACTAATTAGTAATTATTTATAAAACTATGAATTATAGATAAAATATGAGAAAATTTTCATCTTATTTAGTATCATAATAAATAAAAATCTTACTTAAGGACTTAATTTATTATAAAATATTAATAAATTAACTTGACCTATTAAAATTTTAATACCTTTTAATGTAAGTATTAATATGTGAATAAGATAAATTAATAAAATATAAGAATTTTTACTATTTCATTTATTAACAGTGAAAATTGATTATTGCTTATTTATAAAAATATGAGTTGTAAATAAAATATGAGAAATTGATCATCTTATTTATCGGTAATAGTACATAATAAATAAACATTTTGTGAAAATTTAAATTATTTATTAAACTAATAAATATGATAAGTTGATATGTATTAACTATTAATAAAGTGATTTAATGATACATATTGTATACTATTATATTATTAATATAAATAATAGTTATTTAGATATGATAAATCAGTAAATTAATATGTTGGATATATACTATCCCTGTGCTATAACTCCTAATAGGTTTCTTGTGGTTTGTCAACTTCCAATCACACCCCTCTATGACGTGGTTGTTTACTTTAAATAAAGTTTGCCACATGTGTACTCCATTAACATTTTTAATAATATTAACGGAGAGCGTTTGAGGAAACTATGAGGGTTTCTCACGAGATTTGTGAAAAATAGGAGGTTTTGGTAGAATTGATGAAATCACATGGGAGATTGGTGTTTTTAACTCTTCATAACTAAAATTCTTTCACAACTATTAATGAAAATGGCCTATAGGAGAAAAGGGAATAAACTCGGGTTTGGATAATTAGGTATTGTGAAAACACTAATTGCTATACGAAAATAGGCAATTTCAGTGTTAGATGAGGTGGCTTTATAGAGAAGGTAAAATTTCATTTCTGGGGTGGAGTTCATGTTTATCCAGTTACGAGAAGCTCTGGTTTCTTCTATCAATGTATAATATCTGAAGAATCTAGTTCAATATTCGCTTGTCTGAAGAGGAGCAAGTCTCGAATTAGACGAGGGACAACGCAGGTCATGTTAAAGATGACATCTATAATAGTGGAGGTGCTGAATTCCCATTGTCTCCTGATCCACAAATCATATCACGTTTCTTGTTGATGAGTTATTGAAAATTATAAATTTTTCATAGTAAGTTAGAAAGAAAGTCATTATGTATTTCCCTGTCGAAAAGTTAGATTCTGTCCTGATCCAGTTGTTGCTAATTCATCTAATTCTGCCTGGAGCAAGAACAAATTTGTTGGTTATGGAGACGAGTGGTACACTATAATTGTTAGAATGGACCATTAACATGATAACTCATCTTCATTATTTAGCTTGCAAATGTGTAATTAACATATGATATAATCCTCAGCAACGAGTCACTTGAGCGCCGCTTCTATCTTACTGCACTGTTCCTTCGGGTGTCTAGTTATTTTTGGTTTTCATCTGGGATGGGTGGGGGCTCCTGGTCAGTGAATTGGTTTTGTTTACTTGATTGGAGGCAGCAAATCGATAGGGCATAAGTTCCTAGATATTTTAGAACATACAGAATTGAAGTATTTAGCTTTTTGTGGGCTGAGATCTATGATTTTGGATGCCAGCATACTGCCAGAAGATGACTGGTTCAACGACATTTGTCAAGAAGCCGTGGAAAGATTAAGTGGAAAGCCAAAAGCCATTGATGGGGATCGTGAACTTAACAGCCCAACAGCCTCTGTCTCAGCACAGTCAATATCATCTGTCAGATCTCACGGAAGCTCCTGAGGGAATGTTTTAACTCCCTTGTAAAGTAGACTCTAAGCAGAGTGCGTTGTAATCAGATTGCCACATTCTTTATTTTGTTCATTTTCACCCCCCTCTTTCTTCCAGTTACGTGTTACCTTTATTTTTGTGGGTTGGGGTTTTTATGCAAGGCAGAATTCTTTCTTGGACATTGATTTAGGATTTGAGCCTGTAAATGTTGATACTTTTATTTGATGCTGAATCAAAATGTATAATCATTTTTTGACTATCATGGTGTTATCTGTTCATTATCTATTTTGGCTATCATTTTTTTTTTGGTTGATATTCAATTTATGCAGGCAGCCATAACACTTCGTATTGGTGAGTCATGGTCGGTAGCGTGTGCCCTTGGTTTCTTTGGATTTCCTTCTCCCAAAGTTGAGAATTAGCCTTCCTTGATGTACACTTTTACCATTTGAAAGTTTACCATTTTTTTAGCCTTTCAACAATCTTACTAAATTGCTTCTCACGAAAAAGATCTTTTCTTTTACAAGAACCTTTAACTACATTTGATAAGCTTGAGACTGTGTTAAACAACAAAGTAACATGTACATGATTCTTGGCCACCCTTACAAGTGGTTATTGCAATTGGTGAGAAAAACAATGAATATAGTGAGTTGAATTATTTTCTTTTAAAATCAAAGTCTTCA
>JAOQMR010000005.1:27257275-27269841 GCA_027563865.1 Erythroxylum pelleterianum
ACTATAAATTAAATTTAAAATGATACATACATACATAATAATTCATTTCAAAATTTTAAAAATATATCCAAACATTATCATTTTAATAAAAGTGCTTTTTATTTTTCTATTGCCAAACAGTCTACCGTATGAAGCTCTTTCAAAAAAGCTGGTTTTTTAATTGACAGTCAAACAGTCAACTGGCTTATTAAAAAAGCTCTTCTGAAAAAAGTTCTACTGACAAAAGCTCTAATAACAAAAGCTCTACTGATATAAGCTCATCCAAACAGACACTTAGACCTAATCATATAGCCGGCAATACTAACACTTTACTCACATAACATGGATTACATCCAACATTTGAGGGAAAAAAAGAGAGCATATTGTAAAGATCAGAAGTTGAAAAGAACTATCGAGTGGATTAACCTGGATTACATCCAACATTTGAAAAAAAGAACATATTGTAAAGATTGGAAGTTGAAAAGAACTATTGAGTGGGCCGCTACAACCCTTGGGATGGTGACCCGAATCCTTCATATCTGCGAAGTCAATGAAACATCTTCCTCAACGTGGTCTATAACTTGAGGAACACAGATTCTTCAATAGCCGAGACTTCCCCAATTTTCTTTAGAGCCTCCTTGTTTGGAGCTTCATTTACACCAATTGCCATTATTGCCTGCTCTCTCTTTCCCGTCCTTCCCACACTCATGAAGCTTACGTTCACATTTTGGTCACCAAGAATGTTTCCAACCTGACCGATCATGCCCGGTTGATCAACCTGCCTACAGAGTATGAGGCTGCCTTCCAGACTCACACCTACGCTAAACGAACCGACTCGCGTCAGGTGAGGAACACCGTACCTCACCCTCCCCTCGATGCTTATCTCTCCGTTGTCCGAAACAGCACCTGCAAACTTAGAATCCACGTGGGATATCTTTAACTGGATTGAGTGAATTGGCAATTGAGGATACGTGTCAACTACTACTCGTTCCTCGTTGATCCTGAGTCCTTTTTGCTTGGCTACGAAATCGGCATTGACAAGGTTGATGTATGAAGTTGATATAGGTTCAATAATCCCTTTGGTGATCATGGCCCTGAGTAGTCTTGTGTCCATGTCATCTGGGCCTCTTGCAGACTTGTAAGCTACCTTCACCGATCTGATTCCGTCCCCACCTGACACTAATTGTACTGCTATCCTTCCTAGCTTCTCAGCTAACAGAACATAAGGAGCTAGTTCTGACAAAACCTCGGGAGGCACCATTGGAGCATTCACAGCAGTTGCAGAAAGTTCTCCTTTCAATGCATCAATAACAGCTTCTGCTATTTCAATAGCTACACCTTCCTGAGAGAGATCATCTTCCAAGTTAATATGTCGCACAGCTCAAGACATACAAGAAACGTAATAGTGGTGGGATTAGGAAGGCAGTCATACACCTGTGCTTCTTTAGTGCTGGCTCCAAGATGAGGCGTAACAATGACTTTCTCATTTTTCACCAATTTGCAATCTTTAGATGGAGGCTCCTCCGCGAATACATCAAGTGCCGCCTATAAAAAGAGAAAAAAGAAAATCATTCTTGTATAAGGTGCCAATTGAGGGCCTAAATTTGTGAAACCTTCTGAACCAAAGAGAGGCATTGCATAATATGAACTAGTAGCATGTAGCACAACCTGAGCAACTTTTCCGCTGTCAAGGGCTCTCAACAATGCATCTTCATCAATAACTCCACCTCTAGCTACATTAATGATGCGTACTCCTTTCTTCATCTTTTCAAAGGTGTCATCGTTGAACATGTTTTTAGTATTAGGAGTGAGCGGCGTATGAGTTGAGATGAAATCAGCAGTAGAGATGGCTTGATCAAAAGAGACCAACTCTACACCTATGGCACGGGCTCTGTCAACTGGCGCATAAGGATCATGAGCAATGACGTACATACCTAAACCCTTGGCTCGTCTTGCAACTTCATATCCAACTTTACCAAATCCCAGAACACCCAATGTCTTGCCCACCATAGATACCCCAACGTACTTGTTTCGTTGCCATTTGCCTGCAAAACTTTGACGGGATCACTTATTGAATTTCATCTCATGCTATCTAAAAATAGCAGTTTTGGTTTTCAATGACGCAATGGTTGATCATTTTGGTTTGTGATCTATATGACACTGTTGTTTTCATATGTCCTTTCCCTCATAGCTAGTGTTTGTTGGAACATAAAAGATGGATTAATCTTCTAGTCCAAGATCATAGCAGGTAATTCAGATTCTCGGTCTAATATTATTCTGTCTTATTTTATCTCACAGAATTTCAGCCATTTATTTTGTGAGACCTACGTGGGATTCACATAAATAAATGGCTGAAATTTATTGGATATAATAAGACACTATAATATTAGACAAAAAATCTGAATTCATCTGCAGGTCGTCACAACTGGTTATCATCGGGTATGTATAATAATGTTAAATACAATAAGCAAATTGCCTAGGTAACAAGTTGCTCAAAACTTAGCATCACAATCAGATAATAAATTCGTTGAAATTTGGGGGTGTTTAACTTTAATGTTTGATAGGCTCGTGACCTTCTTTGTCCAATAATTTAGCCAAATATCCAAGAGTTGAAAAAGAAACTTCCTTCCCACTCACACAACATGTCATGCGTAGTTGCCAATGGGGCCACTTTACTAAAATTCACTTGAATTCTTCACCAAAACTTAAAAAGGCTATAAATAAAAAGTATTCAAATTTCCTTGGATTGCAACAATTATGTATTTATAAATATACGTAGGGTAAGTAACAAATCAATATCTTGTTTAATTAGTGACGAAAAGCAAAAAAGAAAATTTAACAAAAATGTTCCTTTGTCATCGTAAGTTTATATATTTAAATTAAGGATAATTTTTCGTAAAAAATATAAAAAAATGCATATATTGTGGTCCTCTTCTTACTCCCACAAATTAAAGAGCTTGTGTCCTATTTTGAAATCGAATTTAACATGTAAAAAATGAAATTGATTTTTCTTCATTTTATCTGTTGAAAGGTTACAACTTTCATTCACAAATCCTAGTCCTTGAGTAACAGAAAAACAGTCTAATTTTTACTAGAATATATAAATATTAAATTTTAACAATATCGAGCTTGATTACTTCTTACATTAAACACGTGTTAATATTAAGCTTCATCACTGTCCTTTTGGATAAAAAGGGTGAAATTAATTAAGAAAAATACCAGCTTTCATGGAGGCATCGGCCTGAGAGACGTTTCGAGCCATAGCTGCGAGCAAAGCGATGCCATGCTCAGCCGCCGCGATGGTGTTGGCAGTTGGGGCATTAACCACCAAGCAACCGAACTCCGTAGCAGCTTGCAGATCCACATTGTCAATCCCAACACCTGCTCTTCCCACCACCTTCAAGCGTCCTTTTCCGGCCTCGAGCACCTCTCTCGTCACCTTAGTCCAACTCCTCACGATCAACGCGTCGCAAGACGCGACCTTTTTTCGAAGATCCTCCGGCAAAATGTCATACGAACAGTCCACGTTGCCAAACTTTCGTAAAAGGTCGATACCCGCGCTTCCAAGCTTCTCGGAGACCAATATGGTCGGCTTTGATTCTTCAGATGATGAGGTTGGTGAAAGTGATGTCTCGCTTGATAATTCTTCGGTCTTTATTGCGCTGTTGATGGATAGACAACGGTGAGTTGTACAACGAGAATGGGAGACTTTTGTGCTTGATTTGCTGGAAAAGGGAGTGTTATGGAGGAAGAAGAAGCGGCAAGTGGGTGCTGGTAGTTTAAAAGAGCGGGAAGCGGTGGTGGAAGGTGGTGTTAAGATGGTTTTGGTGGTGGAAGCCATAGCGAGGTGGTGTTTTTTTTTTTTTTTTTCAAAAACTAAATTTGCGCAGATCTTTAGTTGCTTATGTGCTTGAAGAGAGTGTTTTGTGTGTGCACTTCTACGGGGGATTGGTAGTGAAAGGAAAAGGATAATCCTTGGGACAGTTATTTTAGCTGGTTAACTTTTCCAGCAATTCTGGTCATATGATCGTTGTCAGAGTGTACAAATTTTCCAAACTACCTTGAAACTCGGAAACAGCTAATTTAGATTCTTCATCCTTTTGAGCACTCGTTTGCAAACAGCTTATCCGATGTTTTTAATTGATTAACACAAGTTAACTATTTGATTTTTTTTTGGTAAGTAAAGAGCTAACAACTTTAATTCTAATAAGCTGAATTTAAAAAAACTTTATAAGAGTAGCATTTTTATGTTTAGCCAAAAATTAATAAGTATAAAATCAATTATACACTTTTCGTAATTTTTAAATTATGCTAATTATGCTATATAGTGAAATTATAGGTAATTCAAACTAAAAATTATATGTAACTAAAAACCATGCATGTATTTTATAGTAATAAATTTTTTTACATTAAACTAAGTTTTTTAGTTACAAAACTTAGGAGTATGTATTATGCTAGTGACAAAATTTTTTTACTAATGAAATAAGTTTTCTAGTTACAGCATAAAAAATATGCTACGGCGACAAAATTTTTAAGAATGTTCTATGTTTTTTATTAGAGTTAAAAACTTAATTTTTGTAAAATTATATATTTAATCATGGTCTTATAATTTTTTTTAAAAAAAATCATGCCCTCATAAGTCATTTTATACTTAAACAACTAATACTAAATAATTAATTTTATCAAACATCTTTAATAAATAGCTAATCTTTTTCGCTGGTCAAATTAACTATTAGCTAGCCACTGATATAATTAACTAATAGTTAATACAATCTGTTGATTGTCAAACAAGGCCTAAGATTGCTACACATTTTAGGCGTTCAGAAATGTTTTAGCTTGGTGGAATTGGATTCATTGTGACATTATTTATTTATATGTATTTTAATGTTATTATTATTTTTAAAAATTTTGAAAATTGATTAAAAATATTCTCAAAGGGTAATAATAATAATAACAACAACAACAATAACAACGACGACGACGACGACGACGACAACAACAACAACAATAATAATAAATCTTTAGAATAAATAATATGCACTTAAATTATATTTTATTCGTCATTATGATCTTCAAATTATATTTAAGTATTATTTTTACTAGAGCTTACATTAAGAAGAAATATCAATGTAGTTATAAAAAAAAGCATACTTTTTTTATTATAGAAGATACCTGGTATTAAAAACTAAAGTATGCATATACTTAAATAAATATATGTTTGTTTATTGAAGAACAAATTCACAAAATTTACTTGTGTATACGGAAGTCAATTGAATATTTTATCCTTAAATTTACTATCGTACATAAGAACGATTATTTTTTGTACTATTTATGGCTTAGTTTATTTAGAATAAGCTTAATTAATAGTATTCGGATATGATGTGAACTATACGAAGATATCCAAATAAATCAACATATGATTTGTTATTTTAGAGTAGTTTAGGATAATGTTTGATTTTCTTAATTATTATTATTATTATTTAATTTTGGTACTACTTATGACTTGTTTTACTTAGCATAAGTTTAATTCATAATATTTAGATACAATATGAACTATATTAAAATAGTTGAATATGCCAAAATATGATTTGTTATTCAAAACTAATTTAGGATAATGTTTGATTTTCTTGATTAGTATTGTTTTAAAAAAATTTCCTCCCAAATTTTATTGAGTTTTGAAAAGATTGTTTTTAAATATTCATCATAAATTAATTATGTATTTATAACGATAAATATGAAGAGTAAATTAATTTTATATTCATTTCTAATTAGAATAATGGATGATAAAAGTATGAAATTATACACTATGGTCATGCATGAATAAGCTAGTAAAATCACACATTAACATTTATAACATTAAGTGATTATGATGTATTATTAGATGTCAATCTTAATTTATGATTATACTTTATTCTATTAGAAAATGAAGTTTTAATTTATAAATTAATCAACATTAATATTTATATCTATTGCTGATATATTGAAACTTAATGGCTCACGTATATTGTAATTGGATAAAAAAATTACTTTGAATTAAGTTACAATTAACTTTGAAGCTTAGCAAGTTAAAATCTAGATACGAGATCTTCAAATTTGATAAGTTTTAAATATATTGATACATCAGAACTAAAACAAACAACTAACAACTAAAACTAACACCGATCAAGTCCGCTTCAAGAAGGGTGGATAGCTCCACAAGATGAGAATCTCATATTGAACATCCAAGATCCCTCTTAAACCCCTGTTTGGCTAAGAAATAGGCATAAAATTTTGCCTCACAATAAATATATTTGATATTACACTCCCAATTACCCTTGATCAGAGCCCGACAATGCTCTACCAGAGCTCCAAGTGGGTGGTGACTGATATATTCTTAATTGATTATGAATTTATCTATAACATTTAATAATTATTGCTATAAAAATACTTAAGATACTCACTTTGACTCATATGTGATTTTAGGTAATATTCAAAAGCAAAGAAGTTAAAGTGAGTCAAAAGCACGATATTTGGGTCATTTTTCGAAGATTAATATTCACTTGTCCTCGTGGAATAAGAAGGAGAAAAATTAGAGCAAAGAAGAGAATACTTGGAGAAGGTTGGACGTAGAATCCAGTGCCACAAGATTGTGGCCACGATCGTGACAGAAGAATGATGGAGTGCCCAGAAGCTTCTAAACCCAACTTATCGAGGGTTTTTGCAGATATTTTGGGCCATTTAAAACCTAGTTTTTACCCTAATTGGAGTTAACAATAAAAAGAAAAGAATGAAACCCTAAAAAGGGGCTCCATTTTGGCTACATTGGGGAGAAGAGAAGGTTTTACGAGAGAGTAGTAACAAGAGGGTCTTCGGTGGAGGCTCTTAGGGGTTGAAGCGATTTCTTCTTGGGAGCTCTTGGTTTTAATGAAGAAGAGGAGCAAAGCTCTCAACTGTGAGAGATCTATGGAGGGGTAGCTTTTCCGACGGCAGTTCAAAGGTGCGATCGATGCTGACGACCCAGTTAAGCATATTTCTTCTTTGTATTTGTTGTTTATTTCTTTCTCTTATGGATTGATTATGGTATCCTATGTTTAATGTTTGGGTCTTGTGTAAGAATGATTGAATAAAATATTTGATTGTTTTCATGCATGAACCCAATGTTAGAATCGAATACAATATGTAGTTGTTGTTTCTCCAATTCATTTGTGGCAACTAATGGTTCTGAATCATTAGGAATAACATAACTTAGGTTAAATAATCCAAGCTTGTGTGATTATTGCTTAGAGTGGTCTGTTTTTCTCACTCGTAAAGCAGCTATCTGATTAAACTTAGCGAGCTTCTCTTAGGTTATCCGATAGCTAGGTTAATTAACGAACTTTTCTTAATTAACCAAAACCTAAGGAAAAACCAGAATTAATAGAGCTTGTTGTTAATCTCCGACCAATAGTTCAAAGAGAGGTAAAGAACAACAAATTAATGAAATATGTCTAATTAGGGTTTAAGCCGAGATTGAATCAAAGAATCAGATCTCTATCGAATTTCCCACTTTTATCATTTTTAATGTTTTCTTTTATTTGTTTTAACTAGGTTAATTTTACTTTATTTTGTTATCAAACCAAACAAAGCCCCCAAGACCTAAATACCAATTATTTTCATAACAAAGTGTCACGACTCGGAACCACATCGGGCACATGAAAACCACCGCATACCCAGGCTAAGGATACTCACGGTACCCTTAACCTGACTATGCAAGGCTAATTGAATATCCTTTGAAAACATTTGGACAACACAATGGCTATATTTTGAAAATCCCAAAACTTAATTAAAATACTTGTAAATCAGTTTTAAACGCGTTTCTATATTTACATTTAAAACTCTACCACAACTTCTGGACTTTAAAGTCCACTCAAGAGTGATCTCAACAATAGCACAAAAGGTTCATACATAAAGTTATTTACAAACTACAAGACAGTCAAGAGTTAATTTACAAAATCATAAAGCATATCAACATAACCAACTTAATAAAAAAAAGTTCATAGGCACTATACAACAAAAGTTCAAATAGAGACTACCCATATGCGATAATGCCCTGAAAATGTCAAAAGACTACAAGATTCACTCAGAGCTTCAAGCTCACCAAATTAACCTACATGGTTGGAAAGCGGAGGGGGTGAGTACACTATGTACTCAGTGAGCAGGAAAAACATATATCGCAAACAGAACCCGATACACACCAAGACGGTCTAGATAACATAAGGACGGGTTTTTCACGCATCTAGCATGCACATAACCACCTATTAAGTGAACATATATGACATAGAAACACATAGGCCTAGCTTATGACTCAACATATACTAGTTAGGAACCTCATAGGCCTAGCCTATTAATCACTCATCTAGGTTCTAGTTCCAGTATACAAAAACAGAAAAGTATCACATGTATAAATCAAATCTTGTCAGGAAAACAAATCTCAGAATAGGCCAAACAATCATGTGTGTTGCCACTAGTCGGCCAAACTAGTGTGCACACTCATCGATTCCCAGTATTGGCTCGACTTTTATCCGTGGTGAGTCCAAACAACTGTCTATAAGAGCATCATAACCCCTAGGTGATGACCTCGTCGGTGACCAGACCTTTAGGTGTACAATCACTCGTAAGTCCCGTAGAAAGGTATTGATATGGGAACTTAACTTTTATGTACTAGAGTTAAGGATACGGGGGTCGCTTAATCTGTTATGCCTAGCACACAAATGGCCAATTGTTACCTCACCAATTATAAAAGTCATATACAAATATTAAGTTCTAAAATCAAGTAAGGCACCATGCCTTTATTTATCGGTCCAACCGATAAAATGGAACCTTACCATGAGTTTAAACTAAAAGAGAACACATACACTCAACATACATGACTCGATTATACATATGTAAATTCCAAAACATTATTTCATGCAATAAAAGTTATCTTTTGCACTCCAAGTGTAAAGTGTTATTCAAAACAATATCATTTCTTAAATACACAAGGATGTTAGCATACATTTGAGATTCAATTCTACTATGCATTACCTAGGTTCAAAATTCACATACAAGTCATCATGCATGTCTTGGGATGTCCTAATCTCATTTGAGAGATATGATTTCCCCAACTCGCCTCAAAAGAAGGTGTACACTCCTTTAACTTCAACAATCCTCGATACGAGCTCATTGATCCACAACTTCTGAGCCTATATACATACAAATATATAATGTATTTACTACTTAAATATGTATCTCATATTCATACACCACCACAACCAAATTCATCTCTAATCAATCATCATATATATTTTTATGGCATATCAATAATTCACTTACTAATTTAGCTCAATGTCTCCTCAACCATCAAGCTAACCTAACCTTATGTGCAACGTTTACATCCTTTTCTTCCTAATGTTCCTTTATGAATAAGTTGTCTTCTTTTAATCATAACTCTTTCTACAAAAATCCAATTGCCATGATTGTTTGTGCCCCTCAAAACTAGACTTCCATTAGTATTAATATATCCAAAAATTACACAAACAACATCTCCCTTTAAAATATAATCTTCATCCAAATTATGTCCTGTTTCTGGCATGAAACAAACTGGCAACTAATTCTCAACCCTCTATAAATCATTATCAATACATCTCTTAACAAAAATGTTTCATAGAAGTATTAATAAGACATCAATAATCATTTTTCATATTTTATACTTTCACTAATTCGGACTCATTCTAAAAAATCATGAAATAATACAAGGTTCCTGCATAGGGGTCTATCACAGTCAGTATTAGGGAAACAAGCATAACTCAAGCTCTAGTCACTATTTTGTCAAGCCACTTTCACAAAGGTCAAGTTAAGACCTATATCTACAACTTTCATTCTTCTAGTTTCTTCAAATTCGTTCTCTAAGAATATGAAAGATAGATCAAAAGAGTAAGATGAATTGAAACCAGAATTTCAACTTACTTTGATAACTTCTTTCCTTCTCCTCTTCTCTTCCCTTTTTCTTTCCTTCTCTTCTCATTTTTATTTTTCTCTCTCTTCTAACCTTATGGACGACCTCCACTCTCACTTCTATTGCCTTTTTCATCCATTTTCTCTAGAAAATTCGAGAAGATCAAACTAATTCATATGTTACCATTCCATTGATCCATGTGTCACCATTATATTGGTACATATTTTATCCTTCTATTGGTCCATATATCACTATTATATTGGTCCATGTGTCACTTACTTTAGGCTCCACATGTCACTCATTTAAGCCTCCACATGTTACTACTTGTAAGGCTACACATGTTAGCAAATATAAGGCTATATAAGTCATCATTTGTAAAGCTACATATGCCACCACTCTAAAGCTCCACATGTCACAAGTCTAAAGTGCCATTTGTCACAAATTTAAAGGATCACTTGTCCCTCCTATACTCAAACCACTTGTCATCTAATTAACTAAGCCATTTGTCACTTATTCCCAATGCCACATATCACTATTTCATAGGCCTAGTCAACCTAAATTCCCATGTATCAAATTTTCTTGCTCTATAACATTTTTTTAAAACTAGTTGCACATATCACATCATCAATTACTCAATTGTAACGATAAATTTCCAATTCACTAATTATAGTCCATCAAAACAAAATTTAAGACAAAATCAATACATAATTACATCATGGTTAGTAAAAACCTTTCATACCCTGGAATATGTCAATTGAGGGCATATACTATCTTGCAATGTTTTCTAAATCATGGTTCATATGTGTATACGAATATTATGCATGTGAATGAAATACATCTCATAACTTTTTAAATGAAATAAACCTTGTGACTCAATCTAACAATTTAATCTCTTAATAATTTTAGGAGACGGGATATTACAACTCTCCCCCCTTAAGAAATTTCATCCTCGAAATTCTTACTTGACTGATCAAACAGATGGGGGTAATGCTATCACTGTAAAATAAAAAAAGACATTGTTTAATAAAATAGATTGAACTAAGCCTAGCTTATCCGATATCCCAAGCACCCCAAGGAATGTCGACAAGTACTCTTACCGAGATCGAAGTCATCTGACCATTAAGGACGTCAACTTAACGATCCAAGACTCAACTTCTCAACCAAAGACTTTCGACACCTAGACTCGACTCTTAAGGCTCATGAACCTTTTAAAAATGGTAATAACACTTTTGAAAAGGTTAAAACCAGGCTCTGATTCAAAGCCTACTCGAACACTCTCTGTGGGATCGAACTAGACTCACCATTACTACAGTAGTAGGTTTAGTTTACTTTGACTAGTGTTACGACGTGTTGTCAGTGACCCGAGCTAGATGAGTTAATAAGGTGGATGGCAAGCTGAAAGTTAGACTCTAACCCCACTTAAAGATAACCTGCATCCTAAACAAATTGAAGCCCCTGTTGAATTGCCTGAAGTTCTGCATTAATGATTGAACACCATCCCATTTTAAAAGAAAAAGCCAACAAGCGGACACCTTTATGATCCCATAGAATCCCCCCAGCTGTAGCCTCCCCTGGATTACCACGACAACTCCCATCAATGTTTATTTTAATCCATCCAAATTCATGATGCTCCTAATTGACCAAATGATGGGCATCAGTACAGTTTGTCCTAATGTCCTAAAGAAACATATTCTCTATGGCCTTATAATTTATAATTAAACATTAATTTTGAGAATTGATAAACTATAATTTTCCTTGGAATTAACACAAAGGAGGTTAGCACTCTTTGTCATTTATTTTTCTAAATACTACTTTGTTGTATGGATATCATTAGAATCTAGATACATTATTAACTTATAGTTTACATCACTAATTGAGAGAAGAACAATTTTGTAAAGAACTCACTTAGGTTTGTCTTTAACCCTAACTTTTCTTATTATTATTTAAAGTTATTTTTATTAAAGTAATCAATAGTAATATTAAAGCCTCTTTTAATTGCTTAACTTTATTATTTGCCTAATTATTATTCATTTAATAAGATTTTAACGTTATGTAAGAGTTGTAACTTGGACTCTAAAATTCTAATAAAAATATCTACTCTGATTTCCTTTATGATTTGTGATTTATAATATATTATCTCTTTAAAATTATAATTGATGTATGTTGTGTTTATTGCTTTAGTACTTATATTATTTTTAGTTGTGACTTTTGGTTTTTGAAAATTGAGGAGATACTTTAATTATTTTTCAAAAAGCATAAAAGTTATAGAATTTCTATTGAATTTTGAATGTAGATAGGAAACTTAAAATCATAAAGAAGATATTTACATTTGGAATTTTTAATTAATTAATATTAATTAGGGTTAATTGCTTTTTAAAAGCCCAAATTTTCTTTAAATTTTCAATTATAGCCCAAACTTTAAAAAGTGGCAAAAAAATACCCAAACTTTTAATTTTTTTTCAATTCTAGCCTGATATTAGTCTCACCGTTATCTTTACTGACATGGCCCTTGCAACATCCCACTAACATAAAGCAAATACCCGAATACCCTAAAGGCTTCCAAGTACATACCTTATGATAATGGTATGTTGGAGCAAACAAAATCTGATATACACATGGCAATCTAACTAACACA
>JAOQMR010000005.1:27278301-27304480 GCA_027563865.1 Erythroxylum pelleterianum
GATGAAAAACCTTCTTTGGGTTATGTTTATGAGGGCATGCTTAGGATAAAAAATGCAGTGAAGGAAATCTTTAAACAGAAGCCACAATTGTATAAGCCTTACACCGATATCATCAAGGCTCGATGGGATAAGAACTTAAAGCTTAATCTTCATGCTGTAGCGTATTTTTTGAATCATTCTTTCTTTTATGCTGAAGGCTATCGTGAGAAGAATAGAATTATATCTGCTCTTCTTGATATGCTTAATATAAAAAGTTTTTGTGCTGATTTGTCGAAAGGCATTAAAGAGATTCAAGTTTATCGTGATCGTCAAGGTACTTTCAATCGAGAAAGTGCTCTTAAGGTGTTAAAGTTAAACACCTTATGCCCTGGTGAGTATTATATTACCACTAATATAATACTTTTTAATTTTTTATTATATTCTTTAATACTTTTAATGTTTATTATCTATAAGTATTTTGTTGTTTGATAATTACAAATTTTTGGTAGATGAATGGTGGCGATTGTATAGGGGTAGTGCTCCAACATTGCAAAAGTTGGCTATTCGTATTCTTAGCCAAACGTCTTCCTCTTCTGGTTGTGAGAGAAATTGGAGCTTTTTTTAATGTATTCACACAAAGAAGAGAAATAAATTGGAGCATCAAAGGCCATGTGATCATGTATATGTCACTTACAACTTACGTTTGAAGAATCGGTATTGTCGTTTTCCACTTTTAGTTAAATATTATTAACTTATTATTATTATTTGTGATTTCCAACATAGTTATATTTGAACTTACCATTACCGTTTTATTTTAGGTTTCCAAACAAGAAGATGAAATATGATCCTATTGATTATGAATCTATAGACAAACTTGATTTTTGGATCGCTGAAAATGATGGATCCCCAGAGCTCGGTGAAGCAGATCTTGAAAATGCTCTTTATCAGGAAAATGCAATTCCAATAATTGATGAAGCACCACAACAATAAGAATGTTATTAATTATTTTACTTTGTAATATAATATTAAAGATTAGATATATTATTTCCATGTGTAATTTTGTCTAATATTGTTTATTATGAAATTAGGTGATGAAGAAATTACCGAACAACTAAATTTGGAATCTGTTGAAGATGTTCATATTGGCAATGATGAAGGAGCATTTGATTTTGACTTGAACGAATATTATGATTATTGATCTTTTTTTAGTTTATTATGAAATTAGGTGATGAAGAAATTGCCGAACAACCAAATTTGGAATCTGTTGAAGATGTTCATATTGGCAATGATGAAGGAGCATTTGATTTTGACTTGAACGGATATTATGATTATTGATCTTTTTTTAATCTTTTTGATGAAATATGACTAGTGAGCTTTGTTATCTTATTTTATGTTATGTTGGTGAACTTAAAAAAAAATGTATGTTTTGGAAGTTTGAAGGTTTAAGTTAGATATATAATTAAATAGTATATTTAAAAATTATCTTATATATAATATATATATAATAAAATTTATATATTTATTAGTCACCGGTTCGATCACGGTTCAATTCCGGTTGAACCATTGACCCTTAAATCAGTTGCTTCTCCGGTTCGGTCACCGGTCCGGTTCTTAAAACATTGGTATTTTTCAATTCATCAACTTCAATGTCAGTGTCAGAATAATATACCTCATCGTCTCTTGATTCAGCCATGAAGCAAAATGTTGTTGACTTCTTCTGGCTCTTCTTCTTCAAAGTTTTCAGAGTCTTCATCTGACCAGGCTGTAGTCATTGCTTGCTTCCTAGGTTTTTTGTTCTTTGTTTCGTTCTTTTGAATAAGGGAACATTCTGGTCTTGTGTGTCCAAGCTTCTTGTAGTGATAGCATATGATTTGATTGTTTTGTTATTGCTATTGTTGCTACTGCCTTTTGATAGGAATATGTTGTTCCTAACTTTCTTGTTTCCTTCTCTTTTCTTCATTAGCTTCTTTTTATATAAGCAGACATATTTTCTGACCATGAAGTTGAACTCGTCATCTCCATCTATTTGCAATTTTGTGTCACTTTCGTCATCGTTTGATTCATCAATTGCTTTTAGTATCATTCCTTTTCTGTAGGAGGATCCTTCATCTCTTATAAGCTCGATTTCATGGATCATCATATTTCTTCTTAGCCAATCAAGTGAAATAGTGTCTAGATCCTTTGTAGTTTCTAGAGCTGTCACTTTAAGTATCCACTCTTTTGGTAGTGATCTTAGAATCTTTGTTACGAGTTCATCATTGGGATATATCTTTCCCAAGTTCTTTAAGACCGTGATGATATTGTTCAATCATCCGAAGAATTCATCTATGGTTTCTACTTGTTTCATGCCAATAGTTTCGTATTGATGCACTAAAAAGCTTATTTTATGTTTCACGTTAGTCGTTCCTTCAAAGGTGATTTGTAGTTTATCCCACATTTCTTTTGCTGTAGAGTTGTAGGATATCTTCTCATATTCTTCTGGAGATAGTGCACAGATCAAATGATTTTTTTTACTTTAACGTTTAGTTGTGCATTTCTTCTATCAGTATCAGACCATACTTCTATGTTTTCTGTAGCAGGGAGTGTAGCTCCATCTTTGATGGCTTGCCAGACTTCAATACCTACAAATTGGGGATAGATTGTCATTCTCTCTTTCTAATATGAGTAGTTGTTTCCATTAACGTAAGGAGGCTTTGAGACAAATTGTCCTTCAAGGCTTCTTAAATTGTTTGCCATGATCTATCACGTGTTGTAAAACACAATAAATGTGAAACATTGCTATAATACCAAATGATAAAGCAAGCACACGCAAGAGGGGGTGAGTGTGTATAAAAAATTAAAGATACTTTCAAATCAATAAGATCCTCTTAAATAGAATAAATTTACAAATAAAAAGGTCATATAAACTTTCAAATGATCCTATTAACGTTGAAAAATAAATAAGTTTATTAATATAAAAGGAGCCTATTATCGCTAAAAAAGATATTAGCTTGTTTAATCAATAAGAGCCTACTAGCGCTAAAAAAAAAGGAACCTCTTGAAAATATCAACTTATAATGTAGAAATTTAAAAGTAAGAAAAATGATACAGTAGCTTTATATTGGTTCAATTTATAACAAAATTTACGTTTAATCTCCAAGTATCCAACTTAAGTATTTCATTATAAAATTAAGTAGTAATTTGACGAGTAGAGCCAATCAGACCTGAGCTAACAACTCATATATAATTATCAAACTGATATTTGCAGATTTTAATAATTAGCGTGTTTGTAATTATAATTAAAGACACCTTTTAAGTCTTTCAAATAAATTGCAGTATCTCAATTATACTCAAATATAAAATCTTTAAATTAATAGATATGTGAGTAATATACTCTACCAATTGAATTAGGCAATTAGAAGCTATATTTATCTTTTTTCGAGACTCATTATTATAAATAAAAAAGAGGGACCTAATCCATGCTAAGTCAGGACCCTTAAAATAAAATGCTTCTAAAAGTCTTTTTGTTTATCCGGATGATATTTTGAAAATAAGACAGTTAAATTAGAAAAATCACCCTATGAGAAAAAGAATTAAAAAGAATAAGGTTTCCTTGGAATACTAATTACCATTTCTTATGGAATTAATCGATCCTTCTTTATTTTCTTTCAGCGTTGCACTCACCAGTCGGCGCTACTTTACAATAAGGAACAGTGGCACAGATAATCGGACACAGAGTGATCACCAGAAAATTTACATAAACCTCAAGTCGCTAGTGTTTATACCAGTGAAAAAGTTGAGAAGGGTGGGTTCGGGTACCGTACCAGTTGCATGCCATAACAACTTGCTGCGTCGCCGGTTGTTGCAGAATCTCCCACCACCATTCGACGAACATTAAACGACGCAAGAGGTTTTACGGCGGTCTAGGGTTTCGGAGGTGTCCGCTACTGGTGCGATTGTCTCGCACCATCATCTGAGCTTCGCCTGTGGTTTCTGTCTGGATACCGGCAGTGGATTCTGTTATGTGTCTTGTCTCAGTTTTTCTTTGGGTGTTTTATTAGTGATTAACTTCTCCAAAGTCCTCCCGACACAACATTAACTACTTGAGCTATTTTCCTTCTTCATCTTTCTCTTACAATTCAGAAACTTTGGTCTATATAGTCTTGTTCTTTTTTTCCGCTCTCTTGAAGTTGGTGTTTTATTATCGGCTGGCATCGGTTGCAAAGCTCAGAAATGCAGCAGAAACCCCGAGACATAGTGTTTACGAAACAGCCCTACATTGAGGATGTGGGTCCCCGCAGAATGTGAGTTTGTCTTCTCTTCATCAATTCCATCTAAGCGTAAACTTTTTATGTTCAAACATGTTTTCTTGATTGATCTTCCATTCTGAAGCAGCCTGCTTGTTGCTTATATGCTTTTCCATTGTTGAAGTCATTTCTTTTCTTTTCTTATACAAGATGTTTCTTTCCCCTCTATTCTTGGCTTCTAAACATCATTAAGTGGGCTGATTGATTTTTCACGATGATGCTTTACAGTAAAAGCATGCAATTTTGTACAATGTCTGAAGCTGAGGTTCTAAAAGCTGCGGAATGTCAAGTGTATCTGGGACAGTACTATGATCCCAACAGAAAGCCCATTGAAGGCGGCTTGTTGGATGCCCGAATGGTATGTGCTCACTTTACATAAGTTTTTGTGTATGTTTTCGTATACTTGAATGTATATCATTTCCGTGTTTCTTTTTAGTCCGTTAGTTAAATAATTTTGTTATTGCGTGTTAATGGAGAAGGCAACTTTAAATATAACAGATACTGTTCTGTTTGGGTGTCAGGGACCTGCAAATAAAAATTCAACATGTGGAACATGTGGTGGGAGTTTTGCTGATTGTCCAGGGCACTTCGGATATGTTAAACTTACATTGCCAGTTTATAATGTTGGGTATATGAGTACTATTTTGGACATCTTGAAGTGTATTTGCAAGGTAATGTTTGATTTTGCAGTAAAATTATTTGCATGATGCTTTAGTGATGCTTTCAAATGCTTATTTACATTGTTATGTTTGCTGCAAATGCCTAAATTTTTTCTGCAGTCTTGTTCTCGTATACTTCTGGACGATAAACAATGCAAATTGCACATTAAGAAGATAAGAAATCCCAAGATAGATTCTTTGAGGAAGGGTGATATTGTAAAGCAGATTGTGAAGAAGTGTAGTAGCATGGCAAGCAGTAAAGCTGTCAAGTGCTGGCGATGTGGATTCATGAACGGTTTGTTCCTTCTATAATAACAGATGATTTTTGTTAAAAGTTTCTTTTGAGATGAAAACACTGGAAGCTTATTGTTTGTTTAGCTAATCGTTGTGCATGATTGTCATATGCTGATATATTTCTTTCCTTTGACTTATGGACAAGTGCAATAAAATGGCTGTAGTATGCTTGAAAGATCCCTCGAGATTTTTCTTTTCTCAATTGTATTTTCTTGCTTAAGGATCCTATATAAAACAGTTAATTGCTTCAATGATAAGTTAAAGTTGATAAAATTTGTGGACACCATTTCATCATTGAAGGCATAATATCTTCTCATTTTTGCGTTATACATGTTTTTAGTTTTCAGAATTCTGTGAAAACAAAAGCTGGTACTGATGAATTTGATGTGTTGTGACTTTAAGGTATGGTGAAAAAGGCTGGTTCTGCAGTGACCATTATTCATGATCGTTCAAAACTAGGTGATGGATTCTTGGAAGAATGTAGATCTGCTATTTTACATGCAAAAGAGTCTAGGGCTCCCTTTAGTCCGGCTAGTTATATTCTTAACCCTGTCAAAGTTCTTTCTCTTTTTAAAAGGATTCCTGAAGAGGTATGCCTATGTGCACTTGAACTTCTTGAATATCTCCTTCCTCTTGCAAGTTCTTCCTAAAGCACAATGTACACCATTTTGCTGGTCTTCAGGACTGTGAGTTATTTTATCTACATGATAGACCTGAGAAGCTCATACTAACAGGCATTGCTGTGCCACCTATACCCATTCGTCCTTCTGTAATTGTGGATGGATCACAGAGGTTCACAATATGTTGTGACTACTTTTCTTTTTCTTTTTTGAACAACTCGTGTGGCGTGTGATGTTAATAATAATTCTTCTATGTATCAGCAATGAAAATGACATAACTGAGAGGTTAAAGCAAATTATTCAAGCAAATGCTAGTGTTCGGTCTGAGTTGCTGGAAGGCAAGAAAGTCGATAACAAACACCTGGTATTGTGTTCTCAATTATTTTTTTCTGATTTCTGCTTTAGTCTTGAACAAGTTTCCATTGCTTTGGATGTTCCATATCACTTTCTGTACCATTCTTATGATTTATATTCCTTCTTAACTAAAGACATCTTCTCAAGTTCTTTAAAATTTTTTATGTGTATGCATGGCCTATAATGATCGTTCTATAAAACTTTGATGCCTTCTCTATGCTTTGTAATTTTCGTTCTACGTTGCAGATCTCTGCATTATTATCTCCTATGATTCTCAAGATCTTTTTGTAGTCAATCCACAACAATTTATGTCAAACTTCTCTGTTGTCAAACTAACTGGAATCTATATGTTATTATCCAGTTCTGAGTCTTAGATTATGGATCTGTTTTCATCTTATTGCTGCGAACTTTACATGATTTTCTTGTATTTCAACAGCTATTTAATATCATTTTACATCTCACTTTTCAGAAAAGAAAATTTCTGCTGTATTTCTATATTTCAAGCTCATGACTATTATCCATTATTCGATTTTATGATTTTTTTGGGTTTGTTTTGGGATATCATTCTGCATACTTTTTATATTTCACATGTAGTTATCATGGGATGACCTTCAAGGTGTGGTTGGACTCTATATCAATAGTGATATTCGCCTTCACAGTGAACAAGAAAAGCAAAAAAGCAAACCCTTAAGTGGTTTTGTTCAGCGCCTTAAAGGGAAGCAGGGACGTTTTCGTGGGAACTTATCAGGGAAGCGTGTTGAGTATACTGGCAGGACTGTTATATCCCCGGACCCCAATCTGAAAATTACTGAGGTTATGCATTTTGCTAGACTTGACCAAGTTGTGGGGTTATTTTAGCTTCCTTGTTTGAACTTTTTTCTGTGGATATAGGTAGCAATACCCATCCATATGGCTCGGATTTTAACTTATCCTGAACGTGTCTCCCACCATAATATTGAGAAGTTGAGGCAGTGTGTCAGTAATGGCCCTTTTAAATACCCAGGAGCAAGGATGGTCAGATATCCAGATGGTTCAATGAAGTTGGTCATCACACTAGTGTTTTCTTGACTAATTTCTGATTTTATGATGACATGATTTAACCGATATTTTATACTTCAGAATTTTGATAGGTAATTACAGAAAACGCATTGCTGAGGAGCTGAAATACGGTTGTATAGTTGATCGTCATTTGGAGGATGGGGATGCTGTTCTTTTTAACAGACAGCCAAGTTTGCATAGAATGTCCATCATGTGCCATAGGGTGATTGGACTAGTTTCAAAGTACCTGTCAAATCCTATTATAATTGTTCTTTGTGCATCCAATCTGATTGTCTTTTGTTGATTGAAGGCTAGAATCATGCCTTGGAGAACTTTGAGGTTCAACGAATCAGTGTGCAACCCATATAATGCAGATTTTGATGGTGATGAGATGAATTTGCATGTTCCACAAACAGAAGAGGCCCGAACAGAGGCTCTTACACTGATGGGTGTAAGTTCTCTTGGACCATTTTTCTTTTCATTTAAATCTTATGATGCAGCTTAATACAGCATTTGGAAAACCAGCCAAGTTTGGATAATTGGACAAAAAGTAGTGGTGGCTAGGGTACATAACAAAAAAATCTGCTGAAAGTGGTTGGAACAGCCTGGTTAAATTGGTTGCTCTTTTCTCATACAAAAGCTTTTGTTAAAATGACATTGTTTTGGTTAACGTAGTAATCTAAAGCATTTCCTTCTCACTCTTCCCTGCTATTTATTCTTTACCTCATCTGGTCTATTTTAATTCTTTTTTCTTGAGCTTTTCCTGGCCTTCTTCACTGTTTCATTTCCAGAATATTTTGGCATTATTGAGTAATTCTGATTGCTTCAAGTAATTGGAAATTAATTCCTTGAAACTTTTCCAACTCTGATAAATATGTTGACGAGACTTGTGACCTTTCAGAGGATTATTCAATTTTGGTTGTGTAAGTTCATTCCTTTAACTTGGAAGCCTTTTCATTCCATTTTGAATTGATGAGATCGAAGGGACGTAATTCTCCTTAAGAAGGCCCTTGGAGTTGGTTAATTCAAATCATCATAGTATATTGCTTAAATTCATGCAGACAGATGTTGGACATATCTTTGAAAATTATCTTTTTTTCTTAGATTATGAGCACTTATAGGTTGTCAAACTAAGTAACTGTGAGAGTGATAGAACAAGAGCCTCTCAGCCTTTTTCTCTTATAAACCATCTGGATCGCAGGACGTAGCCCATCAGAGAGCTTGCAATTTTTCAATTACTTCAATAGTCTTTTAGGTGATTGATTAACATGGTTAATAATTTATAGTAATTTATTTGATTGTTAGATGGGTTATCTGCTATACTTCTGATCTTTTGAAGGCTATCATGGTGTCAGAGGCAGCTTAAATGATATTGGATTGGACTGGGTTTCTCTAGGTGCTTTTGAATGTTATGTTTGTAATTGGTGGCAAGATATTGATAATGTAATTTTTTTTTATGATTGGCTAAAATTCTGTTAAAGTGGGGTAGGATGTTAACTGAGTCACAGTTGGCCCAATTGTGTGGACTGTGTAGAGTATATTGCCTTGGCAGAGGTGCTGCATTTGATATTTGAGATTGCTCTCTGTTTTACTCAGGTTCAAAACAATTTGTGCACACCGAAAAATGGGGAGATTCTGGTTGCATCCACTCAAGACTTCTTGACTTCTTCCTTTCTCATAACAAGAAAAGACACATTCTATGATCGCGCGGCCTTCTCATTGATGTGTTCATATATGGATGATGGAATGGGCATTGTTGACTTACCTACTCCTGCAATACTAAAGGTGAGAAGTGGAATTGCTGAGCAGATGATTTTCTTGTTTTTCCATTTTTTCATCTGTAATCTTGATGCAGTTTTTCCACTGCAGCCAATAGAGCTTTGGACTGGCAAACAATTGTTCAGCGTTCTAGTGCGTCCAAATGCCAATGTGAGAGTATATGTGAATCTAACTGTTAAAGAGAAAACTTATTCTAAGCCTGGAAAAGAAGATAAAAGAGAAAAAGAAACAATGTGTCCAAATGACGGTTTTGTTTGTTTCCGGAATAGCGAGCTTATATCTGGACAGCTAGGAAAGGCTACACTTGGTAAGTTCACTTCTTCCTTCAAACATAGATGATAGAATTATGTGTATTCAACCGATTGTATCATCAGTTATCTTTTTACCTTGAGTTGCTTATGCTGCAGAATTTCTGCTCTGGGAATATTTATTAACTTCAATTGTGCTTATCTTTCTATTCTCAAGACATATGTCATAAAGAAGTCTAGTTGCTGTTCACATGTGTTTTTGTGGTTTTGATAGCTTAGGTCAGGTCCACTAGTCTTTGATGTTTTTGTTACCTGAAGTCTCTCTTACTTGCCTAAATGGAGCTTAGGATCTTTGAGCAACAAGAATTTGTTCTTCAAGAGCTCTTGCACATTTGTGCTAATCCTTGCATGTTATTTAGGTAATCTAGATGAGTTTGTTGTTTATAGTTAATTACAAGGTGCATTTTCTTGATCTTAAAATTTCCAAATTTTTATACTGACTGACTTTGATCTGGAGAAAGCTGGAGTTCTGACTATAACAATGAAGTCTTGAAATCCTAATGTTAATTACATATTCTTTTCAGTTAAATATTAATATCAGGGTTTTTGTTATAATCTCTTGCTACTTGTTGCCTTACGCTTGTACCATCGACAAAATGTAATTTATTTGTTTAAGCTCTTTCTATTGACATAGTTGCATTTCCATGTGACTAACACTTATTTCTGCTTTGAGTATATACTTTTCATTGTTGTTGATCTTGAAGTTTCCTTCTCTTCCTGCATGTCTTAATTTCTAATGTTTTGGCAAAGTTATTTTGCTCGATTCATGAAAGTACTTGGTAGGTTTGTGATGTGTCCATATTTAGTTATGATTTTTGAATACATAATTTTTAATTGGTTTTTTTATAGGAAATGGCAATATGGATGGACTTTATGCTGTTCTTCTTAGAGACTATAATGCACATGCTGCTGCTACTTGCATGAATCGGCTAGCTAAGTTGAGGTAATGCACACTGCTATCTCTTTAATTAGTCACTTGGATTTTCTCCGTTGAATTTCCAATCGTATATGTCTGGTACAAGTTTAGTGTGTAATGCGTTGACCGACTAAGCCTGAATGGATAATTCATTTAAATTGATTTCTAAAAATTTTGTACCTGTGGAATCATAGCCTGGCTGTATTACTTTTAAGCTATTTCAAACTATGATATAAGATATTTTTCAATATGGGAGAACTCTCTGTGTGAGATGGCAAGATGACATCAGAATTTGGGTTTTTTAATTTTACATTTAGCTTAAGCAATATAATTTTGCTTTTCATTTAGGTTTTTGCTATGATTTGAATGGGGCTAAAAACAGATTGGTTTAGGCTTGGTATTGTGGTTTTATGTTAGAACAAAATTTAGGGATAGTAACAAATGAAATCTTGTTTGCCTAAAGAAGGATGTATTAGTGATGCAACTGAAAACATAACCTTCAGGTGAAGACAATAGATATGATGTCTAAAGTACACAATTGAAATAAACAAGTTCCTTTTTATTTTTTGAAAATTTTCAATTCCAATCATGTTCTTGTATATTTTGTGCCAGCTATTAAAATTGGAAAGAATATCTCAATTGAGCATTGTGTTGCTGATTCTTTGATTCGTGCATTTCTTATGCTATTGCACCTAACTCTCAATTTTTAATTGAATTTAACATTGGTTCCATAGAAGAATACAAATTATCTCCAATATAATGTGTGATTGTTTTCGTGCTACTCAAGTTAGTGTTTGACAAAAAATTTCCTGTGCCAATCCATATTGTCATTCTTAAATTTTTGTTTGAGTTTAACTTTGGGTCTGTACTAGAAGAATACAAATGATCTCCAATATTATGTGTGATTGTTTTCGTGCAAGTCAAGTTATTTTTTGACAAAAGATCGCCCAAGTCAAATCCATATTGTCATTTTCACAAAGTTATCCAAACTGACCAATTGAAAGAGTTCATATCAAGACTGACCTCTTGCATTCCATTTTAATCAGCTTGGTTATACATTCTGAATTTGTCCGGTTAGAAAGCCTCTAAACTATACACAAAGCTCCTCAAAGGCCCTAATGACCTTAGAAAGTAGGGTTAGATTTCAGATCATGGCATTTGCTTAGTTTGCCTGCTCCTGTGTGACAGTTATATTATGCAGGATCCAGGATTTCAAACCTTGACATTAGCTAATACCTGGAAAACATGTATATTTTGTTGTTCTGTTATGTTTGGAAACCAATATTTTTGCCCTTCTTTCTGGATTCAGTGCTCGATGGATTGGAAACCATGGGTTCTCAATTGGGATTGATGATGTCCAACCTGGGAAAAGATTAAATGATGAAAAAGGGAAAACAATTTCAAATGGTTATCAACGTTGCAACAAGCTAATACAAGACTACAATCAAGGAAAGTTGACACTTAAACCTGGTTGTGATGCCACTCAAACGCTGGAAGCTGAAATAACTGAGAGATTAAACAAACTTCGAGAAGAAGCTGGGGATGTAAGGGCATATCTTCCATTGCATTTTAGCATATGTTTATGTATTAAAAATGTCACTGCTAGAGTAGGTCAATTTCATGCCATACATTCATTTCTTTTATAATCTGTTATGGACATGCTTGCATATAGGGGGTGCCATACCCTGGCACTATCTTTTAATATCTTTTAGACCCTCACAAACCTTTGAAGAAACTAGCAAAGTCTAGCAGATTCATTCTCCACTTTTCTAAAAGTTAAGCGTCATCAATTAGTTCCCCTATGTATACAAAGGTTCAGAGGGTTTTTTTTTTCTTGCATAAAAAGCTCTGAAAATTCATCTGATGGTGTCAAAGGAATAAGAGTGTGATATTCAGTTTCCTGTGGAAAGATTCCTTCCATACCCACACTTTCTCTTATGTTTTTTCCCTTGGTCTTCCAAAACGTGCAAATATTGCTAGAGGAGATGCTTATACACACAATAGAGAAGCAAATGATTGACTGGTTCCTCTTGAAACCTGCATAGTCTTTTTTAATTTGTGCATTTTGAAACCAAGCAGAATGTCTACCAAGATTGTATCCTTGCTCAACTAAGGAATAAGAAAAGGATTGAATATTTTGAGCCCCTTATCTTTATATCATCTTTGGCGACGTAGAAAAAAGAGAGAAATGGAATATGCTGGCAGTAAGTAAAGAGAGTATGCTGCATTCGTTTCTTCTTTCTGCAACTAAATCTGGTTTGTAGCTTTATGATTCTGCAACAAAATCTAGTTTGTAGCTTTAAGACAGTCTGTTTTCTGAAACTGTATGCACATAAGATTATGCTGTTAGAGCATCTTGTGTCAACTTTCTTTTGTATAATGGTGAGCTAACCTATTGTTGTTCTGTGGAATCACTTTCACATCTGTAACTGAAGGTTTGCATGAAAGAGTTGCATTGGAGAAATAGTCCATTGATCATGTCACAGTGTGGTTCCAAAGGTTCCCCAATTAATATAAGTCAGATGATTGCTTGCGTTGGTCAGCAGTCAGTTGGAGGACGACGTGCTCCTGATGGATTTGTAGAACGAAGCCTTCCTCATTTCCCAAGAAAATCTAAAACCCCTGCAGTATGCTCAGAACACTTCTCTAACAATCGCATTTTCATTTGTATTTGGAAGATACATTATACCCTTTTCATTAGATAGCAAATGCCAATTTGGTATGGACAATAGTTCCTTTTAGGAAATTAATGTCTGTACAATTTTAGCATAATTGCATGCAAAATCCAGTGGTGTGGATTAAAGTTGTTGGTCTCTCACCTTGTCTTAAGATCTATGTTCATTTAATCATTGAAAGTTGTCCAGTCTTGTATGGGGTTTTAAAGGGGGAACCTTTTTCATCAGGATCAACTTAGACAAAATATTATAGTTGTTATGGCGGGAAAGTTGATTATGTTGTGAAATCATTTTCAAGTTTCTCAATGACAAAGTATCAGTTAATTACGATTGAAGTTTTGCAACATTGTGGACAGGCTAAAGGCTTTGTTGCTAACTCATTTTATACTGGTCTGACGGGAACTGAGTTCTTTTTCCATACAATGGGTGGAAGAGAAGGCCTTGTAGATACTGCGGTATGAATTATCTTATTTCATTTAGTTGTCCATCAAGATTGAATACTTGTTTACTTCATTTGTCAATATTGTAACTGGGGCAAGACATCAAGTAACCAATAACTATGTTATAGAATGAACTAGAGAAAAATCAGACCACATTCTAGTAACTTGGAGTTCAATTTGTGGTACATGAATGCAGGAAGGAACTTGAACATGAATATTACATTTTTGGTACCTTTGAACATGGATAATACAATTGTTGCCGTAGCAGGGTCTCGTCATGGTTATTCTGGTTTGCAATTAGAATTGTAAAATACTTTGGATTAGAGGGCCTATTTTGTTCACTGGGTGGGATGGATGAATTATGATGATGATTTTCCTGCCTTTGGAACATTTATTGTTACACAATTATTCTTGCAGGTCAAGACAGCAGAAACAGGTTACATGTCTCGCCGACTTATTAAAGGTTTGGAGGACTTATCTATTCAATATGATAACACAGTACGAAATGCAAGTGGATGCATTGTTCAATTTGTGTATGGAGATGATGGCTTGGATCCGGCAAAAATGGAAGCAAAAGGTGGAGTGCCATTAAATTTTGCTAGATTATTCATGAAAGTAAAGGTAAATAACTTTTCCTTTCTTATTGACTTCAAGTCACTCGACTGTTCACAAAGTTGAAAATGGATGTAAGCTGATTAGCCATAATCTGCAGGCCATTTGTCCTCCCAGGGAAGACTACCTTTCTCCTCAGCATATCTATGACATTGTACCAAAGTTGATTTCAATGTACAGCGACGATCATGATGGCACTTGCTCTGATGCCTTTACGAGAAAATTGAGTTGCTTCCTTGAAGATTGTACTAAGAGCTTGCAAAACATGATTGAGATGGTTGGTGGCATTGAAGGTGAAAATTCTGAGGATGTGGAAAAGATCAAAGGTCTAGGAAAAACTTTGACGACTACAGAAAATTTCGCTCATAAAGTATATGGTATTACTGAAAGGCAGCTACAGGTGACGCATCATTTTGTGAATTTTTTTCTTTTCACTAATAGTTTACTGCTGTGGTTTAGTAGTAATCCATTCATTTGTTTGTGTCTTGAATTTCTTTTGTAACCAAAACAGTTATAATTGAACCAAAGAGCTATAATTGTGGTGGATAACAAGTGAGAGAAATACGGATGAGACAAGTATGCAAAAATTTAGTGCGTTAAGGAAGTGACATGATATGACCTAGCAGGAGATTAATATAGATGTAAGAACTAATGGTTTAATTGCTTTCACAATGTATTGGTAAATTCTTTACTTTGTTATCTTCATGGTACATAGTACATTGGTAGTCACCAATTATATGCTCTATGGATTGAGTATAAATTGCTTTTGACATGCTCTAGATTTGAATTTGGCTAATAGCATTGATTGATGCACTCTCTCTCCTCTTTAATCGCTCTTTCTCTTTGTCTGATCCTAATGTGATGATCATTGCTGTGTTTCTTTTAGTCTGATCCTAATATGATGATCATTGCTTTGTTAGTCAAATCCTAGAGGACCAGTTATAATCTACCAAAATATTGAGCATGTCCTCAGGCCTTCAAAATGATGCAGAATAAAAAGATTTATCAGTTTAGTTTGTGGGTTCTCCGATTCCATTAGGAGTAGGGTTTCAAGATCTTTTCTACATATATGTTATGTTTTCAACAATCAAGGAATAAGAAGAATAGATTAATTTTGAAGTGTGAAACATATCTCCCTATAGAGTGATTTTTAGATACTTGGCGTGATCCTTAAATTCTAGAAGTGATTTCTAGAAACCTGCTGGTGGGATTCCAGTAGTTTTGTTTGTTTCAAATCCTAGTTGTGATTCCTAGTTCTTGATACAAACCTAAGAGGTGATTCTTAGACCTATCCTTCTTTCAATTCCTTACTTTCTTAATTTCAAGCCCTATATTCAACATTCTAGCAGCTCTAAATTTATTGTTTATATTTTTTTTATCAAATATTATCATGTCCTCTATTTCTCATTCGATCTAATTTCTGTGAGTTTTATCACCTAGTGGTGACATCTCTTCTATTCTTCCTACGTCAGGAAAATTTATATTTGAATATTATAATGTAGATAACACATTCTATTGGATTCATTAATTTTAGGTGTCAAAAAGTTGGCACAATTAACGGGCTAAGACTCTTGGATGAAACTCTTTATGGAAAAGATCTGTGACTTGGGTGTTCAATTCATCCCTCTTCTAAATTCAACTTGTAACGTGTAAGGTTAGGCAATTGGGAGTTGGACAGAATCTATAGCACACTATCTTGCCTAAATGGAAGTTCATTTGGAAGATTATCATTTTTGAGATTAGGGAATTTAGTTAGCAAAGCATGTATTTTTTGATGACAATCAACATAGGATTTTAAATCTTGAAGAGACTTTACCTAACCACTATAAGCTAGGTATGGGCTTTTCAAATTTTTTTCCCTTCACAATCGTTACAATTTAATAGATGAATGTTGTGCTAATTATGATGTAACGTGCCCTCTGATTTTGTTTATCTAAAAGGAGGTTTAGAGTGGTCAGGAATGAAGCTATTATATGCTTAAAGATGAAATTGTGCTCTCTCCCATGATTCATGACATCCAAGTCTTGAGGTCATAGTCAAAATATATGGGCATCATAAAGTATAAGTAGGAACTAGGCATATCTCAGTGACTATTGTATGATTTTAGTGACTCAAGCTACACTGAAGTGTTGAACGTATGGTTTCACATTAAGGCTGGAATGTTTTATTTTGGTTTAGGGACAATATTCATAGTACTACTCTTGCTTATAGCCTAATAAATGACTAACTCTGAAGTCTCATCGTGACACCCAGAGAATGTATGAAAGATAGCAGTGGCGGATAGCATGCATGTCACTCTACAAACTTGATTTTCCTTACCTGAATAATCGTCTTGCAACTTATCGTATCCATAGAGTACTTATGCAACATTTAAAACATAGGTTTCACACAAGAATTGATTTCATTTGCTCATTTCAAGGTTAGAGGTCTTTGTGGAAAATGAGGTGTTATGTTTCCTTTAATATGGCAATGATGATGACAAATTTGAGGATCATGGCACTGAGATTCTCTAAAAGAACAAGGAGTTGGAATATGCTTGCCCTTCTTAGCATATTTATCCTTAGAGGGAGTACTAGGCATAGATGTTTAGCATATCTATAAGAAAGGAACTGATCTTAGAGTAGGAAATATAAATTTTACATGAGTTCATCAGCCCATTGTGGCATGATCACCCATTGATTGCATGCCTTTGATATCTGATTTGATGCATGGTTGTATATTGCTTATCATAAGTTTGAAGAATTTTCCTTTTGTACTCTCTTTCCCTTGTTTAACTACAGTTTTTTACGTGCACAATGCAGGCATTTCTGAAAACCTGCATTGATCGGTACACTGGAAAAAGAGTTGAACCTGGAACTGCAATTGGGTGCATTGGAGCTCATGGTATTGGGGAACCAGGGACACAAATGACACTAAAGACTTTCCACTTTGCTGGGGTTGCAAGCATGAGTATCCTATGAATTTGATGGTTATTTATTAGTCAAATTAATCTTAAGGTCCATGTCTATTGATGGCATCTCAATTTTGATTTCTTAGCCTTGTTTTAGATATAACACAGGGAGTTCCCCGTATTAAAGAAATTATAAATGGAGCCAAAAAAATCAGTACACCTATCATAACTGCAGAACTTGAGCATAACACTAATGTAAGTGCTGCTCGAGTTGTAAGAGGACGCATTCAAAAAACCGTTTTAGGACAGGTACAGCAGTCAATGTCAATTACTTGTTAATTTTCTGATCATGTTGGTTATGTGTTACTGAGTCTTTTACTCGCCTATTTTTCAGATATTTGAAATAACTATATCATCTTGTCGTCAGTGTTATCATTGCTCATTTCACATTCATGATTATACTCTTTTCTAGAGTTTACTTTTCTTCAGGACCCAGACTTCTTTTGCACTTGTGGTAAATCCTCTACAAATGTAACTTTAAGTCTTTCAAGATCAAAATTTTCTCATATTTTGTCTCTATGAAAAGCAAGTTAACTGTTTGCAGTTCTCACATTTTGTCTCTATGAAAAATAAGTTATTTAACTTTTTCACTTTATCGAATTGGGTTTTGTTTTTTCATCTGGTTTTTTGTCATACTGCAGGTTGCTAAGAGCATCAAAATTGTAATGACTTCAAGATCGGCATCAGTTGTGGTCACGCTTGACATGAAAATGATTCAGGAATTACAGTTGTCTCTGGATGCTAACACTGTGAAGGAATCAATTTTACAAATGCCTAGAATTAAACTAAAGACTCAGGTGGAAAATAATCATGTGTTGTACTTTGATAATTTCACGAGTTAGTTATTCATACTAATGGCTGTGTAACATGCAGCATATCAAAGTTTTGGATATTAGAAAGTTGGAAGTTCTTCCTCAAGGTGATAGAAACAAAGTTCATTTTGAACTTCATTCTCTTAAAAATATGCTTCCAAATATTGTAGTAAAGGTGAGGCTTCCAAGACTTGTATATCCTCTTTGTATGATTCTGCCCATGTGACTTTTTGGGCAAGAATTGCAAAGGAAAATGTTGGTTAACATTTTTTATTGATGCCAGGGTATAAAAACTGTTGAACGAGCTGTCATTGCCCAAAAAAAGCATGATGATAAAGAGAGTCATCAAGGGCAGCCAAGATACAACATGCTAGTGGAGGGGTCTGTTTAAATAACCAGATAACATTGTTTTATGCAATTCAATGGTCTTCTGAAGATGAATGTTTTTGTTTCTTATGGTTGAATGTTTTTGTTTCTTATGGTTTTCTATTCTGCTCTTTGATCTGTTTAGATGACATAAATTTGTATATGCCTTTGATTTGATATTTTAATATTTACTTTGGTCGCCATAATAGCATTCTTGTTCCAAAGTGGTGTAAATTTTGGATCTTATTAAATTTTTTATGACCATAGTTGTCAAAATTCTCGAAGTCTAGGATCTAATGAATCCCTTAGTTCCCTCTTTACAAAATTTTCACCCTCCTGAATTCTTCTAAATACTATACTAGCAAAACTTGTCTTTTGAAGCCTTACTATTGTTTGCCTGTCTCACTTAAGTGGCATTCCTTATTCTGTCAAATTTTAATTCCTGTTGTTAACACATTGCTAGCTTAACACAAATTACTTGACAGATAATTTTGATACAAATATTACGTTGCTTAAACATCTTTTCAGCAATGGGCTTCAAGAGGTTATGGGTACAGAAGGAGTTGATGGACGCAAAACATCCAGTAATCATGTCATGGAAGTTTTGGCAACACTTGGAATTGAGGCTGCAAGAAAATGCATCATTGATGAGATAAAACAGACAATGGAAAGTCATGGAATGAGCATAGATATTCGGCATATGATGCTTTTAGCAGATTTGATGACATGCAAGGTGCTCACTTTTTGTTGACATGTATTTATGTTGATGTCATCAAATGTCTAACTAATAGATTGGGGATTTGTTGTGATTTTTGGTTATAATTTAACAGGGTGAAGTTCTTGGGATAACTAGATTTGGTATCCAAAAGATGGGTAAAAGTGTGTTGATGTTGGCATCATTTGAGAAAACAGCAGATCACCTTTTTAGTGCTTCTGTAAATGGTAGGGAGGACAGCATTGAAGGAGTTAGTGAATGCATCATTATGGGCATCCCAATGCAATTGGGTACTGGAATTCTCAAGGTCCAACAGAGGTAAGAACATAATGGATCATTAGCTGCTGTAGAACTATTTTGATCCTTGCTTTTTATTAGAAAGATAAATTTCTGCTATGTCTGACCATGCATTTCTCATATATATATATATAGATATAGATATAGATATATAGATTATGTGTGGTAAGTGTCTCTTTGATTTTGCATGTGGATCAGTCTTTTGAATATGAATTAATTATGTGCAACATAATCGGTTAGCAAAATCATAGTAGTAGTTCTACAACGTAAAATTAGGAAATATATATAGATTATATGTGGTAAGTGTCTCTTTGATTTTGCATGTGGATTAGTCTGTTGAATATGAATTAATTATGTGCAACATAATCAGTTAGCAAAATCAGAGTAGTAGATCTACAACGTAAAATTACGATCGTGAAGTAAAATCCTAAAATTTTATTAAATTGCCTTTAGACTACGGTTTGTCTCGTCATGCACAATTGCCTTTTTAACTACAACATTTAATCTAAGAAAACTCTCTTGCAAACATCTTTTTAATTGTTTTGTCCTTGGACGACACATGAGAGAGAAGTAAATTGTGTGTGGAACTTTTTCCTATTTGAAAACTGATACGCAATGGATGAGAAAAAGGTATGTTTATTGATAAAATAGCTATAGTCTCGTAGTATATTCCACAAGCTCTAGCTACCAGCCACTAATGGCCCATTTAGCATGCAGCCGAATACAATTCCAGTATAGAGATAGTCCCACTACTACCCTCCCCAACCTTTACATAGTATCCCCTCTCTCTCTTCTAACTAACTCCTCTAACCGACTAGATTCTCCTCTGTCCTAGTATTCCTCCTGGAATACGTGAGCAGAGGTTTAGGGCCCATGTTCTGCTCCTTCCTCCTAGTCCTCCTAGAGTAGGTTATTATGGGCTTATGACCCGAATGACTATCAATCCCACCCTCTGCGAAATCTGCCTTGTCCTCAAGGCAGAAGGAAGGGTATTGTTGCTGCAGAAGAGTTGCGGCTGTCCAGGAAGCTTCCTCAATAGGCTTTCCCTTCCACAATACTAACCATTCAACAATCGGCCCATGACTCTTGTGGACAGTACGCTCAGCAAGGATGGCTTCAGGAGCAGTAGGTTCAATGGAGTCTACCTCAAGTCCAGCAGGAAGAACAGGTTCGGGTACATGGTCTCCTACCACCCTTTTAAGCTGAGAAATGTGAAACACCGGATGAACTCGGGAGGTATCTGGAAGAGCCAACTTATAGGCAACATTTCCCACCTTAGCTAGCACTTGGAAGGGTCCATAGAAACGAGCTGAAAGCTTAGGACAAATGCGACGTGCTACTGAAGTTTGCCTGTGGGGTCTAAGCTTAACATAGACCCAATCTCCCACTGTCAACTGAACATCTCTTCGTTTAGCATCTGCTGTAGATTTCATGACTTGCTGAGCCCTAGCAAGATGGAATTTAAGCTGCCTTAAAGCTTCATCTCTGTCAAGCAGCACCCCATTCACCGCATCTACCATCGATTCTCCAATGAGGAAATGAGGAATGGTAGGAGGGGGTTGTCCATACACTATCTCAAACGGAGTTGTAGAAGTGGCGGAGTGAAAGGAGGTGTTGTACCAAAATTCAGCCCATGAAAGCCAATTATGCCATTGCTTGGGTTGTTCAGATACAAAACAACGAAGGTAGGTCTCAAGACATCTATTCACCACCTCGATTTGCCCATCCGTTTCCGGATGATAGGAAGTACTCATTCGGAGAACTGTGCCTTGTAACTTCCAAAGCTCCTTCCAAAAACCACTAACAAAGATGGGATCGCGATCACTTACAATGCTCTTCGGAATGCCATGAAGTCGAACTATCTCCTTGATAAAACAATCAGCCACAATCTTGGCAGAAAAAGGATGCTTGAGAGGGATAAAATGCGCATACTTTGATAACCTGTCCACTACCACCATAATTACGTCAAACCCTTGGCTTTTTGGCAATCCTGTTATGAAGTCCATCGAAATGTCTTCCCAAACTGAATTGGGAATGGGAAGGGGTTGGAGTAACCCTGCTGGAGCGAGGGTGAGATATTTGTGGCGTTGGCAAACCTCACACTCCTTCACAAATTGCAGAATCTGCTTGCGCATCCCAGCCCAATATAAACATCCAGCTATCCTTCTATACGTCTTGGTAAACCCGGAATGACCCCCAATAGGAGAAGAATGGAATTCTTGCAGAAAATCCGGGATGAGGGAGGAGTTTCGGGGCAAGACCAACTTGCTGCCCTTGAACAATAACCCTCCAGACAGGTGATACTCTCCCTCGGCTGTAGGATTAGATTGGAGGTCCTGCAGAATGCCAACCAGCTGAGGATCCCTCTGGTACTCCTCCTGCAATTTAACAGAATCAGCCCACTGAGGGGAAGAAGTAAGGTGGAAAAATTCTGGTTCTCCATTCACTCGTGACAAGGCATCCGCTGCCTTGTTATCTGGCCCCGACTTATAAAACACTTCAAATTGGTAACCCATAAGTTTGGACAGCCAATGATATTGGTTAGGGGTGTTTAACCTCTGTTGCAAGAGATGTTTCAAAGTCTTGTGGTCGGTATAAACTTTGAAAGATCTCCCCAAAAGGTAGTGCCTCCAATGTTGTATGGCCAACACCAATGCCATGATCTCCTTCTCATACACGGATTTGGCCTTGGCAGTGGCAGAAAGGGCCTTACTAAAATAAGCAATAGGCTTATTATCTTGCATGAGGACAGCCCCCAATCCAAATCCAGAAGCATCACACTCAACAACAAATTCCTTGGAGAAATCCGGAAGAGTAAGGACCGGGAAAGAAGTTAAACACTTCTTCAGCTGATCAAAGGCTTCTTGAGCTGTGGGAGTCCAAGAAAAATTGTCCTTCTTGGTAAGTTCAGTAAGGGGCTGAGCCAACTTCCCATAATCCTTGATGAATTTTCGATAATACCCCGTAAGACCAAGAAACCCTCTTACCCCAGTAACATTCTTAGGTACCGGCCAATCTCTAACACATTGGATCTTGGTGGGATCCATAGCTACACCCTCAGCAGAAATAACATGTCCCAAATACTTGATAGATTGTTGTCCAAAGACACATTTCTTCTGATTTGCCAAGAAGTGGTGTTCGGTTAGCAATTGCAATGCCTGTTCCAAATGAGTGAGATGTTGCTGCCAACTCCCACTATAGATCAGTATATCATCAAAGAATACAAGCACACTCTTTCTTAAAAGTGGCCGAAAAATCGAGTTCATAGTAGATTGAAAGGTGGATGGAGCATTCATAAGTCCAAAGGGCATAACTAGGTATTCATAGTGACCCTCATGGGTCCGAAAAGCTATTTTATGAAAATCTTCGGCTCTAATGCGGATTTGGTGGAATCCAGACTTCAGGTTAATCTTAGAGAAAAACTTGGAACCATGTAACTCATCAATAAGCTCATTGATGGTGGGAATGGGAAACTTATCGGGAACGGTTACCTTGTTTAGGGAGCGATAATCCACGCACATCCTCCAAGTATTGTCCTTCTTCTTGACTAGGATTACTGGACTTGAAAAGGGACTGGTGCTATGTCTGATTGCACCTGATGAAAGTAATTCTCGGACTTGCTTCTCAATTTCATCCTTATGGTGGTAAGCATACCTATAAGGACGCACACTCACTGGATTTGTCCCATTACATAGAGTAATAGCATGATCATTCCCCTTCGAAGGAGGGAGGCCTTTTGGTTCCTGAAACACTAGTCAGTGGTCTTGCAGCACTGAAGATAATTCCTGCATTTGGCTTGGAGTTAAGGAGGTTCTAGTTTCTGAAATAAGCACACTAACCTCAACCTCCTTCTGGTCATTCTGAACCTCCAATGTCACAGACTGAAGTACTCTTTGCAAAGCAGAAATTGGTTGGGACTGCTTACAGCCCTGTCCCTTCAAGGTTACCACTTCCTTCCCAAGCTCATACCCCCAGCTCAACGTTTTCTGTTTGAAATCTGCTCTAACTTCCCCTAAGGTCTCCAACCATTCTGCCCCTAAAACCAAATCAATTCCACCCAACTGGAGAATGTATGCATCAAGCTGTAACTCCACATTTCCGACTAGCACCATAAGTCCCTTACATCTCCCCTGTGAAAAACACTTCGTTCCATTACCTAACTTAACACCATATGATTCGGTTGGAGTAACAGTCAGGCCTAAGGTAGCCACCAAATCTGCGGAAAGATAATTATGGCTTGCTCCACTTTCAATGAGGAGCAAGATGGGAACTCCCGACAACTTGCCCTCGATTTTAAGGGTTTTAGTCTGTACAATCTCGCCATACTCAGCCACTTGACACACCATTTCCCAAGCCTCTCCCAACTTGGCTTCTTCTCCTTCCCCATTACCCGGCGGTGATCCATCGCCGCCTTCATTTTCCTCCAAAATCAGCAGGCGTAGATGTTTATCGGGGCATATGTGTCTGGGACCGAAGTGCTGACCACATTTGAAACAGAGGCCTTTAGTCCTACGATCCAGCAACTCCTAGTAAGAGAGGTTATGGGTTCCCCTTGGGCGTCCGTCAGCAGCTCTTTCCACACCCTGGCGCCGATCACCTTCGCCCTCTCTGTTGACCCCCTGATAAGCGTCCCTCCCGGTTGGCGCATGGGTTTGCGCATGGTGTCGAACCAGTCCGGGTCGTGCACCGACCCAGGGGTGGCCTCTTACTGTCGGGTTTGGAGGCCCGACTCGTGGAGCTCCCACGGATCTCTAGCCCACTGTCGACGTATATTGCGTCGAGGGGTTGAGTCTTCGTTCCACTGCTCGTGCGGCTGCGATCATCCGATAACACGAGGAGGGGTCCAACGCCAAAACCTCTAGCCGTATATCCTCTCGCAGACCTCCAAGGAAAAATCCCATGTACTGGTCTTCGGGAAGAGGAGGGACCTGAGCTGCTAACATCTCAAACTTCTCTACATATTCGTCCACCGTCCCTTGTTGTGTCAACGTCTTCAGCTGGGAAAAAGGGTTCCCGCTAAAATGATCTCCATATCGATCGAACAGAGCTCGTTTAAAAGTCTCCCAGTCCAGTTCGGGCCTCGATGCAAGGACCTTAAACCAGTGCCAAGTCATTCCTTCCATACATATCTGCGCCAGCTGAACGCGAAGTTCTGGTGGAGTTCCCTGGATGGTGAAGTACATTTCAGCTCGAGAGACCCATCCTACCGGGTCGTCACCTTGGAATGGAGGGAGCTCTATCCGCTTAGCCTGGAGCTGGTGTTCCTCCGTCATGATGGACGTGACACCGCTGCCTTCTGCTGCCGTGGATACCGACTTCCCACGTTCCACCGAGCTAGACCCCGCCTCAGGTGTTTGATGCGCAGCTTGCCGTTGGAATCCTTCTCGGAGCTCGGCGTGCATCGCCGCTAATGCTCGGGAGAGATCATCGACTCCCTTGTGTAAGCTGCCCAGTTGAACCGTATGGTCCAACAACTTCGTCTCCACTGCCGTCATACGAGCATCCATCGCTTCCCATTTTTGTTGCGCCATTCTTGTTTGCATACACCTGTACTCTCAATGAAAGCACCAGTGATACGCAATGGATGAGAAAAAGGTACGTTTATTGATAAAATAGCTATAGTCTCGTAGTATATTCCACAAGCTCTAGCTACCAGCCACTAATGGCCCATTCAGCATGCAGCAGAATACAATTCCGGTATAGAGATAGTCCCCCTACTACCCTCCCCAACCTTTACATAGTATCCCCTCTCTCTCTTCTAACTATCTCTCTTCTAACTAACTCCTCTAACCGATCAGATTCTCCTCTGTCCTAGTGTTCCTCCTGGAATACGTGAGCAGAGGTTTAGGGCCCATGTTCTGCTCCTTCCTCCTAGTCCTCCTAGAGTAGGTTATTATGGGCTTATGACCCGAATGACTATCAACAACTAGTGAATGAATTGTCTAATCTAATACAATTATAAAACAAATATAACAATAATAAAGGAGAGTAGGAAAAGAGAGACAAAATCAATTTATAGTGATTTAGTCAAATAACTTTGAATGTCCAGTCCTCAAGTTCCATTTGGAAAATCAATATCTTCTTTTTTTAGTGGGTGAAGAAGAATCATCCATACAACATCTTTTTTATAGATAAAGAGGAACCTTTACAATAGTTTTTTTTTTTTTGGGGTCACGGATGAAGAATAATATTTTATACAATTCTTGTCCACCTGAAGAGGAATCCTTATAATATGTAGCCATACTAGTTTATCAATTATTACACTAGCACAACTATATACAACTAAAAAGTCTCTTTCTTGCTCATATCAATAAACTAAGGCTCAATATATGTTATGTACAGCAGCAACAGCAACAACAATCTAGTAAAAGTCTCACTGATATGCAAGGTTTGGAAAGGTCCAGTGGTACGTAGCCTTTCGAATAGACCCACATAAGGCTCAATATGTATGATGTAATGAACATATTTACTCAAATGCTCTTTCTAATCTCTCAAGACTCTTGGGGAAAAACATTAAGCTAAAATTATATATTTAAGGTTTATGGGGACCAAAAAAGGGAGTGTAGGAACCTCTGCATAGTTACTTTTTGTGCTTGATTTTGGTGTCACATTTTCAAGCACGTGCAAAAGCTAGCCAAGGACATATGTCTAGAGGTTCAAATCTTAATCAAGGTTGATCATCAACTCCAGTAGATTTGTTTCTTGTGAAGGGCCTCCCCTTTTTGTCCTGCTAAATATATTTCAAATAAAAACATTTGATTTTTGTTATTTATTAAGAGGAATAGCATGGGGCTTCAGCTTATGAAATTTCACCATCATTGTGTGCATTCTTTTTCACAATTGCACGACTTTTGCCCATTTATCTCGAAGAGCATTGATTATGACAACTGAAGCACGAATAATTCCTTTGTTATAGTAAACATGGTTATTAAATATTTCGGTAAAAGTATATTTAGTCCTAAATTTTTAATTATTTTTATGTTTAGGCCCTTAACCTTATGTTTTTTTTATAATTGATTACTTAATTGTCTTAAAATATTATAAGTCAGTTCAACAGTATTTCTTGTTAGCTTGACTTG
>JAOQMR010000005.1:27330393-27340902 GCA_027563865.1 Erythroxylum pelleterianum
CAAAATACTGAGTCAAACAGAACATAAATCGGACTAAATTTGCTTAATATGCTAACCCCTAATTTGGGGCGTTACAAAGTTATTTAGCTATTTTTGTAAGCAAACCAATTTTCCTAGACCATGCTACAATAAAAATCAAAAGAATAAATTATGCAAGGGTGTATGTCCTCATAGAGGCAATGAGGGACCTCCCTGGTGAAATTTCCCTAACGAGACTTAATGAAGACATGGAAGTAGTTAAGGATGTGGTGAAGGTGTCATACGTTTGGAAGCCTGAGACCTAAATTAAAACGGTTCAGAAACCAAGTTCAAAATTGGAGAATATAATGAGCTAACTACATGGCTAGGTCAGGAGATATTGGAGACCTTACTTGGCGAGAAGGATAAAGGAGAAAAAAAACAACATATCAAGCATGGACACATATAATATGCATTACTAGGAAACAACTAAAGAGAACACTAAAAGCACCAAAGGAAAGAGACAATCTAAGATACGGTAGAAAGCATCTCATATAATGTAGACAGGACTGAGGACACCAGTTCAAAGATCAAAAAAGAGGATTTTGCTTCATCTAATAGAAGGAAATCCAATAGGAAAAAGAAAATAATATTTTTTTGATAAGGAAGATGATCGTAGTAGTATAGAGTGTTAGCGGGTTAAATACCCTTGCAAAACAACTTGACATCAAGGAAGCAATTCATGATTTTAAGCTTGATATTTTTGGTCTTTTCAAAATAAGGACTAGGAAGAAAAAAAAGTTCCATATCCATATTGCTTCTGCTAACTGAGAGATGATAAATAATTTTGATTACAACTATAATGCAAGAATTCTAATCCTCTATAATAAGGACAAGGTAGAAGTTCAAGGGGTTGATATCAAGGAACAACTTATATATGTAAAAGTTAGGTACAGAAAGATGGGGAAGGAATGTATGGTGAAATTTGTGAATGGCTTCAACCATAACTTTCTGAAAAAAAAAAAGAGTTGTGGACTAAATTAAGATTTTTAGCAACCAACTAGTCACCATAGATGTTGCTTGGAGACTTTGATACAATACTTAACTCTGAGGAAGTAAAGGGTAACATTGATAGTAGAAGTCACAATGAGGATTTAAAGACATATGTAGATAGTATAGATGTCTCCCCCAAGGTGGTAACTTTTTTACTTGTACAAACAAATATAAGAAATATTGTCTTATAAGACAAGAGCTAGATAGCTTCATGGTCAATATAGAATGGTTTCAAAACTACCTATAATCCTATGCTACATACCTAACCCAAGATTCTTAGATCACACACTAATAGTTGTCCACAATACAAACCATACAAGGGGAAGAAAGCCCTTATTTCGGTTCAACAATATCTTAATAAATGTGCCTAGATTTGAAGAAGTTGTTTTAAAAGCGTGTAACAAAGAAGTGAAGGGAACTAAACAATATATATGTGCAAGGAAGACACAAGCGATAAATGAGGAACTTAAATGCTTATATAGGGAAAGAATTAAAAATACAAATCAAGCACTGCTGAGAGCCAAATAGGAGCTAAAAATGGCTCAAACTAAACTATGCAAGGATCCAATAGATGAGACATTAGAGGAATCGGAGAAGCAAGCTATGTCCAGATATTTTCAATATCTTTCCATAGAACATTCAATCATGAAGCAAAGAGCTAGGCAAGAGTGGTTGATAGATAGGGACAAAAACATAGCTTACTTTCATAGGAAGATCATTTCAAGGACAACCTATAATAGAATTGTTTGCTTAAATACAAATGGGTAGTCCATAGATAATATAATACAAATAAAAAAGAGGTGAAAAATTTTCATCATTAGAATATTAGGCACCCCCTCTAAAACAATATCCATATAATAATTCATAAGGGAGATAGTACGAGACCAACTCACAGAGGAGGAAAGCAAACTACTAGCTAAACTAGTCTCTAAAGAGGAGGGAGATGTAGTCACAAAAGCCTAAAACCTGATAAGGCTCCTAGGCTAGATGGTACAAAAATGGACAATTACTGGTTGAGCTCATCAGAACTCTATTATGTCTACTCCCCAAGGGGAAAAAAGGAAAAATAAATGACTTTTGCCCTATAACATGCTATAATTTTGTTTATAAAATCACAGAAAATGTTATCTTAGAGAGAATGAAGAGAGTGCTTCTTAAGCATATAAGAATGCAATAAGGAGCATCCATATCAAGAAGACAAATTGAAGATAATATCCTGATAGTTGAAGAACTTATGAGGAATTATAAAAGGAAAAGAGGGAGAAAAATGTACAATAAAAGGTAGACTTTAGAAAAGCTTATGATTCTTTAGACTAGAATTTCATCCTCGATTGTCTGAAAGCCTAAAATTTCCTATATTCTTCATAAGATGGATTGAACAATATATAACTAGAGTTTCTTATAATGTGCTAATCAATGGGGAACAATCCAATAAAATTACAAAGGCTAGAGGCCCGCAACAAAGCGACCCTATATCCTTATTCCTATTCTTCATAGCTATGGAATTTCTGAACTGGTTGTGATAGAAATGAATCACCTCTTGAAATTTCATTCTAAATGAAAGAAGTGTGGGATCCTAAATCTTAATTTTGTAGATGACTTACTACTGTAATCTAGGGCTGATCATCATTCCATTACCTTGCTTATTATAACTTTAAGAATATTTACAAGGTTATCTAGGCTAAAAGTTAACAATAAAAAAGTGGAATATACATGTTAGCTAATACACTATATAATGCTTAACGGATCTCTAATATTAGAGGTATAAAGGTACTACAATTACCATTTACCTGTCTTGGTATACAAGTAAAATCCATGAAGCACAAATACTGGGAGTTCAAGCCACTAGAGGAGAAGATCAAAAGGAGAATTTAGAACTGGAGTCCTAACACACTATCTATGATAGGTTGTCTATAATTGATTTATTTTGTCCTATCTTCAATTAATATTTATTGGGCCTCACACTTAGTAGTTCTGACCATGGTCACAAAATCCATAAATAAGTACGTGAGAAGATTTTTGTGGAATGGAAGTAAGTAAGCAAGAATCAAATGGAATAATATATGTAATCCTAGAAAACATGGAGGATTAGGCCTTATACCCATCAATGTAGTCCATCACACAATGCTAGCAAGAAGATTCTAGAAACTAATTAGAAAAGAGGACTCCTTATGGGAGAATTAGGTATGGAGTGAATATAAAACCAAGGAAAACAACTGAAATGTAAAAATTCCAAATGGGGGATCAACTAATCTAAAAAATATAAAGGAGATAAGGGATATGATTATACCTCACATAAGGAATAAGGTGGGAGATGGAAAAGAAATAATTTTTTGGTTTGACAAATGGTTCGAGATAGGAGTTTTACATAAAACATAACTTTAAGGGTTGAAACAATTTGTCCTTAAGGAGACCACTATTCAATAGGGCGTTAGCAATAAGGAGATCATATAAAGGACGATTCTAGATACATTGTGAAAATGCACTTAGTTAATATCAATTCATCAGATGATACAGATAAAGTGACGTAGGTTAGAACTCGTAATGGCTTATAAACAAACAAAAATGAAAGAAACCTATTTTAGGGAACAGAAAACAGGGTGAGTTGGTTTGAATTGGTATGGGGTAGTAAAATTCTCCCGAGGGAAATATTAACCTTTTGACTGGCCATTCATAGATGCTAACCACACTAGAAAGACTCAATAACTATATGACAGCTCCTAACAAGTGTACACTCTGTGAAAAGGATAGTGAATTAATCAATTATACGCTATTCATTTTTTAGTACACGGATAACATATCGAAAGAGATTGTAGTTAGATATGGAGCTAATAATATACCAGGTAAATGGTAATATGTAATATATTAGAGCATGCAATGGATAAGAGTGCAGAAGAGTAATAGATTATGGATTTTTAGGGTGGCGATAACTTACTTCTTAAGGGAATCTGGGATGAGAGAAATCATCAAATCTTCTTTGATAGGGATACATCCTGCACATCCCTTACTATGATTATCACCGATAACATTAAAATTCACATAAGAGGATTATTGGAAGGCAGAGAATTGAATAAAGAGAAGAAGCAGGTATGGAGACTAGTTTGCACATAAACCAATTCCCTATTTACAGACCAATTTTTTTTCCCTAAGTGGTAATTTAGCTCATTAGCTTTAACTTGAAAACCAATTCCTTATCTTATAAGAGCATAAAGCCTGACAATCAGTATGCCATTTCTAGAATTAGTGAGCAAAGGCATAATAAGAATATCCGTTCTTTTATGAGGAGGAACATATCTTCCTTCCATAAAGGAAGAAATTGAAGGAAAACTATGCTCATCAACTTCCATTACATTTGGTGCAAGTTGCCCCCAAGCCATTTAGAAACCTGTCTTGCTAAAGAAGGAGAATTCTAGGCAATGACCTCAACCAAAGTGCTAGAAAATTTTTCCATCATCATACTAAAACACTTTTGGGAGCAATTCATAAAATTTTTTTTCCATACCTTGATTTATTTTTGTTTAATATCTAGGCCCCTCTAAGACAACTTGACATACTAAATTTTTTAGAGTGCAATTTGGCTTCGACTCTTCATTCTCCTGACCAAGCGATGAACATGTTTGCATTCTCCCCCCTTTTTTAGTTATTCTAGACAATTTAGTAATACTAACTTCAGTTTTATTCTAAAAAATTCAGTATAAAATAGTATTTCCATTTTTTTCCTATGAAAGGATACAATTCTTGCGCAACAAAATATATAAAGAAAAAGTCACACCTGTTGAATAATGCGGCTTACGTTGAACTTGTTGATTTTTTGTAATTAGCCAATTCACCACATTGAATAGTGATTTTAGAAATATGCTCGATAGTTGAATGGTCATCTTCACCAGAAAACAAAGTAAGCTCAGGAATTCTATAATTACGAGGGTAAAGATTCTTGTGGTCAATATGCGCTGGATAAAGGTTATGAAATTTTAAGTAGTCAATATGTCTCATGTCAAGCCCGCACAATTCTTAAACGACTTCTCTAACATCTTCCATATCACTTAAGAGCAATAAAAGGAACAAAATTATGGTTTATAACCAAAAATTTGCCACCTAAGTCATAATTCATCTCGTAGGATTAACTTTAAAACCAAATCTCTATCTTTTACGAGCTTAGGGCCTGAAAATTTGTCATCCACTTCTAGAATTAGTGCACGAAGGTGCAATAGGAATATCCTCTATTTTATAAAGAGGAACATTTAACCAAAGGATGACTACACTCACCAACACCCATTGCATTTAGTGTAAGTTACCCCTTGAGTCCTTTAAAAATCTATCTTGCTAGAGAAGGAGAATTATGCCCAATGACTTGTTCCAAAGAGACTGAAAGTTTTTCCATCTTCTTTTTCAACATCTTAATTGCTTCAACCTTAAAGGCAAATTGGACTTCAACTCTAAGATATCATTTGCATAAATAACATCATTTTTTGTTGATGGTTGCGACAATTTTGGATTCTCGTTAGCTAAAGAATTAATTGAAGACGATGTTGCATTCTCTAGAATTTCAATTATTTTAGATACCAAGCCTTCGTTCCCTATTATAGTAGGGACTACTTCCTCTAAAGTTGGAGGTATAACAACTTCTTTTTCATTCTTCCAATTTAATATTATTGTCCTATTGAGAGTGGCAAATTATTGATCACTTTCTATGACCAACCTAGAATTCAAGCATGTTAGGGAGGATTTCTCCCAAAAAAGCACCAAACTTCTAATTGGCAATATAAGAGGGCTTTGGAAAACTTAGAGAATAGAATTTTAAGTTACTAAATGCTAAAAAGTGTTGAACAATTAAATTTTAAATTAAGGTTAATTACAAAAAACCTAAACTTTTGTCAATTTTAGCCCGACGTTATTTCCACCGTTATTTTTGCTGATGTGGCAGTACCACATGTACAGGGACCCTCATTAATCATAATTAGCATAAGTTAATTAGATGATTGAAATGACGTCATTTCAATTATCTCTCAACTCTCATTTGCACCCAAAATAGGAGCCTTCTAGTCGCGAGATCTCTCCATAACATCGTTTCAATCATCTCTTAGCTCTCATTTGCATCCAAAACAGGAGCCTTCCAGTCGCGAGATCTCTCTACAACAACAACAACCATAGTCAGTTGGAACATCTTTCAATTAAATCACGTAAGGAGCAGAAGGTAGCAGACACTTTCGTTCTTGACTTCTATGAATGTCACTGCTTATCTCTAACTTTTGTCATTTATAGGGCCTAAAACAAAGTGGTCCTTCAAGTCAAGTAGTCAGGTGTCTTTCTTTTACTTGTGAAAATGAATCTGTTGCTAATAAAACCACTTTAAATGCAAGAAAAAGACTATTTGGAAAGCAAGAAATGGTTAGACAATCTATCACTTCTGCGAATCCATCAATGCTTGTTCAGGAAATACGTAAACTTGAACCGTGGCAAAGACGATTGGGCGAGGAAGCAAATCGAGCACTAAAAGTACTTCATAAAGAGGTTATTTCTCACATATTGGGCAGCTAAGCAACTGCTGAAATTGTTGCAAAGATGTTGTCTGAAATTAAGGAATTGCAAGTACTTAGCACTATTCATGAAGAAGTTGTGATTGGAGAAAAAACTAAACTGAAGGCCGAAATTAGCCGACTAAGCTCTCATAAAAACACCATTGCATCTCTAGAAAGGAAGCTTGATACTGTCTAGAAAGCCATAGTGATGCTAGGGTTTTGCGTGCAAGTGAGAGTTGAGAGAGATGATTAAAACGATGTTATTTTAATCATCTAATTAACTTATGCTAATTATGCTAATATGTCTCGTTTTAATCATCTAATTAACTTATGCTAATTAAGCTAATATGTCTGATTAATGAGGGTCCCTGTACACGTGACACTTCCCTTTTAGCAAAGATAACGGTGGAACTAATGTCGGGCTAGAATTGAAAAAAATTGAAAGTTCGAGCATTTTATTGCTACTTTTTAAAGTTTGGACTATAATTGAAAAAGTGACGAAATTTTCGGTTTTCTTTATAATTAACCCTTTAAATTAAAAGGATAATTTTATTTAAGTAAAGGATAAGTACAAAGTACCAATAAAGCTGAAACAATGATATGTTTTTAAATTGTATGTGATTGTGTCCCCTATTTTTGTAATGCTGGTGTATATATACAACCTTCTCAAATTCAACCACCTCAAACATTTCTCATATAATAGTTCAACCTCCAATTATCCTCCAGTTATGGCCACGTCCTAACTAATCACACACCAACACTCAATTATTTTTAAAGCATATGTTAATCATATTTCAACAATCTTGACTCTCAAATCATATACTTCCTTACTAATTATACTCAAGAATTTCCTAAACAATCTAGTTGACATTTGGAAATTTTAATAACTACCATTTTCATCTTTGGGCCAAATGGACCCGAATTTCACTTAGGCTATCAATAATTTCCCTTATATATGTTTGATTGAACAAAGCAAATAAATGGTATTGAAGACCTTTTAGAATTCTACAAAAATGAGCTCAAGGCCATTAATCAAATTCAGTCGCATTAGCAGTTGTAATTGGTGAAAATGGATCTTCATCTATCAACATGATCTAATCAAGTTCATCAAACAATAGAATTTCCTTATTGATCTGATCTTGAATAACATTTTTGAATCCCCAATATGAATTTATAGGGTGACTTTATTTATTACGGTGCTTACAGTAGTCGTTCCCTTAAGTCTCTTAGTTTGTAGGAATCCTATGTTCAGGGGACAAAGTAATAACTTCTCTTATAATAAGATATCAAAAATTTTCCTTTGTTTTAGAGATATAAAAAATTTATAGCATCTAAGTAGTTGGTCCTTATGCTTTCCTTTTGCCTTCGAGTGATTTCCACACTAGAGCAGAGCAAACACGAGTTCTAAGGATATCAACCTCGACCACTATCGAATCATATAGACTTGTTTATAAAAATAAATACCAACTGAACTATTTTTTGATGTTCTTCTTCCCTAAAATGCTATTTATACTAAAACACTTTTTTCACCAATTCATAAAAATATCATAATCCTATACCTTGGCTTTTTTAAGTTTAATATCGAGGCCCTTCTAAGGTAACTTCATATATTCTATCTTCGAGAGCGTAATTCAAAATTGATTCGTCTTTCTCCTAAATCCTAAATTGAGTGATGAACATTTTTGCATTCTTGCCACTTTTCTACTTAACTATAGTTTATTTGATTATACTAACTTCAGGTTCAGTCTAGAAAAACTAAGTATGAACCAATATTTCCATTTTTTCCCATTAAAGGATAACAAAACATTATAGGAAAAATTGCACCTGTCAAAGAATTTGGAAACAGTCTAAGCTTGAAATTGTTGAAATTTTCATAATTAGCAAATTCATCAAACTAAATAGTGAATTTGACAATGTACTCAATAGTTGACTAGACATTTTCACCTAAAAATAGAGTAAAACTCAGGAATTATGTAACCACAGGGATAAGGATTCTTATAGTCAATGTGCTCTATATAAGGCTTATAAAATTCTGGGCAACTAATCTATCTTAAGCCAAGACTTTACAGTTTTTGAATGGCTTCTCTGATAGTTTTTGTATCTACTTAAAGCCTGATCTATGAAGGAGCAACAACAGGAACAAGATTATAGTTTACAGTGCCCCTATGTCCTAATTTAGTCTGTTAACTCCAACTTAAAACTAAATTCTTGTCATATGAATGATTTCAAGCCTATTTGTTGTTGTACTAATATATACAAGGTGATATCCAAACTTCTCACTGAACGACTTAAGTTAGTCCTGTCTACTATTGTCTCTACGGTTCAAAGTGCTTTTAAACCGGAGAGAAATTTGGGCGACAACAAATTGTTTTTATAGGAGCTTCTGAAGGAGTATAACTTTGGTAAGAACATTAATAGTGGTTTGATTAAGATCGACTTTTTTAAAGCTTTTGATACCGGCTGGCATTTCATTCATTTATGTCTTGAAGCACTGCAACTTCCATCCCAATTTGTCAAATGGATGATGACTTGTATTAGTGCCTCTTCTTTGATTATACTTGTGAATGGCAGTCCTTCGATTCTTTCCAAACCAGCAAAAGGGATTTGTCAGGGAGTTCCCTTATTCCCTTACTTGTTTACTCTTACTATGGAGGAATTTTTCCAGATTTTTAAATCAATTTCTCTCTAGCAGTGGTGGCTTTACCTTTCATCATAATTGTAAGGACCTTAAACTTACTCATCTATTACATGCGGAAGACTTGATTCTCTTCTGTTATACTAATGGTCATTCAATCAACATAATGATGCACATGCTTGCTTTATCTGCTGAATGGTCTGACCTCAAACATAAAGCCAAGTTGTTTTTTTCACTTCAATTGATGTAAGGAATCTTGATGAGATCAGTCTTATTTCTAGACTTAGTCATTGCTCACCTCCTTTTTGTTATCTAGGAGTCCTTATTATGGCCTCTAAAGCAAAGTTTCGTGCCTGCTTGCCTATCATTGAGAAAATGAAATCTCGAGTCTTGATAAGACAAAATCGTTTCTTATCTTATGCAGCTCAGCTTACTCTCATCACCTTTGTTCTTCATTTGAATCGGGTTGCTCACATTACTTTGCCTTCTAAAGCTATAAAGGAAATGGAGAGAATCATGAAATCCTTCCTCTAGTCAGGTCAGGCTAGAAATTGTAAGAATGCTTGAGTTAAATGGAGTGAACTTACAAAGCCCAAGAAACATGGAGGTCTTGGGGTTATTTCCCTTCCCATCATACAAAATGTCTTAATGTGTAAATGCATATAGTGATTATACACATATTTCACAACATTGTGGTCCAAATGGATCCATAAAATTTACTTAAATCATTCGAACTTCTAGTGGGTGAAATTCTCCAGGGATGGTTCTTGGATATTAAAATAACTGATGAAATTGCATGAACTCATTTATCCTTTCAATAAACACACTATTGGAAATGGCGATCAGACATGAGTGTGGTTTAATAATTGGTTACCAATCAGTCCCCTTGCTCACTTCCTAGATTTCCAGAGGATACAAAATAGAATCTATATTTTATCTACAGTTACTCTAAAGGCATTTGGAGTCGCCTTCTGCATATCTTTCATCTTACAATGGACATTATGATTGGAATCATGTGCTATGTTGGGTCATCAGTAAAACTAAGACAGGACATCCAAATGTTCCTTTATTCACTGCTGACTTCACTATCACAGTGTATAGCATTTGGAAAGAACGTAACAGCCACCTCTTTATCGATAAAAAGGAAGATAAATATCAATTTGCAGATCGGATCATCAATCAAGTCAAAGTTGGCATCTTTGCCAATAATGCACAACATTCCCTTTCCTCAGACATAAAGAGCAGATTGGCTATTATAATTATTAGTTAGTCCTTGTTTCTTTCCTTTTGTCTCATTAAGATCTTTGTAATCTATTTTAGGCTTGCTAGCCTTGAACCCATTTT
>JAOQMR010000005.1:27380927-27402347 GCA_027563865.1 Erythroxylum pelleterianum
GGACTTTATCATATACATCTAAACATGTACAAGATAAAGAATGCCTTTAAATAATTTGTCACTAAACTACAACCAAATCGATTGGCTGTAGGGTATAAACCAACAATAATATAATACTTGAATAAACCCCCTTGTAATTATATTGATAAGCGGTACGAATAAATAAGTTCTTAACATTTAATAGTAACATATTAGGCTTTATTAGTGCTCTTAAATATTCATAAATAAGTATTAATATGTATTATAATTCAGTAAAAAATCACTTTACAAAGAATTTTTATGTATAAATAAGTAGTCGTCGTTAGTATTATTATTATTATTATTATTATTATTATAACAATAACAACAATTTTGATACTACTATTAAGTTTCATTTAAAGAAATCGTTGTTTTGCAATGAGATAGTAACGGTTAGGGATGATAAATTTTAGGTTATAAAAATTAAAACATTAACAATTCACATTTTTAAATTTGTAATTATTATAACAAAATCTAATGTTAATTCTTATTTTATTTAATATCTAATACTAAATAATAAGTAAAATGATCAATTTTATTCTAAGTCATCTCAATTTTTACACTTTATTCTAATTCATATTTTTAAATAGAATAAAATTAATTATTAATTAGTTTTAAATTTCCTATTATATTTGTTTGTTGGACTGAATGATAATATTGATTATAATTTTATGTTTTGTAGGTCTATTAAACTTAGCATTTGCTAATTAATTTTTTGTTTCATACTAATTGACACCATGTAAGAACTAATTAATTTTTTTCTTATCAATTCGTTGGAATCAATACAAGTGCTGGATAATTAATACATTACTATATATTCATATATTTATAAATATATATAATAATTATTTATAAATAAAAATAAGTATAAATAACAAACAAAATAATCATATTATATACTTATAGGTTATTATAACATATTAATATTCTTATTTGTTATTATTATAAATAATAAAAAATTTAATTAATAATCAAGTTAAATTGAATAATATGTTATTTACCATTAATAAAACATAATAAGCAATATATTATTGGCTATTAATAAAATAAATTTATATTACGACTTAAAATTTTTATTTATATTTTTTATAAATCACAACATCTAAAGATAATAAATTAATTAAATAATTTTATTTATTAGCGATTAGAATCATATTAATTATTTATAAAAGTGTGAATTATATAAAAATAAGAAATTGAATATTTTATTTATTAGTTATTACAATAATATATAAAATATTTAACTTATTATTATATTAAACTATTAAATATATTATTAATAAAATAATAATTTTTATTTTTAATAAAGTGAATTAATATTAAAATATAAATATATTATATATAAATAGCAATATATAAATATAATGAAATACTACTTATGTTTAAAATATACAATTTTTGTTGTTTATTAATTTTTAATCACATCTTATGGTATGATTGTCTATATAAAATATTACATATTTCAAAGTTATTACATAATTAAAATTAAAAATAAAATTTAATGAAAATTACAAACAAAGACTGAATGAAAAGACTTGTTAAAATAAAGAAAATTTTAGAAAAGTTCATATAAGGAAGTGTTGACCTGCAAGTTGTTTTAACTGGTGCTAATGCCTCTAACCAGCATGTCCCCTTGTCTGATATACTTGTTTCATATGTTCTTGCGGGAGTTGGTTATGCTTTGTGTTCTGCAAATGTTCATTTTGTTAGAATTTTGAATGCGTTCTTGGAGATTTGGGGGAATTATAGGTACTCCCTTCCGATTTTTCAATGTCGTTACCCAACTTAAGGGTTTTTCTAAAGTCATAGGCCGATGCTGGAATTAGGAGGTCGAGGGTTTTCAATCCTATCAACTTATGCAAAAGTTAAAAATGGTGAAAAGAGCTCTCAAGATTTCCCTATCAGAGAGAAATCTGAACCTAAATTCCCTCAAGGAGAAGCTGGTCCAAGCTCAATAAGCCTATTATAACTCTCCACATGATCCAGCAGCAATTAGGAAACTGTAAGACTTCTAGGAAATGTTGGAACTTCAGAATTTAATTCTCAAGCAAAAGGCTAGTATAAACTGGATGAAAGATGGTGACAGTAACATAAAATTCTTCCACTCCGCATTGTTAGCTACAAGACATGTCAACAACATCTCTGTTTTGCAAAATTCTAATGGTCAGGAATATACTGAGCAGAATGATTTGCTAAAACTAGCTTCTTATGGAAGCTGATACTACTTCAATGCCAAGCAATAACATTTTGCATCTCTTTGATTGCTTAAGAAATCAAGGACCACATAGTGTCCCCAATTACTAAAATGGATGCCCAGCAGATCCTCTTTAGTTTGCAGCCTTCCAAATCACCTGGTCCCGGTGGTTTTCCTCCTCTATTCTTTCAAAAGACTTGGGATATTATAAGGCAATTGTAGCTGCACAATCAAAATTAACTTCTTTAAAGCTTTTGATACTATCAGTTGGAAATATTCGTACATGCCTGAAAGCTCTGCAACTACCTTACAAATTTGTCAATTGGATAATGATTTGCATTTATTCACCTACATTGAGTGTGTTAGTAAATGGTTTCCTTGCAAAACCTGTAAAGACTGCTAGGGGTATCAGACAAGGAGATCCCCTGTCTTCCTACTTATTTACACTAGTGATGGAAGGACTATTCAGATTGTTAAGCAGCTTGCTATCTTGCAATGGTCGATTAAGATATCATTACAAATGCAGCGTAGTGAATATCACTAACCTTATCTACGAGGATGATCTAATTCTCTTATATGGCACTGATTCTTATTCTATCAACATCATGATGCAAATCCTCCAATAGTTTTCTGCATAGTCTAGGTTAAAGCCCAACTTTGAGAAGAGTTGCTTATATCTTTCTATTGATGTCAAGAATCTTTCTAAAGTGAGGAGGATCACTGGATGCATATACGCTCTACTCCTTTTGTTATCTTGGCATTCCAATCACTTCTTCAAAGCCTAAATTCTAGGATTGTCTTCCTCTTATTGAAAGGATAAAAGTTAGAGTTAATGCTTGGTAGAATAAATTCCTTTCTTATGTCGCCAGAACCACTCTTATCATCTCAGTACTCAACAGTTTACATCTACACTGGACAACTCACATTACCCTTCCTAAGAAGGCTATAAAGGAAATTGACAGAATAATGAAAGCCTTCTTTTGGACTGGTAAGACAAATAAAGTCACAAATGCTAAAATCAAATGTTGTGGGGTTACCAAAACTAAAAAATGTGGTGAACTGGGTATCATTTCTATCTAGTCCTGATGTGCAAAAGGCTCTGGAGACTCTACACAGATCAGAAAGCACTTTGGATCAAATGGATACATGAGTACCATATTCAGGATTCTAACTTCTAGAAAACCTCATTTTCAAGGGAGGCCTCTTGGATTCTTATCCAAATGATGAAATTGCGGGATACTATCTACCCATGGATCAAACACAAGATAGGTAATGGTGAGAAAACTTAGTTCTGGTTTGATAACTGGTAGAGCTTTAGCCCTATTATTTACTCTTTAGACTTGAATCACTTGAGATATCGAATTCCTTTGAATTTCAAAGTCTCATCTCTGATCTACAATGGTGAATGGAATGGACATATCCGGGGCTTTGTTAATCTTGTGCAACTCCTTCCCCAGTTGACTGATGTGTAAACTCCAAATGAAATCATTTGGACTCTCAATCCAAATGGTCAATTTTCTACCAAATCTTGCCGTCAACTTTTTACTAACGGTCTTCCCTATGTTCCTTAATTTGGTATTCTCTGAAGAAATTCCTTGAACCTGAAGGCTCTATTATCACTTGGTTGGCGAAACAAGCTCAAGACAAAAAGTCAGTGGCATGGCAATTTGATACTAATTGTGTTGTTTGTAAGCTAGAAGTGGAAGATAGAGATTACCTCTTCTTTCTATGGAGATACTCTAAAGCTGTTTGGAGCAGGATTCTTCACCTAATCTTAATGGGCAACTTCATGTATGACTGGGAGCAAATATTGAACTGGATCATTTGTCATTCAAAAAAGAATATGCCCAATGGTACCATCCTTAAAGCTACTACTACCAGACTATGGAAGAAACGAAAAAACATAATTTTTCCCCACATGGAGGAAGAGAATATTAGTTAGCAGATAGGACTATTAATTGAATTAGAGTAGCAGTTGTGGCTAAGAATGTCCAACATTCTCTTTCACTGGATATGAAAAATAGATGACCCTTACAAGCTGAAATCAATATCAATCTGATTCCTCTTTTGTACGGTTTCATTAACTGTTTTTTGTAATTAATTGTAGGCTAACTGCCTCTTACTCATTGTAATATTGTACTAGTTTCACCAATAGTTAATGCAATTCATTAAATTTTCAAAAAAAATGCGCCTTGATATCTTATTCCGGAAGAGGAAAGTGCGTGGTTTTATTGGGACTTGGGATGGCTCAAGTTCTCTGTGTCTTGTTAACAAAAAAGAAAAAGAAAAAGGTCCGAGTGTCGTCTCTGTTTTCCTCTGCGCGCTAGAATTTGATTACTTTGAGTTCCTTATCGAGGTACTGTTTTATGCTTGAATTCTAATTGTACCCGATTGTTGTGGTTTTAATTGTCTTAATGACTCTGCACAAGTCATGGTTTCTATCTGTTAGTCTGACTAGTTTTTAGATAAAGAAGATATTGGAGGACGAGCTGCTGCTCTGATATGGTGTTTTTGTTATAGGTTAGTTTAGTTGGTTATCTGAGCCCAAGATTGAATCTTTCGCAGTTCCCTATAGAAAGATGACTACGCAACCTGATACCGTTCTCTTAGAAGAATGGCTGAGGAGCAACAGCGGCGTGAATATGGGCATTAGCACAAGTAATTCGTCTTTGTCGTCGGCCCGTGCCATCATCAATGCGTGGGCTGAGCTCAGAGACTCTCTTCAACATCAGTCATTTCAGCTCCATCACCTTCAATCCCTGAAGACCCTTGTTGACTCTCGATTTTCACTTCATGTTGCGGACCCTCAAGCAAAGCTCTTAATCTCCATCTTGTCATCTCAAGCCCTTTTTCTTCCTGGTGAGGCATATCCTCTCTTGTTGCGTCTTCTTTATATCTGGGTAAGAAAATCCTTTAGACCCTCTTTAACCCTCGTTGATTCCGCTCTTGAGGTTCTCTCTACCATTTTTTCTGCTCAATTTAGCTCTGAGAAGACCCATGAGTTGTTCTCTGAAGGTGTTCTCCTTCTGGGTGCGTTTTCTTTTGTGCCTACTTTGTCAGAAAAATCTAGAACGGTCTGCTTGGAGTTGCTGTGTAGACTCATGGAGGAAGACTACAGATTGATTAGCTCATCTGATATACTTGTTTCATATGTTCTTGCGGGAGTTGGTTATGCTTTGTGTTCTGCAAATGTTCATTTTGTTAGAATTTTGAATGCGTTCTTGGAGATTTGGGGGAAGGAAGGTGGGCCTCGTGGCAGTATTTCTCATGGACTTATGATTTTGCATTTGGTTGAATGGGTCGTATCTGGTTTTATCAGATCATGTACTCCGGAAAAATTGCAAACTTTTGTGAAGGTAACTTTAGAAACCTTTGTAGCAAACTATGTTCCTTTTGCTCTGGTCATGACTGCTGCAGGCACTCTCAGAGCTTTGAATAGAACCGGAGCAGATATTCAGGGAATGCAGATTCTTTCGCTAGTGAGAATTGCTGCAGAAAATCGAATAGAATTGATCGCACAGGGTTTGATTTCTAAAACTAAAGGCTTTTTTGGTTCAGATAATGATCACACAACCAGTCATCTGCTACTCTGCACATCATTAGCTTTGGCACAAGCTGGTTCTGTGTCGTCCCGGTCCTCTTTGCTCATATGCCTGACTTCAGCATTGTTAACAGAAATATTTCCATTGCGGCGACTGTATAAAATTATTCTTGGGTCATCAGACGCTGTTTCTGGACTGGCGCCAAATGATACTAAAGAACATATTAACAGCATACCCTTTAAAGAAGCTGGGGCCATTAGTGGCATTTTATGCAATCAGTATGTAGCAGTTGATGGAGAGAATAGAGTTATTGTTGAAAGTATGATATGGCGTTTCTGCCAGGAACTTTACTTAGGGCATAGGCAAGTAGCTTTGTTGCTTCGTGGGAAAGAGGATGAGTTACTTGGAGATATTGAGAAAATTGCAGAGTCTGCATTCCTTATGGTTGTAGTTTTTTCCTTGACAGTTTCTAAGCACAAGCTAACTTCAAAATTGTTGGCTGAGTCTCAGATGGAGACATCCATCTCTATACTGGTTGCATTCTCCTGCATGGAGTATTTCCGACGCATGCATTTACCTGAATATATGGATACAATTCGAGGTGTTGTTGTAAGCATACAAGAGAATAAGACTGCATGCATCTCTTTTGTGGAGTCCATGCCCTCTTACACCAATTTAACAAAACCACCAGGTAAGGCTTCTAGAGATCTTACTTGTTTCTCCTGTTAGTATGCATTTCAATTATGTTTCATACAATTATGTTCCATATGTTTTTATTGCTTTAGTTGTTGGAAGATAAATGTTTCCTTGCAGAATTGCTGCAGAAATTGCAGTATCTGTGGTTTAAGGATGAAGTGCAAACTTCGCGTATCTTATTTTACTTGCGGGTAATTCCAACTTTTATTGATCTTGTGCCTACCTCTCTATTCAGCGGAGTGATAGCTCCAACCATGTTCTTGTATCCTGTATTAGACTACTAAATGGGTTCGTTGAGAAATACAGATTTTATGTAGTGTTTGTAAGTTATGGTCCTTACATGAGTTTAATAGATATATGGAGCATCCAAATGGAAAAGCAGCTAGAACTGCACATTCTATCTATGTGGCATTCCTATCTGCTGGGAAGGATTCTGATGACAATGAAAAAGCATTGTTGAAAGAGAAACTTGCTTTGTACTACATGCAGAGATCACTAGCGGTATCTAAAGTAGCTGAGATTCATATTCGTTAATGTCTAATATGCTTTAATCCTCAAAATGTAAGTGCTGGCTTTGTTTTCATGTGGCTTTAGGGATATCCTGGTTGTACTCCTTTTGAGGGTATGGCTTCTGGGGTTGTAGCCTTGGTGCGAAATCTTCCTGCTGGAAGTCCAGCCATATTTTATTGTATCCACAGTGTTGTGGAAAAAGCGAACAGGCTCTGCAGGGAAACTTCCACTGAAAACGTTGATATATGGAAGAACTGGCAAGGCGAGACAGGGCCTTGTAGGAAAATTGTGGAGTTGATTTTACGGCTTATTTCTCTGGTTGATATTCAGGTATTTACATATATGGTTATCATCCTTTCCACCAGAAGATCTGACAATAACATTTCCATCCATTCTCTACTTGTTTGTAGTTGCTGCTGGTATGTTGTATGTTCATGGTCCATCTGTTAATTAAAAATTATAAAATATTTGTCATCTTCCTAAGAGTTATATTAAGAATGTGAAGCTGTTTAATAGCGCTAGCAGCATTTCCAATTCCGCTGTGATGTGTACAGGAAGAGAAAAAACTGTTCTCTTCAATTGTGGTATTCGAGATATATGATGCTCACTTTGTTTATTCTTCAGGTACTACCACAATTGATGAAATTGTTGGCACAGCTGATTGTCGAGTTGCCAAAAGAGGGTCAGAATGTAGTTCTGAATGAATTATATACATTGGTTGCTGAATCAGAGGATGTCACACGCAAGCCAACCCTAGTCTCATGGCTGCAGTCGCTAGCTTACCTATGTTCTATGGTGGCAAGTGGAAGTGCAATGTTCAAAGCAAATGGAAGTAAGAAAACTTTTACGTTGTCATCTCTTGGAGATCATTCAGATCAGAACAGGATGAATGCACGATTGTAGATTGTTAAGGTAAGCATTCTGAATACCTTCATTGCATTGAATCTTTATCTTAATTTGTGTAGTGTAGATTGTTGAGGTAAACATTCTGAATACCTTCCTTGCATCGAATCTTTGTCTTAATTTGTCACTATGCCTAGTTTTTTGTTTGCTGGAGTAATCCCTCTTATTGAACACTAATGGTATTTTGTGACCACTTTGTTTTAGTTTCATCCATACACTTGCAAATACACAACATTTATATTCCACTATGTGTATATTTCTTCTTTTCATGATCTGAGACAGTATCTGTGGTTATATGTGATTTAGGTAGTGCTTAAAGTAGTAAGCTGTATCAATATGTTGTCATAGTTGCTGACTCAAAGATAGTCTTCCATCTAGAGCCTTCGGAAGAACTCTACAGTCAGAAGAAATTGAGGCAACTGCAGTTGGCTACCTCCTTTTCTGGCTTAGGCAGTCTGAAAAATTCTCCAAGTAGATAATTCTCGGTCTTCCCTCCCCCTTAGATTTTGTTAGATTATTACTCTAGTAGATTTTGTTAGATTATTACTTTAGTGTTTAGTTAGTTCCTTATTTCCATTCTCTTACCACAGTCAACAGCACCCATCTCTCCTGAAAGTAGCTCTTACTCCATCCTATATGCTTAAGTTTTAGTTTCAACCATGCTTTAGCTGGCAGGAAACAGAACAACACCGGTGCATGAATATATAATTTGGTGCGTAATGAGTTTTAGAGATACAAATTCTCACCCATGAGAACTCAATACAGCATAAAGGGGAATATATACTATTCAACATTAGAAAACATTTCCATTTTCAATTTTTATTTTGATAGGAAATAGAAAGAAATAATGAGATGTTTGGTGATTTAGAACAGAATGTGTTCTTACAAAAAAATCCCTTTGTATTATTCTTGAGGAAACTGTTTTAGTTGCCTTTTATTTTTTTTATAACAAATATGCTCTTTTAGTGTACTTCCTTAAAAATTACTATATTAATTATATTGACGAACATATTTTTTATTCCATCAAGCCTAGTCTCAGAAAATAAAAAAATGGAAAACTAAAATGATTTTTAAAAAATAAAAACAGGAAATATTTCCTTGTACAAAATGAAACATTAAATTTTTAATTCTATTCACAGGAAAATTCAGGCGAAAAGATTCTCTGCTACAATTTTTCAGTACAGCTGGGCAGATTTTCTGGTTTTAGGTATTAATCTGACAAAAGCTGCTTGAACTACCTAAAAGACTGGCTTCATTTAGTCTGTATATGATTCGTATGAATTGATAACTCTTGTCTCACGTCTTATCATCAGTTAATATAGTTCTATAATTACCTCTCTCACAAATCTCCACTCGCTTGTATGAGCCTTTTGGATATTTCTCATTTCACACTCTACATATTCCAAGTCAGATGACTGGTTCCAAATTTGGTGAAGGTCTAATTGTCCTTATCAATGGTTGATATTAACTGGTTTCACTAGAATGAATTGCTTCAAGTGTGACTAGGTAGTTCACTTACTTTATTTCCAGTTAGTAGTTCCTAGGATATCATCTTGTGCCATCTGTAATTTCTACTATTTCCTTAATGGAGATGTGGATCAAAGTTGTCTGCTTTTTTGTAAAGGAGTGAAGCATTTTGTATCTTTTGAAATTGATTCTTGGATATCTCAAAATTTATCTAGGGGTCATATTGGTATTTTATGCAACACCAAAAACTTTAACTTTTGTCTTTTGCTTTTGTGGTTGTACGGTTTTCTATTTTCGGTTTTCTATTTTTGTTTCTTTTGGTTATGTTCTGCTTAATATAGGAAAAGGGTAATTGATTTACTATCGAGGTAGTCAGGTTAGAGGGAAGTTATTAATACAACTCCTTTTATACTTGTTGAGCTATTACACGTGATAATATTTCTTTTGCAGACAGCTTTCCTGGTTTGATAACAACCCTCTTAAAACACATGGATTGAGGGGCATGATACTTGGATGAGGCCATACTGTGATCTGCACGATACTTGAGAAGGTTTTTAATACTTTCAGAATCAGTTTGTTTTGAGATTGAAGAGCCTTTATGGTGGTATTGCAATGTGAGGATCTTGCTTTTATGATAAAATGGAGGAGGGTTTCTGGTCATTTGTTTTGAATGGCATGAAGAGAGAAAGAAGAATCTCCTTTTGAACGAAAAAGTGCAAGAGATTGTCTTCAGGTAACAAGAAAAGAAAAGATGGATGAAGTGCAATCTCATTGAAGTATAAGCAGATTCCAGTTTATGAATGTAGCAGGTTTTGAATGCTGTGAGATGTTTTATGAATTTGAAAAACCACTAGGTTGCAGCTTTTGGGTTGAAAACATTGGGTGTTTGCATTAGTGCCATCACAGGGACGTGTCTACATTTCATCCGAAGGCCAGGCCTTAATTCTAGACTAGTAACAGAGATAAACGAGAAATGGGCCATTTATTATTATATGATTCTTAAGAAAGTTGTTGGGAACTGCTTTTAATAAAGGGAGATTCATGGGAATTGCAATATTCTGAATAAAAGAATTGATCAGGCTTTCTTATTTGTTTGAGGTTTATGTGAAATTAAACTATGAATAGTTGTAACATGTTTCAATAAAAAATTCAACAGTTTTAGATTGCTGACATCTAAATATTGTGAACTGTATGATTCATGTTTCATTTCTTGGAGCTTTTGGGCATGTTTTCTCACCTTATGGACTTAATTCTCTGTTGTCTTGTACTTTTAACTTGAATTGGCTTCATTTGAGAGCTTGCTTGCTAAAGTTGGACTAAAGCGTCGTATGCAAATAGAGCCAAGCCTCAACAGTTCAATGTTCAGATGCCCCTTAAGAGCGAGGGAGAAATGAAACTCCCACTTTCACTTGGGCTTCATTAGTTCGCTTGTTTTTAGCTCAAGGAATTGCAACATTTTTAATCGAATCCAATCATTATCTCACTTTCATGTCTATGTTCTATAGTTGCACGTAATCTCTCTCTATGTCTCTGTAATCTTGTCCATTATTTACGTCTGACCAGTGTTGTAATGTTACAGAGAAAAGAACACGAATAAGAATGTTGAAAGAAATAGGCATAATTTGTATTGATTCTGTGACTGGAAATTTCGTAATCAATAGATATTTACTACAACCCAATTAATAATGGAGAATCAAAGTACCAAGAGAATAAAAAAAAAGCAAAAGACTGAGAGCAGTCCTCAGGAAAGAATCCCGTGTAGAGAAATTCTGCTCGAAAAAAAGCCCATATTCCATTACCCCTCAAATATACTTGAAATAGTCTTGGGCATACTTCTTTTCTATCGTTGTCACCCTCTTGAGAAGCAACCTTGTCCCCAAGGTTGAAGGAAATTGACCCACCAAGTTTGTCTCATCTAGCCAAGTGGCCTATCACGAGTTTGGCTCATGTAGCCAAGTGGCCTCATCAAGAGTTTGGCCTTTCCACTGTACCAGAACCTGCTTGACAGATTGACTTGATTTTTGAATACTGTGGCATTGAATAATTTTTTAAGGCTCAATGAATGACCCTTCTTTCACCATAAGAGTATTCGGTAAATTAGACAATACTGAATAATTCTCAATATCTCGCTTCAGTTGTGACACGTGAAAATACGGCAGGTCGAAGGAAGCTTTAATTTATACGCCACAGCCCAATTTTTTCCAACACCTCAAATGGCTCGTAGTATCTTGCTGCCAACTTAGAACAGATTCGAGAACTCACTGAATTTTGGCGATGGGGAAGAACTTTAAGAAAAACCTTATCTCCCACAAAGAATTGAACATCTCTCCTATGACGGTTTGCATATTTGATCAGCAACTGTTGAGCCCGGTGGAGATCAAACTGAAGTTGTCTGATGACCTTGTCTCAGTCTTGAAGGTTTTGGGCTACAAATTCAGCCCGTGTTTCACCCGGCAAATAGCATTGCAAAACTGGAGGTGCCCTCCCATACACTACTTCAAATGACATCTTTCTTGTGGCACTTTAGAAGCTTGTATGATACCAATATTCAGCCCAACATAACCACTTGGCCCAATATCTTGGTTATTCCGAAGAGAAACATCTCAAATATGATTCCAAGCAATGATTCAGTACCTTTGTTTCTCATCAGTTTGTGGATGGTAGCGGTGCTGAATTTGAGTTGGATACCCTATAGCCGAAATAACTCGCTCCAAAAAGTGCTCAAGAATAGAGGATCCCTATAACTGACTACAGTCTTAAGAATTCCATGCAAACGGACCACTTCTCTAGTAAAAACTTCAGCTGCTGATTTTAATGTAAATGGATGTCACAATAACAAAGATGCAATCAACACCTTGAGATCTAGGTAGCCCTGTAATAAAGTCAAGAGAAATGTCTTCCCAATATGCTTAGGAATAGGCAATGGTTGTAGAAGTCCCGTCAGTGATTAGGCCTCATATTTACTACGTTGACAAATTAAGCATGCTGCAACAAATTTCTAAATTGTTCCTATCATCCCTTTCTAGTAGAAATTCGAGGCAATTCACTTATAATTGGAGTAGCTTGAAATTCAAAAATCAATTTAGGGACTCAGGTTGAAGTAGATGGAATTGCCAATCGACCTTTGTAATACAACTGATCATGAATTAAAGAGAAATTTGGATGTTCTTTGGTCGCCATTTGTAAATCCCGTATAACAACACCCAAGAATTCATCTTCATGGACTTCTTTAGCAATCTCAATCCACTCCGCCAAAGTGGTCCACATAAAACCAAAATTTCAGATTCCTCATCTCGTCGGGAAAAAGCATCAGCTGCTTTATTGGTGCAGCCTGGTTTGTATTCAATCAAAAAATTATATCCCAACAACTTTGAGAGGCAATACTGTTAGGTTGGTGTAGTAGCTTGTTGCTCTAGCAAATGTTTTAGACTCCTTTGATCCGTTAGAATGATAAAACGACGGCCCATCAAATAGGGGCGCCAATGTTGGATTGCAAAAACCAAAGCCATGAGTTCATTTCATAAGCCGATCGACCAGCTGCTCTTTTGTATAGAGCTTTACTAAAGAAGGAAATCGGTTTATTTTGTTACATAAGGTCAGCTCCTATCCCTGCCCCTAAAGCATCACATTCTACTATAAATTGTTGGTTGAAGTTGGCCATGGTAAGCACCGGTGAAGAAATTATAGCTTGTTTCAGATTATCGAAAGAGTGTTGAGCCAAAGGAGACCAGGAAAATGGATGCTGGGCTTCTTTTCGAAGAAAAGTTGTGAGGTGCTTAGCTAGTTGACCATAGTTTTGAATAAAGTGATGATAATATCCCGTCAGCCCCAAAAATCCTCTCACAACTTTTATATATTTAGGTGTAGGCCATCTTAAAATGGAAGAAACTTTAGATGGGCCCATCTCGACACCACTAGCTCATATTACGTGACCCAAATATTCAACATATTTTTTTCCAATAGAGCATTTCTTTCTATTGAGATGCAACTGATTTTGGTGAAGTAACTCCAACACAGAGTGCAAGTGAGATAAATGAGTTATCCAATCATTGCTATATATTAATATATCATCAAAGAAGACCAAGACAATTCTCTAAAGGAATGGGCAAAAAATATTATTCATCATCGCTTGAAAAGTGGCTGGAGCATTCATTAGGCCAAATGGCATAATAAGGAATTCATAGTGGTCTAAATGTGTTCTAAAAGTTGTCTTGTGTATATTAGGAGTAGCCACACGAATATGATGATATCTTAGTTTTAAATCAAGTTTAGTAAAGTATTGAGCACCATGAAGCTCATCTAGTAACTCTTGAATCACCGGAATAGGGTACTTGTTAGGCATAATAGCTTTGTTTAATTGATGGTAGTCTGCACAAAAATGCTAACTTCCATCTTTCTTTTTAACCAACAATACCAGGCTAGAGAAAAGGCTGGTACTCTGGCAAATTATTCAAGCAGAAAGCATCTCAATAACTAGCCTTTCTATTTCATCTTTTTGTATGTGTCCATCGCGGTAAGGGCAAACGCTAATTGGACCAACACCAGGCTGTGGAGGAATTTGATGGTTAGCCTGGCGATAGGCCAACAAAGACCGAACATCAATAAAAATATCACCAAATTTAGCTAGGAGGGCTTGACTAAATTTCTGTTGTTCAAGGGAGAGGTTGTCCTTATTATTTAAGAATGCACTATTAGACTCAATACCCCATAGAAGAGTGGAGAACTCAACCTCTATTACTTTACCTAGAGCATGTAAAGATTTAGGGATCCTACTGAGAGAAGGGTCTCCCTGTAATAGAACTAGTTCATTGTGCAAATTGAATTGCATAGTCATCTTGCCCCAATTAACACGTACGTCACCCAGAGTTTCCAACCAAGCAATTCCCAAAATTATATCAACCCCACTGAAAGGAAAAACATAGCAATCCACTGTAATATTGAAGTTACCTAAACCCAAATTCAAGTCGACACAAATCTTAGAGGTGCACACCCTATGTCCGTTGCCCAAACGAATTGAAAAAAGGATGGTAGGGGTAACCTCCATAGCTAAACGTTCCACTAAAAGGCTGGACATAAAGTTGTTGCTGGCCTACTATCCACTATGATAATTACACTTTGCCCAGCAATATCTCCTTGAAACTTCATAGTGCGAGGAGGATGGATGCCCCCAATCGAATACATTGGTAATTCAAGTTTAGAAAAATGAGCCTCATCCAAATCTAGTGATAAGACTTGATTATCAATAGCTTTGAACTCTGCCAGATTCCTTTCTTTAGATAAGAACTCATCCTCACCTCCAATTAACGCTCAAAATGATTTGCTAGGACACTTATGCAATGGGGAATAGGGTTGCTTACATCATAAACAAAGTCCTTTTACCCGTAATTCTTGGTATTCTTGGTGAGAATAATGTCGAATGCCTCGTTGTTATGTTTCAGGTGGTGGTGGGTTTTGTTGTAGTGGTGCAGGTAGTGCTGGTAGGGTTGGTGGGTGATGGAGAGAGTCTGGTGTTTTAACTGGAGGTTTAGGTATAAATCTTTCACATTTTTAGGTTTGAAAGAAAAAAGATGTGGGTTGATAAAGAGTAGAACTTGCGGACTTAGGCTCAAGCCCATGATAGGTCATCCCTGTTGCATCACCGAAATTATAACGGAAAGGTGTTTTTAGATCTGGTCTAGTGCAAAAGCTCTCTTTCAATTTCCCTTGTTAATTTCATGGTATAATATCGATCTATAGTATCAAGTGAACAGAGGCGCACTAATCTGTTAAGAAAATACCCTAGACACTGTGAATCTGTCATATCAAGTACTTGTGTCGCTCCAACCACAAAATCATCAATATATTCAGTCACAGAATCCATTTGCTTTGCTGCTGCAAGATATTCGTATGGATTTTCAGAAATATCACCGTCGTAGGGTTGAACTATTTCAATCTTCAATTGCTCCCATGAGAGAGTTGGGTTTTGTTGGCGTAACCACCAGAGCCAATGAAGAGGCACACCATCCAAACTCACTAATACCAAAGATACTTTGAGTTCATCTTGGGTATTATGGATTTCAAAATATTGTTCGGCTCTCGCCATCCACCCTATAGGAACAGTACCATCAAAATTGGGCATGTCAACTTTTTTTTGGTACAAGCGCTATATTATCAAAAAGAAGAGTGTGAGAAAAGATCTGATAGCAGAGGTGTCACCCGGCGGTGGAGTGGGAGTCGAAACGGTGGAGGTATTAGTCCTATCTGCAACAGTTTTGCCTGTTGCCAAAGAGAAAATCATATTTTCCAACGTGGTAAATCTCTGCTCCTATTCTAGACGTAAAGCTATAATTGCTTCTTCCATGGTGGTCATTTTTGTTTACACATTTGTCATGTTCCTCTCTACCTCTTCAACACATCCCTCCATTCTTGTTTTTGGCATCCGGCAGGTCAGACCAATTTGGTAGAGAAAAGAACACAAACAAGAATATTGAAAGAAATAGGTGTAATTTGTATTGATTCTGTAACTAGAAATTTCGTAATCACCAGATATTCACTACAACCTAATTAATAACAGAGAATTAAAGTACCAAGAGAATAAAGAAAGAAAAAGATTGAGAGCAGTCCCCAGGAAAGAATCCCGTGCAGAGAAATTCTACCTAAAAAAAGCCTATATTCCATTCCCCCCTCACATGTCATAAGCTACCCCTCTTATATACGTCTTACACTCACACAACCTTTTCGTCCAATATCTGTTTGCTGTCTTTTTTGTCAAATAACCGATTGCTGTCCTTTTCCTTCTGTACCTTTATTTCTTCTAGAATATACTTGAAATGGTCTTGGGCCTACTTCTTTTCTATCATAATGTTTCATAAATCCCTGTGAACTTGATATGTTTTGTTGGTTAGTAGACACAAGGTTAAGGAATGGTACCAAACACGACATCAGAAACCCAAGGAATGGTCAAAGTTATTTTCAGAAAGTTATGAAGATCCAGTAATTGTAACTGAATGCGGAAGATAGATACTTCTTGGGACTTCACCAGCAGCTGAGTTCCCAAATATCATATTGATGGGAAGTAAATTTCTAATCAGGGGCTTAACTATATGGAGCTTTGGGCAGAAGTTTGGGAAAATCATGTTGTCAATACCTAACTTCATGGTTGAACGCCAATGCACTGTGAATGCATGTATAATAAGGTTCAAAAGCGAAGCTTCAGTTTGGAATCTTAGGTGTGGTTCTTGTGGGGAGTAACACTTTTTATTCATGTGTACATTATTAATTCACTGATTAACGAGATTGATGCATCATGTTATCCAAGCCGGTTATTTCGCTTGTGTTGTGTTCTTACTACACCTCCTTTAGGTCTAGACCTACTGCTCTAAACAAATTGCCACATTCAAGCTTATTTATGATCTTAGCCCTTTTTCTTTAATTTTTTAATTCAAATGGGACAAGTAGATTAGGACGAGCTTAATATGACCTCTCTCTAAACTTTTCCCTCTAGCCTCTCTCTAAACTTTTTCCCTTTCTGCCCTACTTTCTTACCAAATTCAAAAACTAAACTCCCGCCTTTTCTTCTTGGCCATTGTTTATCCTCTTGCTCTGGAAGCACTCCGGCTTTACGTAGGCCTGTTAAGGCTTGGAAAATGGATACAAGGGGGGAGGGGGGTTTGTTTAAGTAATTGATTAGCTAAAATTAAAAAGAAATCAAATTAAATCAACTGAATATAAAAGAGAGAAGGTCAAGATTATTAACTCTAATTTAAGGGAAAATTTTCATTTAATTGTAACATTAATCATTGGTTTAAAAACAATATTTTTATAATTCAAGCAGTTAGTCCGAAAGATATTAGGATAGTCGTAATAAGTCTCAAATTTTTCTACATTAATTGGCTCAAACCCAACATTAAAAACAAAACTTATCATCCATTGATTGAGAGTGATATTATTTCATATCAAATAAATGATAGCAATAAGCTTAGTGAAAAAAGATTAACCCTAAATTAAATAATCAAGATAGCTATAATTATTCAACTTAGTTTTCTTCTTTATCATAAGTTAAATGTGCAATTTCATAAGTAGCTTATTTGCTACTTGTACCAATCCTTGATAACAATTACGAATCATTGAATTCAGGGATATTGATAGAATAATTAATATTAAATTAAATTGTCAAATTAATCAATATTAATCATTCATGAAATTTGGGAACTCAAAATAAGAAATACTTGAATTAAAACATGAATGAAAGGTTTAGAACACAAAACCTCACAAAGTTACAATTAGAATATCAAATCCACTTGAATAAGAACAATTGAGTTTAGCCACACAAGACTTTTACTCTAATAACAAAAATAGAAGAAAGATAAAGAATTACAAAAAAGCGTAAGAAGAGAGAACCTCTTTCTGTTGTGAGAAATGTTCCTTGTATAGGATTTTCTTATCTAATCTTAATCTAATTCTAACTTTCAAAGATGTCTATCTAAATTTAAATTCAAATTCCTACATGATAAGGATAGAAGGAAGTTTCCTAGTTAAACTTCAATTCTTCAAGTGATCAACCTTATCCATTGCAATAATCTCTTCACTTCATCCAAAATTTGTGATTATCATCAATGAAGTCCCAATTTGATGAAATATCCATTTTTCATCTCCTATAACAAAACAATCATTAATTATAATATTTAAGCACTAAAATAAATTCAAAATAAAGGAGAAAATATCAAATAATATGTCAAAATAAGATCTTTATCAAACTTCCCCACACCGGACTCGTGCTTGTTCTCAAGTATACATCAATTCAATATATTAATTATCTTAATAACAACTCCATATCTCCTTTCTTGTCATCCAGAAATATCCAAAAGCTAATTCACATTTAAGGGTTAAGATAAAATAACAATTGAGAGAATAAGCACTCATAGGACACATTGTTAAAACATAGTGGTTGGGTCGGCCCTGTTGGGCCCGGGGCCGATCGGTCCATTCACCAAAGATATCCAGCCCAAGCCCGATCCATGCTCCATCAAACCTGTCCACATGAGAGAGACTCCCATGCACACGTAAAAACTTAAACCTAAACCTAGTTATCGTTCTATATATAAGGTATAGTCCTATCGTGACAGGGGTACGTAAGAATAACCTAACCTTCTCTGTTTTTAGCAGCCTCACCTTCACCAAAACCCTAACTTGAGCGTCGGAGGGGCTTATCGGGACACAATCCCCAAGGAGCCTTCTTTGTTTTGCAGGTATCTCAGCTAAAGGAGGCAACCAATCCATGGATCCAAGCAGTAACGTTCCCCTCTGTCAGAATCAGGCAGAACCACATAGCATCTCATCAATTCCATCAAAATCAAATGAATCAGACTTGACAACCTCACAAGGATTTCACTCTATACGTTTAAAGTGTTTATGGTTCATTAAGCTCTCAAATCAAAATATAACAAATTATTTCCATAAGCTTGCTCAAGAATCGTATCTCCACCACTAAACAAAATGAATCCAATGTATAAATCAAAGGGACTTAAATAAGGGTTGTAACGTGGCTTAGGTGAGGTAAGACAAACAAATTTGGCTAAATAAAGTAAAGGAAATCATACAAACTTATCCACACAAGTTTCAACTTAAATCAAAATGTTCTTAAGTCAAATAACATCTCTTTCAATCACCTTTTCTTTTCTTTCTTGTTTTTAAACAAAAATATAAAAGAGGAGATCTTTTTATACTTCTCCTCCATTTTATAAAAAATCTAAACATTGCAACTTGAATAATCTAATTAAATTTTCATGGAAATAGTCAAAATCCTATGCAAATAAGCTCGATATAATTCCTTCAATTTAGGGGGTTCAAAATCATTAAGGATATTAACAACAAAAAGAGCTCGATATATTTCCTTCAATTTAGGGGGTTCAAAATCATTAAGGATATTAATAACAAAAAGGGTAAATTCGGCTTGTAACAAGGTTATTATGCAAGAAAGGAAAGGTTAAGGCTCAAATTGATTTTCTAAGGATAAAAAATAAGGCAGGTTTGTTTAGGTCAAAAATGGTTATCCTAAATGCCCCCGTTATCTTTATACACAAATTCATCAAAATTGTGGTCTCAACATGTATTCAAAAGCAAGTTCTAATATAAACAAGCTACGTTTGATAGCATAACCAAAATATGTGCATAAGCACATATGTGATGAATGCTCTTAGGCTCAAAGCCCACGTAGGTATCAAAAAAAGCATCAAGTCTTGCACACTTTCATTCAACAAAAGCAATGAGATACTTGAAATAATTTAATGAAAAAAACTAATAATACTTATCTCTCTTATGCATTAGATCTTAAACAAAAAATGTATCCTAACTTAAGAATTATTCATGAACAACTATAAAAAATTATTAGGCTATTATGGGAAATAATTAATATATGAATCAACATATCATGAGATCAAGCACAAATCATAACGTTCATCTTAATACAAACATTAGCTCCCCCACACCTAAATCATATATTGTCCCTAATATATGCATAAGATACTCACATGCATAGAGGACTCCGTTGAATTTTGAGCATCTAAAAGTTATCCTCACATGCTTCTTTTTAGTGATGAATTCAAAGTCTACAACAGAATTTTCGTTTGCTGTGGTCTTGATGCTAGCTTTAAAACGCCCCATACTACTGAACAAGATAAACAAAAATTACTTTGGAAAATATGAAAAAAAATTAATAAAAATTAAAATTGGACTGAAAAGAAAACTAAAGTATTTAATACAAAGCAAATAAAAATACTAGTGGAAGTGTGAAGGTATTTTTAAGACGCTATTATGGGTGTGTTGTTGTGATGCTACTATCGTTGCTGGCTGTGTGAATTTTCTGCCTCTATCCTATTGGCTTGGTGTTATGCATTAGTGGAGGAGTGTTGTTTGCATTGTAAGTTAACTGGGTGTTTGTGGAATTAAATCAAAATGTAGCTGTGAGGGATATACGTTAAGGGGGTTTTATGGAAGCAAAACGCAGGTGTGCTTTGCTGGATGGAGTGGCTGAAGATTGTGGCGTGGGTAAAGAGTGGAGGTGGGTGCAGTGGGCTACTATCTGCATTGGCTGATGTTGTTGATTGACCAAAACATTTATGGCTGAAGTTGCATACTGCGACGGTGCTTGTGGTTTGCATAGGGGGACATACGTGGGCGTCTGTTGCTGTGTTCTTACATGAGGGGTGCATTTGTAGTGGAGCTTTGGGTGCGTGAGTGGAAGACTGCTACTATCTTCTTGTTTCTGCTAAATTTGAACGCAATAAATGAAGGTAACATAGGTGATGAAATCAATTCAAAAGTGCATAAATTCTGTTCAACAGGGTAGCCATATATATAGGTTTACAAATTGACACGTCTCCTATAGTGCTAAAAAGTCTAAACCTACTAACAACTAATGGCTAAATCATAGGAACCACTTTAATAGAAATAATAATTTAAAAATAAACAAAAGGCTTGGTTATTTTTGAAACATTCTTCAACACTCCTCCTTGATTCAAAATTGCTAACACTAAGAAGCGATCGGAAGAACTCAAACTTTGCTTGAGGAAGAGACTTTGTGAAAACTTCTGCTATCTGCTTTCCTGTGTTGCAATACTTCAACATGATTTACTCTTTGGGGACCTGCTCTCAGATATAGAGATATTGAATGTCAATATGTTTTGATCTGCCATGAAAATCTGGGTTCTTGGTCATTGCAATGGCTGACATATTATCATAGAAAATTTCAATTGCTCCTTCTTGCTTGTGGTGAAGATCTACCAGTATTTTCCTTAACCACAATGCTTGACATGCTTCAAATGAAGATAACACAACTGTACATTGTCTCTTTGAATTCTAAGTGATGGCTCCTAATCTAAGGCAGAAAACATTTCCAGATACACTCCTCTTATCATCTAACAACCCTGCCCAATCACTATCTGAGAAGCCAAATAGTTTGAAGTTGGGCGTACGTGTATACCATATCCCATAATCTATGTAAACGATCTAGAAGGGGGAGTTGAATAGATCTGTCAATCTTTTTGTAATTTTCTACAACAAAATCAGAAGTTAAATTCACACAAAAACAATTTAAATAAATTTAAATAAACA
>JAOQMR010000005.1:27421737-27436055 GCA_027563865.1 Erythroxylum pelleterianum
ATTATGGAAAAGAAAGAGAGGATTTTTGTGAATGATGAGAATTAGTTATAAGTGATGAGTCAAATGAGTGGAGATTAAAGAGTTTAATGAAATAATATTGGTAGTTGAATGGTTATGCTCATGATACTCCAAGTTTTTATAGTGCAAATTTTCAAGTTTTCATAGGTGGAGAAATTGTGTTTTGAACTCAATGGAAAAACTGTATCGATTTAGACTGAATTAGACAAAGTCGTCTACACAGAGTTGTAGCTTGTCTTTATAACTTTCCAACGATATAAAGTATGCAATTTTTGGATATCGGAGTTGAGAGATATGATCGTTTGATTAGGTGATTATGGGTAAAAGGGATGCTAGGATGGAGATAGGATCCATTGGAAAGGTTTTTGGAGAGGGGAAAATTTAGCAGACCCGAAAGTTACATAGTCTGCCCGCGTATATTCACACAGACTGTGTATTCCTGATGCTAAGAAAATAACCAGACCCGAAAGTTACACGGTATGCCCATGTAAATTCACATAGTCTGTGTCTTGAACCTCCAAAAAAAATCGCCAAACCCGAAGGTTACACGGTTTGCCCGTGTAAATTCACATAGCCCGTGTGTTCCTAATGCAGAAGCACAATCAGACCCGAAAGTTACATTGTCTGACCATGTAGTTTCACACGGTCCATGTCTTATCCAAATTACAGAATTTCACTTCGAAGTCTTCACGAGAGTTGTAGATCTAGAAGTTCTCTTTCAAACCGTATAAGAATGAACTCAATCCAACATTCCTAGTGAAAGTTATACTAATTGTCCCAAGATAGGTTCAATATGATTGAGAACAAGAGCATAGTTGATTCTTTTGGCCATAACTTCATAACCCGACCTCCAAATTAAGTGATTCTCGAAGTAATAGATTCCTAACACATGTCTCTATCTCTCCACAAAAATTGGTAGCCTTTGTCATTGATAAGAAAAATATTTATGGAAAAGAAAATGAGGGATTGGTTGGAAGAGCATGAATTAGTTATGAACATACTTCGGTATTTTGATGATATCTTGAACTATAGAGCTCCGAATAAGATGGTTCTTATTTCAAAATAAACTAGAGACTAAGAGATACAATTTTGAAGAAGTCAAATTATGATTATCCTGAGTTTGAGATGTTATGAGAATGATGATGAACTGACGATGGCTAATGAGGGTACATTGACATAACCCTACAAGAAAACCCGCTCACGCTTTATGAGGGTTAAATGAATTAACCCTATAGGGTAATACGCACACATTTCATGATTCTGAAGATTGTTGAAAATCCAGAAATAAGGAGTGATGAAGAAGATCACGTTTCATGATTTCCTAAGAGTTGGGTTAAGGAAACAGGACCCAACACACTTCAATCAGAAAAATCCAAACAATCAAGAAGATCACCAAGACTATTGCCCTTACGACAACAAGAAAAGAAGAAGCAGAAAGCTCTGATTCTTGGTGAAGATTCTAAAAAGCAAGAGAAAAGACAGAAGTCTACCAAATTAATTGTCTCTATTTTGCAAAGTCAATTAGAAAAATCATCTGGAGAGATAGAGATAAAAAGAAAGTTAGTATTTGAGAGGAAGAAGCCTCAACAACAACTTTCTTCTAAACCGGCAGAAGAACAAAAGAAGGTGAAGCCCAGTCTGAGAAAGGTTTTTTCATCTAATGTTCAACAGAAGACGAAGACAGTCGAACACCAATTGGAACCTTACAATCCTTCTCAACCAATCAACAAAAAAGTTTTGAGAATGAAGATTATAGAAGAATTAGTACCTGTTCAAAGTAGAAGCTCAATTATTATTAGAGAACCTTCTAAAAAGTCAGTCAAGGTACAAGTTGAACCTATGCTGATAAACGATCAGACAATACATCTTCTAAGTCATGAAGAAAGAAGACTATATGGTATTCTATGAGATGAGAAGGCAGAACCATATCCAATGAAGATTTCAAAGGATCGGTAGAAAATCTATCCGATTACGAGCAGAATATCGATAAAAATTGTGCCAGATATACAACCAAGATGTTCAACCCTTGTGCAAAATGAAGAAAAAGGGAAAAAGAAGATGTTTCTTGAAGGGAATGAAGATGATCTTACAAAAGAGCATATTTAAGTAGCTGTGAAGAACATAGATGATGCATGTAATGCAGCTCAACCTGGAGGTATTTATGTTTCACATCACATTTCTAAAGCATCAGGAAGTCAATTTGGAGTTTCCACCACAGATGCAAATTTCAAGGTAGTTGGCAAAGTGACAGAAGGATAGTACAAAAGTATCACGGTTGAAGGTATCAATTTCAACTTAGAAACCTTTGTGCATTTAATCATGCATTTCAAACCTTTAGGTTTCATACCTTCAGTCGAAGAAGTGTTACACCTTCTTGGGCAACCAATTCCTAAACTACCTAGACCTGATGATCTTGATCTCCCAAAAGGAAAACAAACTTTCAGACTACCTACAATCAAAATCATAGAGTTAAACGTTTTACCTTCAGAACCATCTATTGTTGAAAACCTTCTTCCACTTAGTGAAATACAACAAGATCCTACTGTTAATTCGCAGTTCTTGAAGCATTTCATAATTTGGACGGAAGCAAGTCATAAACAGAAGGAAGTTCAGGAAGCCTTAGTAAAAGAAATTGAGGAAATTCATACTAAGGTTGATGAACTAGCTGACTCAGTGGGTGATCTTCATAAGGAAGTAACACTTCTACCGGTTACTATTAAACAAGACCTCAAGACGATCCGCACAGACATGCAACATATATTTTCTAAAATTCTAAAGCGTTTACAATGAGCTATCTTTTTTATTAATAACAAATAGGGGAGAAAAAGAGGAGAACCAGAAGAGAAGATAGAAAGCATTATATATATCTTGTAAGCATTTCTTATGTTTTTGCTTTGTTTTTTATTCATCTAAATACTATTCGTTTATTCATCCGAATATCATTTTATCTTCCAACATTATGATTATTTGTTATCATCAAAAAAGGGGCGATTGTTAAGTCAAGAGGACTTCACTTCTATTAATTTTGATGACAATCAAATAATAATAATCTTATAAATGTATGAACTATTTTGACAAGTTTGTTAAGAGTGCAGAAAAAATGTAAGTAATACTTAGTCAAACCCAGAAGATGCGCGATCAATAACAAACGATATATCTACACCAGTCTATACGTCAACACCAGACGAAGCGCAATATAAGACTAAACATGATAACAGAAGAAGTATTATTCGAAACGATACAAAAGGATGATACTTTAGAATGTCAGTTAGTTACTTAGTTGGAGTTAGTTATAGGACTTAACTAATAACGATTTCTAGAAAATTCAAGAAGCGGTTTCTCAAAGAAGACAATTGGAGACTTAGGTTATAAATATTAGATCTAGTCGAAGACTAAATAATGATTTTACAAGAGAAAATCTGTATTCAAAGTGCAAAAGAAGAGAGCGAATAAATCTGTAACGTGAAGCTCAAAAATATCTTTCCTAAAGAGAGAAAGAAAGGCTAGAGCCTGAAGAGGCTAAGATAGCAGATAAAGAATACTTTGTGAAGAGAGACCTGAAAAGGCTCTGAAAGTGTAGAAAGAATACTTGTAAAGTTGAAGAGTTTAATGAAATCTCAAACAAACTCTGAGGACTGGACATAGCCCAAGGTTTGGGATGAACTAGTATAAAATCGCGGCGTCTATTCTCTAACCCTTATCTTTTAATTTTCTTGTAGTTAGACAAGTAGATAATATTACTTACGATTGCATTACTTATCAACTTTAGTAAAGTGTTTTTTGTGATCATCTGAATTTTGTAAAGAAATTCAAGAAATCTCAAAAGATTAATATTTTTGAAAATATTACACAATTCAACCCCCCTTCTTGTGTATTTTATATACTTTACGTGATTTCTACATTAACAAATGATTTACTTCACATTCATGTATACTGAATATGTATGATGCATGTTCATGACGAATTCCGGGTTTCTTATTCTTAATCTTGTCACATTATCAATCATGTGAAACCATACTAAATTTCTCAATCCAGATTTATTTCACAACTAACTTTCAGGTCCATTTTCCTCATTATTTTCATTAGGAAGATGAGGTAGTTTGATAACACTTCCTTCTAGAAGGTTGTTCTCCCAAGTCTTAAGTTTTTAATGATACCAAGATCATTCCATTTGGTTTTGTATACTGAAAGTTTTACTAAAAGGATCTTAGACTGTACTTAAGCTTCATCAGAATTCTTATCTCAAGTTCAAATCAGATTCTGAAATTCTTAAAGTCAAAATTAGAATTTAATCTCTTTAGACAATTTGTAGTAATATATCGCTAGTTTAATTCAAATTAAGAATTATCCCATTTGGAGCTCTACAAGACAAGATATAAGCAAAATATTGAAGTATGTTCAGTAAACTATTCCAGTTCATACTATTCCAATAGATTCCCTCACTTTGAGTCAATCAATCTTTTCCAATTAAATTTAGAAGGCTACCAATTTTTATAGAGAGGTAGAAAAATGTGTTAGAATTATATTGGTTTAAGTCTCATGTCATTTGGAGGTCGGATGACAAAGTTATGGTCAAAAGAAGAAAAGGTGTTTAGGGTGAGTCAACCCTTCGGGTGCACCATCGTGCTTAAATCATACCAGCAAAGTCACCGTTATGCCACCGTCGTGCTTAAGCACGAGGGTGACTTCCAACATACCCAGAAAAGTCATCGTAGTGCTTTTAAACCTCCAAGCACAGTCTATTTCTTCCTCTCATCTCACGATCGTGACATCCTAACTTTTTCAACAGCCATTTTTCCAGAAATTGCAAATCGTCTTCTCTTCTTCCTCCTTCTTTCTAGACTTTCTCTATTTACACTTTCTAATCAATACATTTGATGCATTAATCATCCTTCACACTTCCATTTCAACTCCACAACACATAACAAATCCAAATTTCCAGATTACACACAATCATTAAAAATCTGAATCTCATTCACACAATTTACCAACTTTTCTGCACTTTCTCTCTCTTCCATCTTCATCAATTTTTTTACACTTCATTTAAATCATTTCTACATCCCAATCTCATCTAATCCTCATTCCTTATCATAAATTCATTTCAATTCATTGTATAGACACTCAACGGATTCACATATGATAACAACAAAAATAGAGTATGTTTCTAAATGTTTCTAAATCAACATTCATGCATTTTCTATACTCTTCCTAATCACGCTTTCAGTGATTTTCCAAACTTAAAAACCACTTCAACTCCATCTTATAACAGACCAATCATCACATATACAGAAGCAACACATGCAATCTACCTAAAATTCTCATTCATGCTTCAGCTAATAAGCGTCTTTAATGTATAAACACCGAACTATTAACTGCGTGATGAATAATTTAGTACACAAATCATAACAACCATATGGTACTTCCTGGTTTAAACTCCAACTCTTCAAAATCACATGCAACCAATTCAGCAAGCTATTCTGTGATGAAGATTTTGGGAGAGAGTTTTCGGTATTGATGAAGAACAAAGCAAAACTGAAGTACAACCCAAGAGCTACAGAAATTTTTGCCTTTCAAACACATACTTATGTGTCTTCTTAATCCATTGACACATGGCTCCATTGCATGTGAGCCATTTGTCACCCAAATAGAAGTGCTACATCTCATAATGTCATTTGTCTATTTTTCTTAATATCCCAAAATTTCCAGAAAAATTCCTAAAATTTTCAAACATACCGAAATGATAATAACATACTCCAAAAAAAATTTCCGACACCTAGAAACCACAATTCTCATCTTAAATCAAATTTGAAAACCAATTATACCTGGAATTGTCAATGCATGCATGTACAATTATTTGTATGTGTCAAAAACACATATGCACTTTTTAGCGAATACTCAATTATGTAAAGCATACAGTGCACTGAAATTTCTTAATTTTCTAACCCCTAACATGGGGTGTTACATTATACAATAATTAAGTTAACATTTTCAGTAGTTGGTGTTGCATCAATAGCGTTTGTACTCTTTTCACCTCTCTATGTAATAAAAAAAGATACATGTGAATATCATATCATAATTCTTAAAAATCAAATTTGCATTATTCAAATAAAATACCTTTATATTCTAATTATTCTTGTATATTGCCATTAAAAGTTGCGGTATATAAATAATCAATAACTACAATTAGTTTGTTCCTTGTATTTTGTTTCATTCAATATTTTCAGCATAATCAACATCTTCATTTGATGTTGTTTCAACATCAAAACTTTATTAGTTTCATTATAAATATTATTCTTCTTGAGCATAAGATACTCATTTTCATTAACATATACCTTGAAAAATGTTACAATTATGAGCTTGTATAACTCAATTATATAGTATTCCTTCATTAACAAGTCATCTCATCTTCGTATATTTGATGAGGAAACTTGTACATCACATAGCTCGTCCCCTTCAAATGTTGGATAAGGGAATTTGTATATAAACTCTTTCAATGCTCTATAACCAAAGTCTTTGGCAATATAAATGAACTGTAGCAATATAAAAGAAATGTAGCGCCATTGAGTGACAAAAATTGAGGATAAATGAATGAATTCTTCCCTCCTATTCCTCCCCTTATATGTCATAGTTGATAGTGATTTGAATTTAGCCTATAAAAATTTAAATTTCCAAAAAGTGACACTTAAAAAATATGTCGTATGTATTTAGTTAATAATAGGCATGCTTATAGACAATCCACACTTAAAACAACTAACTTATATAGACTTTAAAAAAAAAACTGAGAATTCATGTATTAATCATTATCTGTAGTTGATAAGGTCGTGACTAGTTCAACATATTCACATTTCATAAATATTAAAATTTACAAACATATAAATAATACTATACTATTTACACAAAAAAAAATACTATAGAAACTAATTTGGTCACATTTTGGAACTTATAGAAATTTTCTATAAACATTAATACTCTAATGCAATAAACAAAAACTTTAATTACTACTAGTTTATGCCCTATAACCAATCGGTTGATTGTAGTTTAGGAATATAATTATTTAAAGGAATTCTGTATCTTATACATATTTAGATGTATAATAAAGTCTATGGGAAAAATATATTGCAAATAAAATTATGATGAGATTATAATTATGAAATTCATATTTTATTTATGTATTTTTCATAAATTCTTTTTAGTCATTGTACTATTGAAACTGGACATCAATAGAACGTAAAAAGAATAGCGCATATTATGTTTCTTCCTCGTAAAGGAAGTCATCAAATCTCATAGACTAAAATATAGAGATACATAAATAAACGTGTGGATTATTATTAGGGAAAAAGTTCACTAAACTGATCCTATATGAATAATTTATTTGGAACAAATCTTGTATTTCTACGAAAATCCTCTTTGAGATAATTACGTAAGTGATCCTTTAACTTGAGATTATCAAAGTATCTTATATAAGTATTGTTATATTTTGATATTATTATGACATATTTTAATCAAAAAGTAGCTCTCAGTAATTATAGACAGATACTTGCTTGACTATGATTGTTGAAATGAACCATCTTTAAAAATAGTTCAAGAGAGAATGAAATAATTAAACTTTTTTTATGTATTGATCATATTATAGAACTCACGTAATCATGCCTTTCAAAAAGTCAAACAAAAAGATTTGACAAATATTTTATTGCCGTGGATAAGATCCTACCCAAAATTTTCAACAATTAAATCACATTGAAGCAATAAAAACGTACGAAATGTTCAAATTTACTTTAAGAACGACAGAATTAAACAAAAAATCGGAGAGAGGCCATTAATAAGAAACAATTGCCAAAAGCTACAAACTATATAGATTAGCCTACAATGGCTCATTTCCCCCTCACAATTTTGCTAAAAGGGAAACAAATGGTCTAGGCACTAAATCTGACATATTATCAGTTTGCAAGCACAAATGAAACCACAACATCGTACTACGAGTCTACAATTTTGTATAACATAAGTTTGATTCTCAAAAATAATCTGTCAAACCACACTGCTTCCTTCGCCTCGGTCATTCAACCTGGTAGAATCCCCACTGTCAATTTACTGTTGAGCACACTGCACCCTCTGGGCACCACCAGGCATATCGTCATCCTCATCGTATGCCTCTTGGGCCCTCTGCTGTTGCTTCCTCCGCATTTCTTCCTCGATATTCACGTCATGTAAAGTTGTCTCCTCACACTCATCGAGCTCCATATCTGTCAGCTGGACTGAAGTTCTCGGTGGAAGTATTGCCTCCAGGGACTTGCCCTGATCAGGGCTCAGGTTGTCCGGGAAATCAACAGTAAAATGAATATATAGCTTGCCCTTCATGAATGGCCTTTGATACATAGGCATGCCCTCATCATTTATGGCCTTGTACTGATCTGTAGTGGAAAAATAAATCCAGGTCACATATACAGAGGACCAGCCAACAGCAAGACAGAAACATCGGAAGTTGACAGACATCTATTTGATAAACGTAGCAGTCTGCCGCTGATGTAAATAGGAACGAAAGACGGTAACTTGTATTTATACCAGACCAAGCAGTCACTCATAATCAGGGAAACGGACAGGGGCAATAGCTCATGCATGTAGACTAGGGAAAATAAGATCAGAATGTGCCCTTGATTTGGGCAACAAGATAATAAGACCGTCCAGAAAATTCAGAATCCAGAAGGTAAAAACAGATCAAGAAAATATTGACACCTAAAAAAGCATCTGGAAAAATGCAGCAGCAAAATAAAGGAAACAGAGCAAGAAAAAGAACAGGAATCAGAACCAGAACTTGGGAAAGAACAGGAATCAGAAACAGAACTTGTTCCATTTCGAAAGGCACATTTGTATCACTAATCTGAACTCACTTCAAGGAAACAAACCATAACAAATAAGATACATCAACCTCTTTAGAAGCACGGATACGGATACAAACAAGGACACGCAACACACAAACTTCTAAAATTTGGTGGACACGGACACGACGTATACATATATATATTATAAAATTTAGAATTAAGAAAAAAAATTCAGAATTCATAATATGATATATATTGATTGATGTGTTTTAAAACTTTCAATATTTTAATAGTTCATACAAATTTTGTACTTTATAAGTCCCTCTCAAAAAACATGGAGCATATATATGCACTCTTTGTGGGTGTCTGTGTCAAACACGTGTCCATGTATCTGACACGGACACGTGCGTATCTGACACGGACACGTGTCCGACACGCAGACACGGCTCCATTTTGCCGTGTCCGTGCTTCTTAATTAACAGACTCAAAAGAACCAAAACAGTTTCAGTGCATCTTACCAGGCTTGACAACTTCCCCAGGATGGGATTTAATAAGCAGTTGCCTTCCATCCAAATGGGTCAATATAAACTGGAAGCCACAAAGTGCCTCTGTAAGGGACAGTGTATGCTCAACAAAAAGGTCATCACCCCTCCGAGTAAATTTGGGATGCTCCTTTTGTTGTAGAACAAAAACAATGTCCCCCGTGACCGTGTCAGGCTGAAAACAGCAGAAACAGAAATCAGCAGGCACATAAACTAAAAATTTCATGCACTTGAATCACTCTCTAATCAATCTTGAGTTTAAACAAAAAAATATCTCATATGAGCATTCTAACTTACAGCTTCGTCAGCTTCTCCAGGAAATGTAATCTTTTGCCCGTTTTGCATACCCTTCTCAACGATAACTTCCAATACTTTCTTTTCCTGAACAACCTTTTCACCCTTGCATTGGGTGCATCGGTCCTTGTCATTAATTGTTTCACCAGTACCCTTACACTCATTGCAAGGATGCTGCATTTGCTGGATCATAGAAGGTCCAAGCTGTCGAATGGAGACCTTCATTCCAGAACCTTGGCAACCAGAACACTTCATTGATGCACCTGACTTTGACCCTTTGCTGTCCATTTCAACATAAGCAAACCTAAGTTAGCCGAAATAGAATACGAAATTGAACAAGCTAAAGTAGGCTACTTCAATAAGAAAAAGATACTTACCCTTTGCACTTGGAGCAGATCATGTTGCGAGAGAGAGACAACTTCTTGGATGTACCATTGTACAGATCTTCCAAAGAAACCTTCAGAGGATGGATGACATCCTCACCTCGTCTCTGCCTTCGGCCCCTACTGCTACCACCACCTAATGAAAATGAATTTTCATGTCAAGATAATCTCATTCACTCCAAAAAACTTGTAAAGTTAAGATCTAAATATTCTTACCACCAAATGGGTTGCCACCAAAAAAAGATTGGAAAATATCAAACGGGTCATGACCACCACCACCACCACCCATTCCTTCCTTAAGGGCATCCTCGCCATACTGATCATAGATCTCACGTTTCTCTGGGTCGCTCAGAACCTCGTATGCTTGGGCCAATTCTTTGAACTGAATCAAACACAAAATTTTACCAGTCAATATGATAGCTAATCTCACAATAAAAATTTTCAGTACAATTAAGCCAAAAGAAATACAATAATCAAGGAAAAACTAGGTAGTTTGGTCTGAGGAGCACGGCCCATAATCATAGAAAAAATTAAGCTTCAGGTACCATAACTTTTGGACAGAGAATGAAATTAAGAGCTAAATATACAGACAAAGTAAACAGAGTCCTTGATGTAGTCATTTAGCACTAATCTGATGCAGCCTAAAACAACCACTCGTGCGTAGAATTACATTATCAATGAATCGAAATAAAAACGATATACTGAATCCAGAAATTCGTTCCAGTTAGAACCCTTGAATACCAACCATCTTCTATTTCCAATCCATATTAGATCAAACGCAAACTGCAATGAAGATTAATCTCCTAACAAAATTTACAAGAGCAGGTAACTGTACAAACGAACAACCAATCTACAACTTATCACTGATTGACCAGATCTGTTCTCTCAATTGACCAAATCAATCCTCAAAAAGTACAAAAACAAAAGAACGAAAAGTCTTAAAGTATGCTATTTAAACCAAGATCAACAGAACACTCAATTCCAAAAGTTGATCTATGAAAACAATAGTATATACCTTTTCAGGGTCACCACCCTTGTCAGGATGGTTCTTGATGGCGGCTTTCCTGTAAGCCTTCTTAAGATCGTCCTGAGAAGCGTTCTTTGAGACCCCAAGAATCTCGTAGTACTTTGTGTTATCGCTCTTCTTCGGTGCTCTCCCAAACATCTTCACTGACTAATATTACTGCTTTTAGATCCCAAAACAAAAGACCCAAAACCAAAATCAAGATCAGAAACCACAAACTCGAAATACCTAGAAAGGAAAATCCAAACTTTCTCAGAGAAATATAAAAATCAGAGACCGTACAACACTATTTTGGGTTCGGTTTCAGAGAGCCACAAAAAGCTAATGCGACACGGCCAAGAGAGAAGTAAGCAAGAGAGAGGGTTTGTAGCTGGTGTCAGACTTGAGTACTTAATGCCGAGAATGAACGGTGCAGATTGGATGATAGGTTTGGTAGGATTGGCGGTGCATCATAGGGGAATACAAGTGTTTTTGACACGTGTATCGAAACTTCAAAATTTTATATTAATAATATTTTTAATTGATAGAAAATTGTTAATTTATAAAAATACTGTATTTTAATATATATTAATTGTTTTTTATATGATAAGTAATTTATAAAAATAAAGGACAAGCGGTGTACAATAAGAAAGATCCACATTAAAAGGGTAAGCATGAATACGGTCCATTTGATCTTTTCCTATGTTAGAATTATGAGTCGTTGATATGGTCGGCCGTTTGTTTGGTGAGCCAATCGGAATAAGAATGCTTAGAATATGTTCGGTTACAAATGCAAAACTGTAGGGGCTACTCGATAGATTGCAAATCGCTTGGAGTATGGGCATCAACAAGATCGAGGTTGAGGGTGATAACATATCGATGATTCAATGGGTCAATAACCCTATTCAGGAAAGTACGGACAATGCTCTCATCTGCAGTATTCGGGAGCTGATGTCCCGCAGTTGGCAAATCAAGATTCATCACGTTTTTAGGGAGGGAAACGCTACGGCAGATGCTATGGCTCGGATCAGACCTGAGGTGTCTTTGGGTATGGTGGTTTTTCAACAACCACCGGATGTTATAATGCCAACTCTCAATGATGATCGCATGGGTGTTAGTCGCACTCGGCACATTAATCATGTTGTTAGCTCTAGCTAGTTGTTAACTCTTTTATTTACCAAAAAAAAACGAGCATGCTTTCACACCCATTTCATTCCTTTTTTTTCATATCTGTGTATATGTTTTAACCAAGACATACGTTTAACGTAGTATGTTTGTGTCGCATGTTAGATTGAGATTGCGTCGTAGAATGAGCACTTTGGTCGCTAAATACTCACAAAATTATCAAAAAAAGAGTTGCGGTTCGGGAGCTTCCAAAATAATGCGTAAGAGTATAAAAGAAAAAGAAATTGAAATCTACCTCTCGTAAGTTTGGCTTTTCTCAGAATTCCCCCATATGAGTCACTACATTTTACGTTTAATTCATAGCTCACAATTTTTTTGTCCTCTCTCAGCCTCCAATCTCAACGGGGTCTTTACCTTATTTGGATAGTCTAAAATCTCAATCTTAGATTCTAGGTATTGGATATTTTCATTAAATTTACTTCTTTGGACCACATGCAGGGATTAATCTTCACTCTCCATGTCACAAGGCTGTGCAATTGAGACTTTCCAAAACAAAAAAAAAGTCTCTGCAATTGAGATATATTCTTTAAGGCTCTATTTGGTTGGATGCTAATTAACGGAAGGGAACGGAACAGAACGCAGCGATTTATAATATAATGGAATGTAATATAGTGAAAAGTTGTTTACAATGGATGGAACGGTTCATAATCTAATGTAGTGAAATGTTGTTTAGAATATGGATAAAATAGAATGAAATGTATATTCAATAACTATTATACATACCCCTTAGATTAAAATAATTATTACAGAAGATTTAACGATATGATTTTAAAATAGAAATCATTTTCAATTAAAAAGTCACGATTGTGACTTTTATTTTTTATATATTTTATATTTTCAAGTAATAAAGATTTTATTATTTTATAATTAATTATGTACAATTTATTATTAATTATATGAAAATATTTTTTAATTTTTAAATTTTTTATATTAAATTTTATTTTATTCTATTATATGTGATTTATATTTAAAAATATATTGTTTATATTTTTATTTATATAGAAATATATACAACTAAAGCCATTATAATCAAAATTTATAACTCATTTGGTCAATTCAGATTTATCCTAAAACACACTTTCGGGTCAACTTTTAATGATAAATCTGACAATAAAAATGGAATAATTTTAGGACACTTTCTTCTATGAAATTGTTCTCTTGTTTCTTACGTTTCTAATTACACCAAAATCATTCGATTTGGTTCAGAATTCTGAAAGTTATGCCCCAAATGTTTCGGACTATTCATAAGCTAAAACAACATTCTGTAATCAAATTGAATTCAAAATCTGAAATTCTAGAGACAGAATTAAAATTCAATTTCTTCAGACAATTTGTAGTCCTATATCTCTAGTTTACTTTAAATTAAAAATCATTTCATTCAGATAACTACAGAATAAGATATTGTCAAAATGCCGAAGCAAGTTTAATGAAAATATTCATTCATCAGTTTTCCAGAATTCCTCATCATTTTCGTCTCACATTTTTCACTCAATCTCTCCCAATTGATTTCAGATGGTTATAATTTTTGGTGGAATGTAGAACAACGTGTTTCGAATCTAATGGTTCAAGTCCCATGTCATTTAAAGGTCAGGAGAACAAGATATGGTAAAAAGATCAAAAGGTGTTTGAGATTTTCACCCGCCAAAAGAAGTCACGATCGCGAGTTCGCAACGGATCTCAAAAGTCAAGTTTTCAATCATCCTTCAAAAGTCACGATTGCGCTCCAGCACAATCGCGAGTCTCCTAACGATAGAGGAAAGTCGTGATCGTGTAGAAGCACGATCAAGATTCGTCTTCTCCTTCCGAGCCTCTGCAAAATTTTCTTCTTCTTTCTTTTCTTTTTAATCAACTTCTCTAACTCATCTCAACCACATTTTTAACTTGTTAACGATCTAGAAGGGGGGTTGAATAGATCTTTAAAGCTTTTAGTAGAGTTCTACAATAAAATCACGGAATTAATACTCACAAAACAATTTAATCAAATTAAATAATGAGTATATGGAAGAAAGGCAAACGCTGTTTTTATAGAGGTTCGATGCTAAGACCTACGTCCTCTACCTAAGCTCCCACTTAGGAT
>JAOQMR010000005.1:27515153-27525848 GCA_027563865.1 Erythroxylum pelleterianum
TTGAAGTTGAGTGAATTTAGAAAGGATTGAAGTGTTGATAGTTTTGGTTGGGGATTTGAGCAGGCTTTGAAGTGGCAAGGGAATTCTGGAAAAGCCCATGTCCGTTTAACGGACACATTTGGGTGAGAAATAACCCCTTAGGCCGCTTCATGTCCGTCAAACGGACATGGCTGTCCGTTTAACGGACAGATTCAGGTGAAAAATCACCCTTTGCTCACTTCGTGTCCGTTGGACGGACACGCCTATCCGTTTAACGGACAGGTTCTGGTGAAATTGGACCATTTGTCCAGTGCTTGTCCGTTAAACGGACACACCTGTCCGTTTAACGGACACTCTCGGGTCAAATTGGCATTCTAAGCTCGACTTATGTCCGTTTAACGGACACACATGTCCGTTTAACGGACATGTGTTTGGGAAGATTATTTTTGGTTTTCATAATAGCAGATTTTAGTTTTAAGGTTGGACCAGTGTACATCCACCACCAGTGTAGTTCAGCAGCCAGACTCACTTTTAGTATGCCAGCTAGGCTCAGGTCTCGGGAATGAGTCTCAGCAGGGCTCATGTCTCGGGACCGTCGGGCTCTGAAAACGGGGTCCGACATATAGAGACATAGCTGAAGGAGGTAATGTGCCATCATCGCTATCAAACAAAGAAATTTTTGAATTTTTTTATTGTGCAAGGTGTCCATGCTGCATCTTTTACATTATCACTACTCGAATCGTCATAAGTATTCTTACTCTTACTTTTTATTTATTGTTATTTCTCTTTTTTTGTTGTGTGTCTTTTTCACATTGAGGACAATATGTTGCTCAAGTGTGGGAACATATATACACTTGCATATCATTTGTGTGTGTGAATTTTGCATTTACATTAGTTTAATTTTTGATTAGGTTGGCATTGGGTGAACATTTGACTACATGATGAGTGCATTGTGTGAATGTGTTGATGGCATGAATTGAGCAAAATTGGCTTACCGTTGAACATGGTCATTTACATTGTAAAAGCATATTAACTTGTGAATTTTGTGTTTTATGTGTCTTTAGGATGAATATGAGTGTTAATTAGGATATGACACCTATTCTTATTGTTTATGACATTTGTTTTGATACATTTATAATTACATTCATTTAAATTGGTAAGCCTTATTAGTAACCTTTCATGAGATGATTGACAACCAAAAAAATGAGGTAGGCTAAGAAATTAAAAAAATTATATTAAATAAAATTCCTACTCCACTAGACCTTTTAAGAAAATTAGCTTAAGAATACAGTCAGTAGCTAGTTGAGAGATGTGATATAGCTGAGTAATTGGGGGCATTCACGATAAAATGTTTGTCTTCACATCAAAAGGCTAGAATGACACTTTAACCAAGCTAAATAAAAAACGTAACCTAGTTGAGTAACCAGGGGACATTAATGACAAGGTGTTTACCTTCGCATTAAAAGACTAGGTTATCGTTAAAGAAAATCTAAAAAGATGGTGTTTGCAACAAAATTAAACCTATTGATATTTTTAAAAAGCAAGAATTTTCATGAAATGTTACTTAATGATAGTTTACCTTGTTAATTGATCAATAATAATAAGTACTTCCTTACAAGTGCCATAAGTGAATGAACAAAGTGTCAATATTTTGATATATATATATATAGCACTTAAACATGAATGGAATAAGTTAGTGTGTTCATACCCTTTAAGTGGTTGATGTTTGAGTTTAAGTTAATTTTATGAGATTTGATGTCATTGTACTATTATTGCGTTGGTTCATGATTGTGTGTTTATACGTTTGTGTGTATTGTTTGTTTTGTGGTTTTAGTTTTGCTTAGGCAAGTGTCAGGATGTTGATAGGTGTATATTATAGTATGTTTTCTAAATTTTTAAGTGTTTTTTCATATTATAATCATGTGTTTAGGACTTAGAATTGTATTCTTATTAGTTTTTTTTATATGTTTTAACTGTTTGATTGATTTAAAGCAAGGATTTGATCTTAATATTATGTTTCAAAGGTTGATTAATGTGTTTGTTAGTGAGTGAAAATAGGAAAGATTGAAGAAAATATGAAGGACTTAAAGAATAAGATGCACAATCTTGTAAGTTAGTTGCATGAGGATAAAGCCTCAGGCACGATCATGCATCCATATGCACAATCATGCCAGAGAGTTTGGATGATAATGCATGATTATGAGTTAAGCTTTCATAAGGATACTTATAGAATCCTTATTAGCCTTAGAAAATAGTAGAAGATCATCAGTAAATTCTAGACTAAACAATCCCATTTTGCTACATCTAATGTGATATTTAAAGCATGTTTCCATCTTAATGGAGTGCTTGCTCAACATGTTTAGAGATTGCATGTGGAGGATTAAAATGTATGTGGATATGGGTTCTTTGCCTCACCCTTCTACCTCCTTTGAATATCTTAGTAAGATCCTCGTTTATCAACTAACTAAAGGGTGTATAAATAATACAAAGTTTCATCCAATATTTGAACCTATCAGGGAAGCTAGAATCTTCCAATAATTGGAGGATGAAATCCTAACTAATAGTGTCATAGGGTTTGTGGAAATCAACTTTTAAGATACAATTTGGGGCTTTCTTCCTACTATAATGCTTTAACAACCCATGAGCAATCTATAAGTCTACACCCAAGGAAAGCACCTTAAGTGTCACTTTTCACTAATTTTAGAGCTGACTTTAGCCTATTTTCCAATAACTTTAAGATGATCTTGTAAATGAAATTACAACAAGAAATTGATCTAAAATCACCTACTTTTTCTAGATTATTGCACTTAAATACTGAGCATATAAAGGTTAGGATCTTTTCCTTTCTCAAAGAATTCCAAAATTGCCTCAATTAGATAATCATTTAGTTCTGCTTTTTCTCCCTCAACTAGGGTAGGGTCCCCAAGGTGCTAATATAAAGCTCTTTAGATAGAGTACAACTTCTTAAAAGCCTTCTTTAGTAACTTGTCAGTGTTTGAGATTCTTCTTAAATTAAGTTTGTTAAGTTCTTTTTTAAATTACTTTAACTTCTAGATATATATATATATAAACATCTTTTGGCCCTTGATTTTAGTTGATATTTCCTTTCTTATTGCCTCCTCAAACCCTTCCTTGTGAGTAGGAATTTGTTAAATTGGAATAGACTTCCCCTCTTTTATCTATCAAAAAGATTCTAGATTATAATGGGCGAATTATTTGAACTAAGAGGGTCTCCAAAAACCACTTTGCTCTCAGTAATTCTAGTAACCACTCCTTATTACACATAGCTGTATCAAGTTTCTTACAAATATGACCATTTGGAGCATTGCTTATTTCTCTATGTGTAGAAGAACCCTTTAGCCTTTAGGTCTGCAACTTCAATTATCCAACACATTTTCTGAAATCACCTAAGTAATTTGTTAGACAGGCATTATCTTTAAGCTCTAATATGAATAATATGCTATTGAAGTCCCTAATTATGAGCCAAAACCAATGGTACATCTATGGGATTAGGTTGTCTATAAGTATTTCCTTTGGAAGGAGTAATTGTACCCATGAACAAAAAGTAGTATTTATCAAGTTTTTTTCTTATAAAGGGAAAACAGTTACATGGATCAATTGATCACTTGATAGATTAACAACCCTATGATGGCTGGATTAATTCCTTTGACAAAATTCTTAAAGACTAATCCTTTGCTAAGGCAGTTAATGCCCCTGATATCCCAAGTAACAATTGACATGCAAAAGGGAAGAGATTTTAGGTCCCTTGGAACCTCTTTTCCTATCTATTCTCTTTCAAGCCATCTGAAATCCATCCTCATTAGATTGGGGTTGGGAGAAGATAGGTCCTCTTATTGGACCTTGATCATCCTATTATCTTCTTTGGAAACCTTAATAATATATATGTATATACACACTACATCTACTTATGTTTTTATTTGTAGCATTCATTATAGATGGTCTACCTACTGGTTCAGCAGCTACTTATTTCCCAGTCAAGTTTAGATCATTTGACTAAGCCCTTGAATCATCTCTTTCCAAGTCTGCTTGAGATCACACAACTTCCGCATGCTTTTCTTTTCTTGCAGAATTATTATCGCCTGCCATCACTTTTGCAAGGTTGTTTATACCAATTGCTTCCCCTTATGAATTATGTGTCTCTTCCACATGATTATTAATAATCATCAGTGCCTTGTAATCACCTTTTATAAATCTCTTCCCAATACGTTTCTAGTTCTAGTTTTTGTCCTATGATGGATCTCCATTAATAGGTTACCATTATTGTATCGTTATAAAATGTATCATTCTCCCCTGGCCTCATTAGAGGAATAACATTAGGAAGTTCTTTATCGATGGTTACACTAACACAAACTCTTGCATAGCCAATCCTTCTCCTTCTTGTTATAATTTCATCCATGCACAAAGTTCTCCTAATATAGCTTGCCAGCATACTTAATCCATTAGTAAACCAATATTTTAAAGGAACATGGTGCATATGGATCAACAAATGGGGTTTTTTTTGTTCTTTATTCTATCCATATTAATACTGGCAATTTAATTTTTTCAATTCCTTTTTTAATTTAACTATGTGAACTTTTGTTTCAAGTTATGTAATTAAGATAATCTGTTTTTTAAAAATTATAAAATTCTTTTAATTGCAGCTATAATATTGATTGAAAAATGATTTGGGCTTTCAGATGAAAAACGTACGCTTGTATAAGGCGGACGTAGCAAAGTAGAAGCATCAGTGTAGAGACCTACTTAGCGTCCCCAAAGTGCAAATCATATAACAGATATCCAATACAAGCATAAATGAATATGTACAAGTGTTATTCAATGTCATGCACTTCTTGATTCTAAACTTTTTATGGCATTGCCTTTGTGGTTTTTGCTGGTGAAAGAACGGTTGCGATATCGGCGTATTGACATTGATGAGGTTTGTCCTTTATGCGCCTGCAAGTCGAAACAATTTGCCATATATTATTTGATTGTGTCTCTACCAGGGCCATATGGTGTTGGAGCAGACTGCCGGTTAGTTTTAATGTGCAATCTATCCAACAGTGGCTGCAAGACATTCTGTCGCTTTGGACAATGGAGCAACAGCAGAGTGGTGTGGCGATTATGTGGGAGATTTGGTGATCCAGAAACGAATTTATCTAGCACCAGTGACGTCTCTCAGCTGCCAAAATTTGTACCGTCGCTGACCGTCTTGTTTCAGAGTGGAAGACAGCAGTGGCGGCGAGGAAAGTTGGTGTATTCCCTACTGCAGAGTCGTCCCCATTGAAATGGGAGCTGCCTACTAAAGGTACTCTGAAATTAAATGTTGATTCCATGTTTCAACATGACTCCAGTGCCGCAGGTGCGGGATGGATCCTTCTCGATCATCTAGGCTGTTGCGTAGGTGATGGTATGTGCAATAGTGGCGTAGTTGAAATCCCAGTTATCGCAGAGGCAGTTGGTTTGCGGAGGCACTTAGTTGATTGAAGGGAACTGTTGCCGACAGATAGATTGAAGTTGAATTAGATTGCCTAGAATTGGTTGCAACAATTAGAGGAAAACAAAATGGCTCCTATCTTGGTAGTTTGGTTTATGATATTAAAAGCTTGTTAGATCAATTTCGATCTATAGATGTTTCTTATGTTAAAAAGTCATCGAATCAAGTTGCTCATTTAGTAGCATCGGCATCTGATTTTATTTTTGGCTCTCACTGTTAGGGTTCTGTTCCCCTGACTTCATTTCTGCTGTAATGATGTTTGATCTGGTTTAATACTACCTATTTCTATTCAAAAAAAAATGCCATGCACTTCTTGTCAAGCTTTTTCGATTTTTTTTCTCTCTATTTTTAATGATTATTTACTACATAGGACAACTTAAAAATCACGGATTGTGGACTCAAATGTGCGTCTTTGCAAGCTGCGTCAAATAATTGTTGACGTGCTACGCTTTGGTGATTGATTTTATTATTTGTTCAAGCAAGCATTGCCGGCTGCAGCCAAGGAGTAAGGAACCAATATTCACCGTCCACCCAACATGACTTAATAATAATAAGCCCTGTTTGAAAATTTAGAAAACTATCTTGAATCAGGGGACCAAGATTTCCACAATGATCGTTACATCAAACTAACGTTATCAATAGGACCAAAAACACATTGAATCCGCCAATTGAGCCCTCACCAAAAAATTAAATAACAAATATCAAGCCGAATGTTGTTTGTAGCTTTTAATTCTCATTACTCTCGGTGGTAGTGTATGGGAAGAAGCCAGATCCAATGTCCTCATTCAACTTCCACAAGGACTACTATGGACAAAGCTGGTTAAAGGCTGGAGATACAACTACAACTTGCCAAGTGGGGACTCGTGGCCATGATCATCTACCAACCAGAGTCCATAATCTCGGAACCGTTTTATCTTCTTCTCAAACCCTGTGATGTAATTGTTGTGGACGATCACATGCTTTCCCTCAGTTTCTTTCATCCATGTGTTGTTCTTGAAGTATAAACCTCCTGTTGGGAATGCTGCCTGTGGCAACAGGTAGAGGTCCACCTGCACAAACATAGTAAAAAGATAACCATGAAGACAACTCAATTTACCATCATCAAGAATAACACAATTATGCACAAACAAAAAGGGGCTGCTTTCTTCCATATGTTGAGGCATTAATTTAGGAAATTATCAATGTCTCTGAAAATTTGCAGCAATTCCAACTCTCTCTCTCCAGTTATTGATACGTAAAACCAAACATGGAAGGACCTTTTTTATATTCCCAAACAATTCATGACTTTCATGTTGATTTCTTCAGATTACAATGGGAGAGAGAACCTATATAGACTCATTATCTAATCATGGCCCGCTTATTTTCAAATATGGAGAATTTCATAATCAGGTAGATATTGAAGGCAAACATGGAGAGCAACAAGCATAGGAAACAGCAAACTGGTTTTGTCAATTGACCTGGAAGTCTGCAGTCCATTGACAACTCAAAGGATACTTTGAATCTTCTTACTAAGTTGACTTCCATAATAATGTTACAGCTAGTTGTTAGTAGAACACTCGAGAAACCTAGACTTTGTAAAATTAACTTAATCAAGCCAAAGTTAGTTAACGTAAGGCATGTACTCGAAATAGCTTCCAGCAGTTACAAGAACAATTAGGAAGTTGAAGGTGCTACTGAATCTCACAGCAGATCCAAATACTTTACCATTGCAAAGCATTTTCTTAGATGTATGAAGGTCAATTTCATCCCAAGCAGGAAAAATGATGGTATATAGGCAAGAATGAAAATTGACGCCAGAATGCCATGCCAGAGATCCCCTAATATCTCAACCTTTGCTGTTCAAAAGTTAACCATGCTTATTCCGTCAACATTTTTTTTTTCCTCTTCTCATCTGCACCAAGGAGTTACAAATTGAACTACCCACAGAGACCATTTTGGTGTCTGATTTATTTCCAACAATTTTCATTATGATTATTAATCGTTCTGCTGATAGACACAAAGTTAAATATGAAAAAATTAATTTGATTGAACTTACATAGGTATTGATCGTCCAAGACGATAGTAAAGATTTAATTTCCCTGCTATCATTTGTGTTCTTGTTGTTAAGAGTGTTAACAGATCAGTTCTTGGCTTTTCCAGCAAGTTTGTATAATGACAATCTTCTCCATAATGAAATCCTTCAATTTATAGGAGCAGTATAAGATATAAATGCAGACTTTCCATCCCAAGGCATGGTTTGATTTTATCCACAATGTGGGCTACTCAAAGCCTTAAGCCTGCCTAAAACAGACTGAGCATTTCACTTCGTTAACAGGGATTAACAAAACCTCTAGACTAAGCATAACAATTGACTATTCAAGTACAACAATGTACTATGCAGAGCAAGAGGCAAACCTGTCCAGCTGTTTTATTTAAAGCCCAATTAAAAGCAGGTTGATCATTTGCTCTCTTCATTTTGGACCATGGCTGAGCTTGAAGTTCTTCAATCCACTTCTTCAAAACTAGTTTCGCTCCATCGGTGGGGCGCATAAAAATCATGCAACTGCATATATAAGTTCGCCCCTTTTTGCCGGGAGGTGGCAAATCATGGGAGTGATTTGGAGTCTTCACCTGGTTATCCAAAGAGAAAATGTCACTATTGTTATTAACAAAATGACAACAACGAGCTCCATTGCTTTCTTCAACTTTCCAGTTGCCCAAAAAGTAAAATTCACACAAACCAGAGCTAATGTAACTTGATGGATGAGAATAGAAGATCACATACAATTTGGCATCAATACAGTTACTATCTTAGGCTTGACAATTATCCAGAAAGGATCAGCTACTCGAGTTTAAGAAGGCAATCATATCATGATACCTCAGAAGTGGATTGATATCTAAAACATAACTGTTTACCCCACTACAAAATACAATTAGCCATGATGGGTCAACATTGATTAAACACTTTATGTTATAAGCTAGCTACACATCAAGAATTAAAGGGCAGCACTTTACACACACACAAAAAAATGGACTTCTTTTTTAATATATTTTAAAGATCTATCAAACTAACCCTGTAAATATCCCCTATGCATAAATGAAACCAACTTTAACCGTGAAGTCTAAGTGATTGAAATATTGTACATGCATCTAAATATATTCAGAATTCCTGAACACGACGGATTTAATAATTATTTGACAAAATTATATAGATGCATTAACTTTTGCTCCATGTTCAGAAAGAAATTTTCTTTTGTTTTACTCTCATGCAAATAAATATGATAAGAAACATAAATTATTCACAAAGAATTACCCAAAAGCCAAAAGCAAAATCAAAGTACGCACTATTGCCATGTCATCAGTGAAGTATACATCATGATTTCCCAATAAATAGGGAAATGGATCTCCCAGCCAGACCATATCTACATCATTATACATGACATTATAACCAAGCTCCAAAATCTGCAGAAGGTGGCGGGGTCTCCGAGCTGTGAAATTGAAAAATCCCTATGCATGGAAATCAATAAGGTATTAAAGCCAACTCTTAAAGAGAAAAAAATTCCAATGCAATTACTAGGAAAAAGGTGGCATAAACTGTTAAGGTTTTATCAGGTGAATGGCATTGTCCCATTGAAAATGACAATTAATGTTGGAAAAGTTGCTCCTTAAATTTTGGGACAACTCTAATTCAAATCCAAATCAGAAGTCTAGTAAATACTGCATTGGGCACAAAGCTCTCAACATTAATACCATTTCCATTTTAGACACAATAATGAAAACTGAGAATTGCTACTCCAAGCTTACTCAAAGGTAAGAGAGAACTTATGAAGTCAAATTATGAGTTTTTATAGTCATATTATAAGTGATTCAGATACAGCTTCATAATTGTTGTGAGTCTTATATTGCCATTATTGCAAATCAATAACAAGATAAACTTGTTATGAATTGTACAGAAGTTAGAAGAAGCAACTTTTAGTCAATGATTTCCTTCAATTGATTATTTCTAGACCCCACTGCACATTACAACAACAAAACTCAGTGACTATTACCTGTGAACCAAACTTGTGAGCAACCTGGGACTCAAGAGCTGGAGGAATGAGCACAGCATGGCCAGGCCATTTGTCATTGACAGTATAAAGCGTAGTATAATCCTCAGCAATAACCAGCACCTGGTGCTCATGCTTTTGCCTCGCGATGCTGATCAACCAGTTGTTAAGAAAGGGCAAGTAAGACTCACTAATTGCACATACAATTACTGTCCCATTCTTGGCCACATAAGATACCGCTTGGGCCAAGGAGTATTGTCGCCACTTTGTTACAGAATCTTTTCTTATAGAGAACATACCTCCCATTATGCCCGTAGAGGGAAAGAATACACCAAATATCAGCATGAGGGCCAGCATAACCATAAGCCCAGTCCGGCTAAAGAGTGAATTTTGCCTCATGGGAATAGAGAAGTAGCGAGAGGATAGTGGGTAGTGATCAGATGGTGCATTGTGGAGAGGTCTTTGGTGAAGTATCGGTGGCATCATAATTAATGGGGCGACCCAACAAAGGATCAAGATTGAGAAAAGGAAAAAGAACAATTGAAAACAGACACCAGGGGTTGAGAAAAAGCAAAATCAAGCCACTGAAACGGAGCCCATCAAGTACACATACACCAAGCTTGCAGACAGGCAGACCCTCCAGACTTTACATGAGCTAAATTGAATCATACCCAGTATGCTTTCACCTGCAAATAAGATATAAATTAAACTATTCAATTAGTAATAGCTATACTCAAAGATCACAGAGTATGCGCTGATAGATATAGGATGATATAATATTAAGATGAGAAATAAACAATGATGTCATAAAATGAAGACGCCTGGTGCTTTAATCCCAAGAAACTGTAATCTGATCTGCTACATTTTGGATGGCATATGAAAGTACTAGCACATTCAAGCAGGGAGATCTACACAGTCAATGGGATCTGTAAAGGAAAAAAGAAAAAAAACGCCCACCACAAACTCAAAGGAGACGATGGTCCGCTAAGACTCTTGATCTTGAATGAATATAACCTAATTTGTGTGAGTTTTGTCTACAACGGCACAAAGAAGCCCTCGTCATAACACTAAAGGCTTAGGCTGGATGTGATGCGATTGTTTTGCGTAGTGGCAGTGTTGTGTTGCTCACGAGACGAGACTGGAGACTGACGAAAAAATAGACAGAGAAGAGATAAGGCTAATTCGATAACCTCTATC
>JAOQMR010000005.1:27560499-27578209 GCA_027563865.1 Erythroxylum pelleterianum
ATTCTTTGGATTTTTGTTCTGAGATTCGATATGTAATATATATGTGTGGGTTTGAGTTACTAAATAAAATAAATACCCGTGTGATGTTTGGATTTGTTTGTTCTGTCTTGGGTGGCATCCAAGTATCCTCCCAGGGAGTATTTTGGTGTTACAACAAGTATCTATTTATAAACTCCATACAGTACTGTGTACTTGAAACAATTCACAAACACTTCATATTCTAGCATTTCATATTCTAATGTACTTATATGTACTCTATTTTGAATCACGCTAACCTAAGATTAATAAATTTATTTTTGACAAGATTAATAAACTTAGATACAATGCACTATCATTAATTAATTTTTTATTTATTTTTTTTCTTAGTTACGGAAAAATTAATTGTTTATTTAGACAAATATAATATATAAAATAAAAATTATTCTATAAATTAATAACTTCCTATAAGATAATAATTTTTTAAGTTTCAAAAATATTTATTTATAGAAATTTTACTGTTCGGTTAAACAGTCCTAGATTGTACGGTTTACATGGAAAAAGAGAGATAAGTCAACTTGGTCATTTCGTGTGCTAAACAAACTACGATTCGGCATGACATAGCGACTGATTAATTAATCAGTTTATCCGACAATCCGGCATTACTTATTGGTGTGTGTATTTTCTCCCAAGAAATCACCTTCTGCCGTTTTTGGAGCAGCAGCTTTCTGCCTCAAGATGAATAGAATCTTTGGCGCTAAGAAAAATAAAGATCCTCCTCCGTCAGTTCAAGACGCCTCTGACAGGGTCTCTCTCCCTATTCTTCTTTACTTATCTGTTTGGTTTGATTTTTCTATCCGGGCCCTAATTTCTTAAGTTTGCATAATTTCAGCTAGGGTTTCAATCGACTTGTTGAATATTCATTTGCTTAGCAAGTTTCTGCTAGGGTTTTCATTTTCAAATCTTAAATTAAAAAATGCTTCTGCTGTACATTTCTCGTAATCGGTAGGCTATTGACGTAATCTGGATTTCATTACCTTTCACTTTTTGTCTGCTGTCAAACTACCATTTCGAGGGCTGGAAAATTTTGCTTAATCACATCAAAAACTTGTTCTTTTCTTCAGTTTTATTTGACTACTTGGCATATTCCCCATAATTGAAAAGCCTACTATCATCGGTTAGTGACTGAAGCTAATCTCTTCTTTCAGATTAATAAGAGAGGAGAATCTGTTGATGATAAGATCAAAAAGCTTGATGCTGAGCTCGCCAGATACAGAGAACAGATCAAGAAAACACGTCCTGGACCTGCTCAAGAGGGCCTTAAGGCGAGAGCCATGAGAGTTCTTAAACAAAAGCGAATGTAAGAGTTCAATATTACCTTCTTATTTAACATTTTCACTTGGTCTATTTATTTTGTGACTATTTGCATCTTTATATTATAGATCATTGGACATGATCATTGCATAATTTTCGGACAATCTATAAGGCAGAACGGATCTTCTCTTGTTATGGATTTCTAGGCCTTAATTATATTTTGTAAAATAAGATGTACTTTTGAAAATATTCTATTGGGTGAATCTGCTGTAGCAGTTACTGACTTATTGTTGGGACTCGTTTTTTGTATTTCCTTTTCCTGGATGAATTAAGGGAAATTATTTACTCATTTATATCTGCTGAGTTGTTGTGCCATTAAGGTTCACAGGGCTTCTTGCTTCTTTTAATATTCACTAAAATTGGATCGAGTTGTGTAAATAAAGGTTGGACGTATCAAATCCTTTTGGAAACAATCCTAATATCCAAGCACAGACCTTTAGATGTAATGCTTTCTTGTCTAGAATTTGGTGACAATGTTTTGTTTCTTAGGGTCACATAAATCTGTAGATTACCCGTAGTCGTCTGCAGAAGTAGTAAGATTTCAAACCAACAAATATACTTGTCGAGGGCTTCTTCATACTTGTTTCTGCAATAAATGATCCCAAAGCCTGTATTTAAGGATCGTTAATAAATTAATCAAACCTAAATAAGGATGGGCCTGTTAGTTAAAACTTGTGAACGAATTGATTATTGTCCCATTGAAGAACCTTATGATATATGAATTTTAAAAACTATATATAAATAATCTGGCCTATTCTTGGTAATTCAAACTGAACTTTTAGTCTATTTTGACTTTATAATTTCTTTGCTAAATCGGTTTCCAATATCAAGTTTAGATTTGTTAAATCCTTGAGCTTTTCTCAGCTTCAGAAAATTTTAAATGAACCATGCGTCCAAATAGAAAATTTAGGCTCGATCAGAAAGCTTGAGGTTAACTTGGGTTTTAAAACATGTAAACGAATCAAGCTTGAATATAGCAGGACTCCGTTAAACTATCCACAGCTTATTTGCAACCCTTTGTAGAACATATCAATTATCAATCAACTGATTGAAAAATCACTATCACCTCTCCAAGAGTGCATAACACTAGCAAACAATATAAACATTTTCTTCTAGTTGTCTTTCTTGTGCCAGGGTTCATTAAAAAGTAGTATCAGAACAAAAGTTGTTATCGGTTTAACTAATTGAGATTGATCATTCATATATATGCTTATATATGCTGTTTTTTGCCTTGAGCATAATGCTTAAATGTTAATGGGCAGATTAAGATGTGTGATGTGGACTGAAGTTTTCACTAGGACGATGATATGTGTCTTTGTATAGGGGTGAGTTGGTTTGCTGAGACCTACCCTTATTTTCTTGGTCAGGTATGAAGGACAACGTGACATGCTTTACAACCAAACGTTCAACCTTGATCAAGTTGCATTTGCATCTGAGGGCATTAAAGATGCCCAACAAACTGTATGTTCTGAAACTCTCCAGCCTTTTCGGATGTTAAGTTCCTAAAAGTAGTTTAGGAGGACCTTAAATTATAAATCTGTGCTTGAATGAGAACTGAAGTAACAGTTTATATGAAGATATTTAGCAAGTATGATGGGTCTTTTAGTATGATTATATCAATTATAAAACTACCAATGGAATTAGAAGCTGTGCCATTGTCCTCTTATGTGAAGAATGAATTCTTCTGTATTCTGCACCAGTACCATTTATTTACTACAAATATAATGGCTGTATCTGTTGCATTCCTTTCACATTTGATGACCAAACACAAAAAGAGAAGACAAAAACTGGGGAACAAACCTGAGGAATTTGAAGGTCCTTAATCATTGTTATATGTGACCTTCAGCTTCAAATTCACTTACACTCTTTGAATTTCATGCAAACTGCAAATCACATTAGGAACTGATGCGATTAAATATGCTGCCAATGATCAATTATGCAGACCTTGAACCAATACCATTTTGCAGTTAGGCTCTTAGAAGGGCCCAAAAGTCGTTTGATCAGATTTCTTAACTAATTAATTTGTATAAATTGACACTATTATTAACCATGAGGTGGGGGAGAGTATTAAATCTAAGGCCACTGAAGTTAGTAGTTTAGGAATTGCAATATATAAACTACCAGATGAGATTATGGTGGTCCATTTGATATTTACCTTGCAGTATTCATTTCTTTTGTTAGCACCTAAATGGCCATGGTTCAAAGTTGTCCACGGGGAGCTTTCTCTGTTCTGTGATTGGATCCTGCTGCCTACCTCATAAGAGGTAGGGAATGAAGCATTTGTGGCTGCTAGGGAATACGTCCTTAAGTTGTGTGATTAAATTTGTCATTGGTGTCTAGATAATTTAATCTGAAGGAAGATATAAGATTATGAGACTATTGTGCAAATTACAATTTTGGTTGTCCTATTTTGTTGTTTCAGATGTCAGCTTTGAAATCTGCCAACAAAGAGTTGAAAGGGATGATGAAAACAGTGAAGATCCAAGATATAGATGTAAGTGATAGTTTGAGACACCTTCTGCCTTTACAATTTCTTAAGAAGTCAGTGCTAAACTTTTCATGCTATGATTTGTAGAACTTGCAAGATGAGATGATGGACCTAATGGATGTGAGTAATGAAGTTCAAGAGACCCTAGGCAGAAGTTACAACGTTCCTGATGATATTGATGAAGATGAACTCATGGGTGGTATGCACTAAGGCCCAATCTTGGCATCATTGTCTTCGATAATATAAGAAATTTGATTTTTGTTTTACCTTCAGCTTTTTTTTAGATAAGCATATACTGAACTTGTGCATTTAGTACAGAATAGTTCTAGAGAAGAATTTGCTTGTGCTGGTATATGCAGTAATTTTGGAATTGGGATGTATGAAACAGCATTCAGAATATAAATGTTCAATAATGTGTTTGAATTGTAGCGAAAATATCTGTCTGTCTATGGGAGAAACCGTAGTGATTGAAATGCTAACATTTTGCTAGTATAAATCTGAACATTGTTGTCATGGACGTTTGATGCAGAGCTTGATGCACTTGAAGCCGACATGGGTTTTGAAACTGAAGCGGATGGTGTGCCTTCTTATTTGCAGCCTGATAAAGAACATGATTTGGACGCAGAACTCAACTTGCCTACGGCACCCACAGGAAATGCAGCACAACCCGCTGGCAGATCCAATGTCCAGGTAAATCTGAGGTCTCTTTTAAATGTTTGACATTTGTTCAGTTACCTAATAATAAGTGATTAGATGAAAATTTGTCTGTCAATAGCCATGTAAGTGCATCTATAAGTATGAAGAAATCTGTGTTTCTGTGGTTATATCTTTCTTTGCATTATTCCTAAAACCTCATGTAGACCTGCATACTAGAATTCCCATTGTAGTGTTGCTTCAATGTCGCTTCTCCAATATTTTCTTCTTATAATGAATATGTAACGTTTATTTTTGGGAAATGAAGAGCAAGCTGCTTTTCAACTTCAAAAACCTGAAGAACTTGTTCATTGTTAAAACTTGTATCTAATTCTATTCCTCCGCAGTTGGTTAGAACAATGAAAATTCCCAAAAGACTTGGTGGAAAATATTTTGGTTAGAAAAGGGTACCTAGGGATTTCCCAGGTTAGTGGAAAATATTTTGTTTGGTTATTCAAACAATCAGATGACGCCATTCATCTTAATCACATCAATTATCATAAAGATCTGCTTTAAAGTTTGTATGCTTGTTGAGGGAATGTGTTCAACCTTTCAGCCGAGGAAGGTTTTAGTTTTTAGGAGCTTATTGTCTGTTGGTGGGTTGACGTTGTGTTGCTTGTGCATCTGAAATTTGTGGTTACCGGCCATTTTGTTCTTTTCCATTGCAATTGCTTACTCATGAAACGTGATGATTGACAGGCTGAGGATGAACTAGGTTTACCTACTGTTCCTAGAGCATCCATTCGTGGTTAGACAACTAAACTTTTGGGATCTATGTGTATTATTATGTGGTGCCGGATTGGAGAATGTATCTGATAGAATTTACCTAAAATTGTTTGTCATTCATTTATACTATGCTGGTTGGTTGTACTCTTTTTCTTTTTCTTTTTTCTTTTCTTATTGTTATTGTTGAACACTGGGAATACGTGTGGAAAGAAATCGTTTTATAATGTGAACTTCAGTTGCACGTTTCTTGTATTGTTTGTAAATTAATAGCTGAATCCTTTGATATTATTTCCTTTCACAAAACTTAGTTCTTCAAATTTCTTAATGGGATTTTCAACATGATTACTTCCCTAACACGATGCGCGGATATCTCCTTAATAACATTTCAATATATAAACAATATAATTATATAAAAAATACTAATCATTCTATAATATGTAAATAATCAACTGAAGGAAAAGTACTTAAAACAAATATTACTGCAAAAATGATAAAACTCTTTTAATGTTCAAGTTTACACACAATTTTAATGTTATTTAAACATCTAAATGGTCAAAGACAGATATTGAAGGTTTCTTTGAAGTTTAATTAAGTTTTCAAATTTGTGATTTATAAATTTTTATAATTTTTGATATTTCTGTTAAAAAATAATAGTGGTATAAACATTACATATGAAGTAATCAAATATTATTAACAATATGATTTAATTTTAATTTGATTTGGATTAAATTAATTTAATGCAAATCAATAACTTATTATATATAATTAATTCGAGTGAAGTTTAAGAATTTAATTATGTTGTTATATTAAAAACTTTTGATCTGTTCACGTATAATATTTAAATTGCGTGTGTTTTATCATTATTTTCAAAAAGTTTAAGAGAATATTTATTGAAAAATTAAAAATTACTTTAAAAAATTCAAAATTTTTAAATTTGTTTAAATCACAAAGAAACCTTTTATCTAAAAATATGTGCATTCATATAGAAAATATGATAAGCACTTAATGTTAAGAATATTGTACTTGTACCGGTACTTAATTTGATTTTGATACAGTACTAATTTGGGTAATTTTTAAAAATTATAAAGTCTTTGAAGTTTTTTTAAATTGCAAACTAGTGCCTCAAAATATTGTGTTGTATAATTTATAAATTTATATCAACCTTGTCTCCAAAAATTATAATAATAGAAATTTAAAATAAAAACAATAATAATAGAAATTTAAAATAAAAACAATCTATTTATTTCTATTAATATTACTTTCCACATATTTCACATATAATCAATGACTGTAATTAATCATCATACAAATATAAAACTAAGGATAATACGAAGTATTTAAAATGATATAATTTCATCATATAACAAAGAATAATTATATCAAAACATCAGATGAAAAGAATATTAAAGTTTTGCAACCATAATTGTTATAATGAGTTCATGCCGAGGAACACAGCCAATTAAAAACGAAACCTGAAAGAAAAATATTACAGTTAAAATTTTTATATTTATATAACATATATAGAATTTAACATATGCATCAAATATAAGTAAAATTAAAAGAAAAAAGGACATGAAAACCTGGAACTTTATTTAATCGAATATCCACTCAAATCTTATTGACCTCAATTCTTATTTGATACAAAATTCTCACTATTAAGAGAAGCTTCATCATCACTAATATTAAAATTTATTGCACCAAATGATATTTGAATACTTTCTCATCCAAGATTATCTTCTAAGTTACTCTCATTTATCAAACTAGGTTTCTAAGAAACTCAATCTGCTAAAAGATTGATATGGTAAAGGTAAATTGAATCTATAAAACTAGTTATTCTATTAAGAGTCCTAGTAAACAAATAAAATTAAATTACAAAAAATATATTAAATTTAATAATGATAATAACTTACCTTTCTTAAAACTTTAAATTATACCAATCAAAGACCAAATTGTTCAACATTTTGTGTTCCAATCTATTCCTTTTCTTGGAATAGATGAATTCAAACGTGTTTTAATTCCTTTCATACCCTCTAGCACTCACACATTGACTCCGAATTTGACGTGCAAATGTTTGCAATTCTGAAACACAACTTTCGAGTTGACCCCCTTAGGCAATTGTAAGACAACAAAATTAACCTTATAAACAAAATAAAGTGATTATTAATTTTTAACAAGTAAAAAAGGTGAAAAATATATATCTGAATTAAGTTTGTCTCTTTGACGAATACAATGGGTATCCTAAAATCACTAAAAGCATTTTTATAAACCTTCATTTGTGAGCTTAAAAGATCTTGCTTCATCTTATGGGCAACAATTGTTGTAATAGTTAATAATATTCCTATATTAATTTCAACTTTCTTTGTAAGCCTGGTCTAAAATAAACACTAGGATTGAAAATTACTTCAGTTGTAAGCAATAGAGAATAAAATTGTCTTTCTCATCTATCATTGATAATTTTACGAAAAGGTATGTACAAAAAAGATCTAATTTTCAGATTGGCCTTGTATGCTTCCTTCGCACTCTCCATAGAATCATAAAAGTAACTCATTGTTTCCTTTTCATCACTATCATTTAGACGAAATACTCTCATTAAAAGCTTAGAAGCTTTGATTACAAATTGACATTGAGGACAAAATTCATGATCTTCTAAGTATAATTCTATAAACCTCCACTCCAACATTATACTTGGCATACTAAGATGCAACTAACTTGTAAACATTGTCTTAACTCCTTTTTTATTGAAACAAAATACTAAAGTGATAAAAAAATTAGTCGCAAAAATAATAGAACGACACAAATTTTTACCATTGGTAAAATCTGTTCTTATCAAATGGAAGACTTATACGCGATTATAGATTAAGTTGGTCCCTTCTCCTATATTTTCTAACATCAAGTCAATGCAATGTGTAACATAAGGAGTCCAATAAAAAGATTTTGTAATATTTTCTTATCTGGTATGCAAGCATAATCATTATTAGTAATAAACTAAATAATATTTTCTAGCCTAACTTCATTCACAAATTCATCAAATATCTGAAACAAAGTATCAATATTTCTAACAAGGCCATATGCACCAATAAACTTAAAAAATATAGTCATTTTAGCAACATAAACAAAAATTGATAATAGGCTCATGTCTTCTATTTTACCAACCATCACATAATTGAACACCCATAAGTTGCCTATGTCATTATTTCATCCAAATTATTGTTTACTTCATAAATAGAACTTCATATCGTTGACTATAAGAGGCAATAGTATCCATCATAAGCTATTAATAATAAAACTGGGCAACATTGATTGATATATTTGAATCATACCACTATCTAGCCATTGTCATGTCCACATTACGAGCCAATTTTTTAGATTGTAAGCCACTACAAATTGAAGGCTATGTTCTAGGAGTTGTTTGTGTTGCAAAAAAGTTAAACACATGTTTTCTTCTCTTTCTCACATCAGGTACAATATTTCCTTCTTATTGTTAAGGAAAACCACCTCCAACATCTCCAATATCATCCTGACCACTAGAAAAAGTACTTCCATTACCAATTTTGTAGTTCAGTCTTTGTCTTCTATCTTTCTCGTGATGATACTCTTTAAGCAAGCCTTAATTTTCTATTTTACATTATGATTCACTTTCTTACAAGGCTCCACATTACCTTTGATTCGACATGTCGAAAAACACTCAAAACTAAAATTAAAAGCTAAAAACTCAAGAACCAAAAACATAAATGTAAATAATAAATAGAGACAATTTACTAATAATTAAAACTTTAACTCTAATTAAAATTTATAATATTACCATTGTATAAAACATTAAATTACAATAAATAGAGATAAATTTAGTTTGAACTTTTTATTATAACCTTTTTTGTTAAGATTTTGATATTTAATCTTTAGATCCCTAATTTCCCATTCAAATGATAGAGGCTTAAATAGTGTCCATTTAACTTTGAGTCTTATTAAGCTTCATATATTTATAAGCATAGTTTACTTTTGAATTATATAACACTTTAGAGAAGCTTAGCATGACATCACCTTCAAGCTATTCAATCACATGATAAAGATTTTTGCGTAGTTTTGGTCTTATTATTCCTAAATTCATAGTCTTTGATATAATTGAGAAATAATTAGGGATCTTGAATTTAATTGGATCCTTTGGTTAATTGAAGAAAATATCATGTGGGTGACAAATAATGTTATGAATATCGTAATTGTACTGATACCAGTATCAGATTTGGTTTTAGTATGATACAGTACCATTATCAATTAATATCAAGCTTTATTCAAGTAATTTTTTAAAATTATAAAGTAGTATTAAACCAATAACAATCAAGTAACTTTAGTCAAGTTAAACAATTAAAGGAGACTCTAATACTACTATTAGGAAACTAATTATGATCAAACAAGAGGTGAAACAAAAAATAAATTTTTATAATTTCCTGATCAGATATTTTTAATTGAACAAATTGAAAAACATAAATCATAAATAAGAGATTAAATCATACTTTATTTATATTATTAAAACTTGATTTAGATTTCTACCAAAATTTCTTCTAGAATTGTCAACCATTAACTGTCCACATGTCTAGCCATTAATAGTATCCAAGGAGAAGAGAAAAATAACTTAAACTATTTGAGAGGAAAAAATAGGAGTGCTAGCTCCCTTATGCCTTCCTCCTATTTATAGAGAAAGTCAATAGAGTTTCTTTCTTATTAAAATTAAACTTCCTAATTATAATTAAAGCCTAACTCTAATTATAATTATAATTTAATTTAACAAAATCAAATATCTCATATTTGATTCTTCTAAGTTTTTCAAATTTTACAATAAAGTTTGACTTAATTTAAATTATTTTTTCTTTTTAGCTGCTCTTTTATATGTGACCCATTGGCTCATAATATGTTGATAATAATTATAAATTATGATTATGATTATAATTATCATTCATAATTGGAATTATACTCTTTTAATTTATCTTTAATTCTTCAATTAAAATTTCATATTCATAAATCGAGCTTAACATCTAGCAACATCTGATAATCATCCAAATATTAGGAATGACAAAGTAGTTTAACTTAACTCGTCCATACATGATTATGATGTATAATTTAATTATTTTATCATCCAATATTTTAATTAGACATTGAGTATATAATTTGTCAACTCTTTTAAATCTAATTTATAATTTATATTTAAAAACACCTTTATAATTTATATTTAAAAACACCTTTCAAATGTCAATTTATTATAGCCAAAGAATTCGTTAAATAACTAATATTTAACAAATTCTTTGGCTATAATAAACAAGAACAGTAAAACATTCTCCCTAGAAAGTGATCCCCAATCTATTTACCTTTTGTAATTTTTCCATTCTTTAATGAGAATTTTTAATTTCTCAAAAAAAATCTCCCTAACTGCTTTAAAGTGACAATTCTTTTATTGACTTACTCAATTATTTTTATAAGGTTCATATTGTTTTCAAGTATTACCGACTGAGCTATCTTAAATAGAGTAGGTCATAAGTAACATTAAACTATAGTAATTTTCACATGAGATACTTAGGTAATTTCAAATCTAAGGATCAATTATACAACCATTATACTAAGAAAATCTACATACATATAAGTAATAATCTATTTTAAATCTTCATATCAGGTTAATTCAATAAACTTATTCTCTAATAAGTATTTAAAAGCTTTTATAAGTATCTTCGTACTTTAGTTTATAAGATCAACTACTTCCTTTATAAGGAAGAAACATAGCATAACGTGTACTAAGTTTTTTATGCTTTATAAATGTCAAATCTTAACATAATGACTAGGAATAATTTAAGAATAATACTTAAATATAATATAAATCTCATAATTATAATATCATCATAATTTTATTTGTGATGTATATTTATAACTTAAACTTTATCATGTACATCTAAATATGTATACAGTAAGTAATTCTTTTAAATTATTATGTCATTAAATTACAACAACCAATATGTGGTATAAATCAACAGTCCAGCGTGTGTTCTCAAAAGTCTTTCACACGGTGATTAGATTGCTTAAGTTTGTCATTCTCGCAAGACACATAAACATATAAAATTTACGTGTTCGGATTAGATTGGTTAAGTAAAGAATTCGTTAAATAACTAATAATCAAGAACAGTAAAACATTCTCCCTAACGTGTTCGTTTGATTTCACTTATTTTCCCTGGTATTTAATGTCTAATAATAACATATTAGATAAAATTAAAAAATAAATTATTTTTATAAATTAAATAAATAAATAAATTTTTATTGATCTCTTATATACTATTTAGTAAAAATTATTATATTTTATTAAAATAGATATTTTAATAATTTAATTTTTACTTATAAGTTAATATTTTTAATATATATTTTAATTGCTAAAGAAAATTTTTATTTAAAATTTTTATTTATAGAAGATATTTTAAATTTTAATTATATTTATTAGTGATTATTAAATTAAAACATTTTTCTTAAAATTAGTTATTAAAATTAAGTTAAATTATTCATAATTCTTATTAATAATTAATATTAAATAATTAAATATATAATATTAAATTAAATAATTCATAATTCTTATAAATAATTAATATTAAATTATTTTAGTTAATAGTAAATCAAATTATAGAAAAATAGAAAAAAATTTTATAAATTTTATGAGTTCTGAAAAGTGGAAGAATCCAAAATGAAAATTAAAAACTCAAACAAACAAGTTTTTTTTATGAATTTGAAAATAAAAAGAAAAAATAATAATAATAAATCTAATCAAAACGTAACTGAAATTTATAATATTGTTGTCTTATAAGACATTAAATTACAATAAACAGAGATATTTGGACCTGTTTATTATAATCGTTTTTAGTTGAGATTTTGACATTTAATCTTTAAATTTATGAAATAGTCAATACCAGGTATCGTTTCGGGTAATTTGTTAAATTTATAAAATAGTCCCTAAAATTTTTAAAATTTGCAAAATATTCAATTGGTATATTGTACAGTTGTACTGTATATTTTACAAGTTTACATCAACACTATTTCCAAAATTATAATAATAAATAATAATCACAATTAATATAAAAATGACAATCATCATCATACAAATATAAAATTAAGAATAATACAAAGTATTTAAAATATTACAATAATACAATTTCATCATTTTAATAAATAATAATTACATCAAAACATCCAATAAAAAGACGAATAAATATCCTTAACTATTACAATTTACAAAAAGAGTTCATGATGAAGAAACAATCAAGTAGAGGTTAAACTTGAAACAAAAATATTTACAATTACATTACATATATAGAATTTAACATAAACATTAAATATAAGTAAAATTAAAAGAAGAGGAAAAACAAAAACATGGAAGGAAATTCAATCGTCAACGGGAGGATACCCGCTATAACTGCACTGACTCCAGTTATCATTTGGTACAAAATCCTCATCATTGAGTGGAGCTTCATCATCATTATCATTCAAATTTAATGTACCAAATAATATGTCAATGCTTTCTCATCCAAGATTATCTTCTAAGTCATTGATATCTACCAAATTCAATTCTTCAGAAACTCAATCCGCTAAAAGATCAATATAAATTGTAATGAACAAAAACAAAGTCATTCAACCTCTTACGCTCCAATGTATTCCTTTTCTTTGGGTGAATAAATTCAAATGTGCTTTATTTTCGTTCACAACCTATTGTACTCACACATTAACTTAAAATTCGATTTACAAACCTTTTTAATTTTGGAACACCATTTCTGAATTGATTCCACTAAGAAACGGTAAGTTATAAGATAACAAAAGTAGTGTTATAAACAAAATAAAGTGATAATTAATTTTCAACAAATAAGAAAAAGGAAATAACTAATATCTGGAGAAAGTTTTCCTCTTTGTCAAATAGCAATTGGCATTCTAAAATTCCCATAAGATAACTTGTAAAGCTCTATTTGTGAGTTTAAAAGATCTTGCGTTCGCATCAATGCTAACAATTATTGTAATAGTTAAAAACATTCATCTATTAACTTTAACTTGCTTAGTAAAATCTAGTTTACAATAGACACTAGGATTAAAAAATGCCCCAGTTGTAAACAATGAAGAAGAAAATTGTCATTCCCTTCTCTTATTAATAATTGAAAGATATGGTGTGTGTAAAGAAGGCCTATATTTCAGATTTGCCTTGATTGCTTCAGTCGCTCTCTCCATGGCATCAAAAATATAACTCATTGTTGGCTTTTCTTAACTATCAGCCAAGCGAAGCACCCTCATCAAAGGCTCACAAACTTGGATAACAAATTGGCATTGAGACCAAAATTCTCTATCTTCCAATATAATATTACAAGCCTCCACTCTAGCATAGACCTAGCATGTTGAAATGCAATCCTCTTATCACTTGTAAACATTTTCTTAACTCTTTTTTTCATCAAAACAAAAGACTGAAGTGATAAAAAAATTTGTTGCAAATCTTGTCACAGCGGGACAACACAAATTCCTACCATTGGTAAATTCCTTTCTCATCAAATTCAATACCCATGCACGATTATAAATGAACTTTGTCACATTTTCAGCTTTCTGCATAGTCATCAATAACAAGAAAATACCTAGGATCCCCTATATTCTTCAACATTAGGTCAATCTAATGTGTAACATAAGGAGTCCAAAAAAAATGAATTATAACATTTTTAGCTTTCTGTATAGTCTCATCAATAACAGGAAAATACCTAGGATCTCCTATATTCTCCAACATTAGGTCAATGTAATGTGCAACACAAGAAGTCCAAAAAATGAATTATAAGTATTCTGCAACCTTTTTCCTACCGCTTCATAAGTGGAAGCATTGTCAACAATAAACTGAACAATATTTTTCGGCCCTACATCATTCACAACTTTATCAAATATCGCAAACAAAGTCTCAGTATTGCTAATAAGGCCAGATGCATCAATAGATTTCAAAAATATAGAGCCATTTGTAGAATAAACCAAAAAAAATATAATAGGTTCTTGTCTCCTGTTTATTCAACTATCACAAATAATTGAACATCCATAAGTACCCTAATTCACTTTTCTTTCAACCAAATAACTTCTAATTTCAGAAATAGAATAACTTAAAAGTTTACCTCTTAATTCATCAATCGAATGACCTTTGTATCTTGGATCATAAGAGGCTATTGCATCTATCATAGGTTGATAATAATAAGACTGAGAAGCATTGAATGACAAACTTGTATCATACCACCATCTAGCTATTGCCATGTTGATATTGTGAGCCGCATCTCATAATTGCATTGCACTACGAATTGAAGGTTGGGCTCCAGGAATTGTTCGTGATGAAAAGAAACTAGTCACCTGCCTTCTTCTCTTCCTTACATCAGGTTCAGGTACTTCTTTTTGAGCCTGAGATGGAACACTACCAGCACCACTATCACCACTACCACTACTACTTTCACCTTCAATATTTCCAAAATCACTACGGAAACTAGAAAACAAACTTCCACTACTAATTTCAAAATTCAACCTTTCTCTTCTATCTCTCTCATATTGATATTCATCAAGCAATGTTTTCATCTGCCACTTCACATCATGACTTACTTTTTTACAGGGTTCCACACCTCCTTTAACCTTAGCTAAATACTTTTTTAATCGAGTGATCCCTCCACCTTTCAAGTACTTGTTACAAAACAAGCAAATAGTATGACTCCTCATACTGGGAACCAATGCAATATGAGCCTAAGCTGGATCATTGTATCTTCCTGAAGTAGGTTGATCAGGAGTACTTGAACTTTCTTTCATTTATCTGCAAAAATAAATGAATGCATATACTAAAATAAATAACATATAATTTCAGTACACAATATGAATATCCATCTTATATAATATTACTCATTTTGTATAATTACATTACACACAATTCAATATCATGAAATACAATTCACCATAAGTCAAAAACTAACAATTTAATTATTCAACATATATAATTACAAAAAGCATACATAAACACTTTTCATTTCCAACAATCACAAAATATACATAAACAATTTCTATTTCTATTAATAAAAAAACATTCATAAAACAATTTCCATTTCCAACAATTTTTAACAATTTCTATTTTCATTTCCAACAATCACAAAACATTCATAAAACAAATTCTATTTCCAACAATTTTCATTTCCAATAATCACAAAATATTCATAAAATAATTTTTATTTCCAACAATCACAAAACATACATAAACAATTTCCATTTTCAATAATTTTTAACAATTTCTATTTCCAATAATCATAAAACATTCATAAAACAATTTCCATTTTTAACAATTTTCATTTCCAATAATCTCAAAACATTCATAAAACAATTTCCATTTCCAACAATCACAAAACATACACAAACAATTTTCATTTTCAACAAATTTTAACAATTTTCATTTCCAATAATCACAAAAAATTCATAAAACAATTTCCATTTTCAACAAATTTTAACAATTTCTATTTTCAATAATCACAAAACATTCATAATTTTATTTTCATTTCCAACAATTTCCAACAATTTCCATTTCTAATATTCACAAAACATTCATAAAATAATTTCAATTTCTAACAATCACAAAACATACATAAAAATTTTCCATTTTCAACAATTTTAACAATTTTCATTTCTCACAAAACATTCATAAAATAATTTTCATTTCCAACAATTTTCATTTCCAATAATCACAAAACACTCATAAAACAATTTCCATTTCCAACATCCACAAAACTTACATAAACAATTTCCATTTCCAACAATTTCTAACACTTTCAATTCAAAGTTTCAAACATGAGAATCAAGTTGAAGGGTATGGTATGATTTACATAATTGCCAAATAATGAATGACACATCTTATACAATTGTTCATACATATCTATTCATAATATGATGATCAAGTTAAAGGATATATTTATAACATGAGGATCAAGTTGAAGGTTATGAGTTCTTTGGAAATGTTTTTTTCCTTATTTAAAGCTTTGAATCTTCTTTTCATTTCTAACAAATCATAATATTATATACATCATTCTATATTTCGTTCTTAAATATATAAGTTGCTTTTACAACTTTTAATTGACATTAATAAGTCTAAGTATAAATGATTGGAACCTACAACACGTTTACAGTTTGAAAAAAGATTTCTTTTCGGAATACATTTATTACATCACTACTTTCACATATTATCTATTATAAATATTTATGATACCCCACATATATATATTATCAAATAATTCAAGTTCAACATATTTTATACTCAATTAATTATTTACCCAAAATTAATACCCAAATAGGCAAATACTATTATTAACTACATCTGAATTATTATTAATTTATAATTGCATAATTTTATTCTCAAATAATTATTTATCTAAAGTCAATAACCAAATACTAAAAATGAATACCATTTCACAAATATTAAGAATGTGTCAATTAATGATTTAAGTCTTTGCAAGTTTATAACTTTAATATTCTTGGTTTAAAATTTTAATTTAAGTTGTTTCAACTTACAAACTTTCAATTGAATTATCACTTATTCACATGAGGCGTGCATTTCATTCATCCAAAAACTTATCATAAATTTCTGATAAACTTTAACCAATCTTTATAACTGAACCAAAAATCAACCAACCAATTATTCAACTCCAATATCCAATTCAACCCACACAAATAAGAAAACCAGGACATAACCGTAAGTGACTCGTTCAATTCAACTTTGATATTCAAATCACAAATGACAAAACCGTGATCATTCAACTCCACTATCCAACCCAGATACACGCAAATCGCAAATCACAAAACCAAGTTCTAGCTTCCAACCAATTCACAAATCCAAGATCCAATAGATCACAATAGAAAAGGCAATTAAGCAGGAAAAATTCGAAAACTAAAAAAACACCCCTAAAAATAATTCACTAGCTTCGGGTTTTGGGTTGGGTCTTCAGGTTGGCTGATGGGTCTTCGAGTTGGGTGAGGGGTCAGAGGCTTCGAGTGTAGATCTGGGTGAGCAGCGACCTTCTCTCTTCCTTCAGACTTTCAGTGGCAATGACGCGATGTGGTGGTTCTCGTGGAGGAGGGTTGAAGACGGTGGCGTCTTCAGGGGACGCGAAGGGAGGAGTCGAGGGAGGAGCTCTGTCCTCTGATGCTGGCGTAGATCGGGGAAGATGAGGGAAGGAGTAGCACCACCGGAGAGGGACCAGTCACCAGTATCGTCGGAGATGAAGAGGAGAATGAGAGAGAGAGAGAACGATGCCGATAGTGAGGGAAGAAGTGAGAGTCAGTGAGAGAGAGAGAAAAATGAGAACTAATGTAGAAGAAGGTTCGGGAGAGGGCAGCCAAAAACCAAGTTAATACGTTAACCATCATCAGATCAAAAAATATAATTCAGAAATACAAGCAAAGACC
>JAOQMR010000005.1:27594726-27606265 GCA_027563865.1 Erythroxylum pelleterianum
TAATGAAATTCGGAAATTTCATCAAGTTATCAAACTCATTTTTAAAACAATAAATTTAATCCCTCGGAAAATCATAAATAACAATTTCGTAAATGATTACAAAATCAACGAAATAATCGTTCAGAAAATAATAATCATTCAAGTTTTGCTTTCTTTATTTTTCGAAAACTCATATAAAGCTTATAAATCAATATATAAATATGGAACCCACCTTAATTCCAAGCCAGAAACTAATTCAGACTTCAATTTCTCCAAAGCTTCCTTCTTTCATCCAATTTAAATTTCCTTAAGCCAATTCACCCAAAATTCAACATCATAAATTGCATAATTCTCAAAATTAACTTAGGAATTCACCAATTCATCATATTTCTAAGCCATCTAAATCAATAATTTTCAAAAACCCCAAATCCCAAAAATTGGGCATAAACCCTAAACACAATTATCCAAAATTAACCATCATAAATCACATACTCTTCCAAAATGACTTCATAATACACAAACTCATACTATTTTTCATAATTCTAAACCAAAAATTCGAGAAAAACTCAAAGCTTAAGAATCATCACTTACCTTCATCAATTTTCGGATTTCTTGTCTCCATAAACAAGCTTTCATCCTCTTCCATACTTTCCCTCTTGAAAACAATGAAAAACCCCCTAAGAATCCCACAAAAATTCGACAACCTTCATACCTTTCTTCTTCCTTCGTCTTCTTTCTCACTCACGGCTTCACTCTCTTCTTCTCTCTTCTATCGTTTCTTTTCTTTGTTTTCTTCTTATTGTTGTGTTATTTACTGCTGCTCCCTCTCCAAAAAAGACAGCAACATATGTGTTTCATTTAATGAGTGGCCAATTACCCAATTGCCCCTCCATTTAAGTTAACTTCCAAAATTACCCCTGCACAGAATCTTGAAAAACTGATTACTTGCGTCCTGATTTTGAGTGGCTAAACGAAATAATTTGGTAAAACTTTCTTCTTGAAAATTGTTCCTCTATGTCTCCTCTTTAAAAAAAGACATAAAAAACGCTCAAATCGGATCAGAAACGAAGGAGTTATAGCCGAAATACTATCGGACCTGCACAAAATCTGAGACTGAACATTACGCCAACTTAATTCCAGAAATTGACAATCTTAGGGATGAAATTGAATTTCGATCCCTTCACATAATTTGTAGCCCTATGTCTCAATTTTATTTGGCTTCAAGAATCAACTCAATCGGAGCTCCACAGCTCCCGAATTTTGCAAAGTACCGAACCATGTTCAGAAAATTATCCAACTCATAACCTATAACCAAACCTCTTACTTTGGTTCAATCAATCTCTTTCCATTTAATCCCCTAAAAATCATACTTCTTTATGAAAATATATCTAAAAGTCTTAGGAATCCAACGCTTCAACAATCGAATCAATCGGATGTCGGACGAAGGAATTATAAACAAAATATTGCAAAAGGGTCGGATTAGAAACAAGGAACATAACTTCAAATCTATTTATAAAACCGAATTTTCCAAAAATCATAGTTTGAGATCCCGAACTCCAAATTTGACAAATTTGGTGTCAATAGAAAGATCAAAAGAAGCTCTACAACTTCCATGAAGGCCAGGAAAATCAATTTGCCCTTTAAGGAAGTCAAATTTCCAATCAAGGATTCTGTCCTTATCAATTCTTCCTAAACAACTTCCCAATTTCAGTCGATCATAACTCTTAGTCCCGATATCAAAAAATTGCATACTTTACCTCAATGGAAAGATAAAAACATCATCTACAACCTTCATGTAGACCACTTACTCCAATTCAGACTAAATCTATACGACGAGTGGCCTCAAAGTCGAGTACTCGCAAATGTACACTTATGGTCATTTATACAAAACAAAGCTAAATAACACTTAACTTCGGAAAATCATAACTCTCAATCCCGACATCGAAAAATATCAAACTTTATGGCCACAGAAAGCTCTCGACAGAGGCTACAAGTTTCATAAAGACCATTATCTCAAATTTGGGCCTAAATTAAAAGGTCAACTTTTGCTCCAAAAAGTCAAACTTTTCTTAATTCTCTAAATTTTCATATTTTCACTCTTTATTTCTTAATTTTCACTTCATTTCAAAGAACTCATTCACTTTACTCTCATAACTCATACAAATTTACTCAATTTTTGAAATCATCAAAACTAATAACTTCTTTTCTCATTAATTTTTCTTAAGGCACAATTACAAGCTTAACACACTTCATATTCTAAAGCACTCATTTAAAATCATTTTAATATTTCTAATTTTCACCAAAAGTTCGGGGTCCAATAAGACCTTCTATTAAAGGTATTTTCTCTATACAAGGTGGGACATTAATTGTGATAATGTGTGTATGTATCCTATCAAACTATACTAAAGATCAATTTTATAGCATAATAAAATTTCCTAATACAAGGAAAATTTTGGTCCATTTTAGGCATTTGAAGAATGGCTTTATTAGGTTTGATTTATGACTTATTAACCTAAGGCAGATTAGAAGGCTAGGTTAAAGTGAAAGTAGAGTTTAACTTTAAATGTTAGGTTAGATATGAGAAGATCTTGTATTTACTTTTAATTTTTCAAGAAACAAAAGATCTTCTATTGAAGGGGTTTCACATCCTCTGGGTGAGGCAGGGCATTGGTTATGATAATATGTGTATGTATCCTATTAAAACTATAGTAAAGATCATTAAGCAAGTGTGCCTATTATTATGATACTATAGCTTACGTGAATACAAGTGTTGATCCCATGAGAACTACAAAAACTAATAGTAACTGTCTTTTTATTATCTAATTTAACAAATTGATTGAATTAGAAATGAATAATTAAATGACCTAATTTAAAGTACAAAAACAAAGCAATGAGCAAGATTGAAAGCAACCAATAGACAAATAAAATCTAGATAAGAATCCCCTTAAAACCTTTTTATACTTAAACCTGATTCAATGATTAGCCATAGTTTATTATACCAGTAAAAACTCTAAAGTTATAACTATTTTCTTTCTCAAGATATGCAACTCCTATATTTAAGTTGATCGATTCAAATCTCTTTCTAAAAAAAAACCCTAACAATGTATTAATTTGTTCTATGAATTTTCTTAATAGATTTGACTTTAACCTAAGAGATTTTTATGTTCCTACATAAAAGATTTCGTGCAACTCTGATTATTCATTACATGATCTATCATAGATATGGTGTCTCAATCCTTATATATAAAATCTGCAAAATGAATCAAAACATTATCATATTTTAATTTAACACAATATAAACATAAATGATTCAGAATAAAACTTAGGTCTTTTATTATATCAAGAAATCAATCTAAAACAATAGCTCTAAGATTCGTCCCATTATATATATACAGTTTATACTCAATCAAAGAAAATCGATAATAAATGAGAAAGAACATAAAATAAACGAGATCATTCTTATGGATCTTGACTCTTGATATTCTTGGTTGAATCTTGATGAACTTCTTTCTTTACTCAAAAGTTGCTTCATTTTTATGTAAAGACTCTCTAATTCAAACCTTATTTGCTGCTCTTTGGCTTCCTCTCTGATTCTCTAATTCCTCGTGTCTTTCTCTTTTTTATTGCAAAAATTGAAAAATTTTGACCAGCATAGGTCCATTATAGACCTTTAATCTCACGTTTCTCACAATTGTACAAAATTATAATTTATTTAAACATCACCGCTAACATGGGTCACCAACATAAGTGATCAACACATACCTATAGTGGTTTAGTATCTCCTCTATCACGTATTCAAGTTATATCTTGGGAGCACGAGTTTGAATGCCATAAACATGAGTTTGTGTTTAATCCGTGTTCTTTTAAGTGGAGAGTTCTAAAGGAAGTCAAATGGACTAATAACCTAACAAGACTAAAAGTGGTGCCATGTTTGGCATGTGCTCTAAACATAGGTCCATTGTTAACCCATATTCATCCTAAATCACTATAGAAATTTTCCAACTTGAATCTAATTTTTCCAAATTCATTTTCTTTATTAAGGAGCTAAAATAAGGCCTATAAATAAAATATAGGTTATATTAAGTACCAAATCCTATAAAAATCATCCAAAAAAGTAAAATTCTCTTAAAAATCATGCTAAAAACATAGTCAATTTAACACTTCTCAAATTTCCTCACACTTAAGGATTTTCTTGTCCTTAAGTAAATCAATTTCATTATTCTTAACTTAAATATGTAGAAAATCTAAGAAAAAATTTAACAAATCAATTATATAAATCAAGATTATCCATTATTCATTTTATTTCAAAGTTTATTAAATTAGTAGGTGTTTAGCGACTTACAACAAATCATAAAACAATTTAATTCAACTCCATACTCCTTCAAACTTTAACTCAATCCAACCTAATGTATAAGTGAACAAATATAAGAATGATGCTTCAATTTTCAATATTTCCATAACCCTTATTAAAAGAAAAACTTAACATTAACTTTAAATTAACATCGGAGCATTTAAAATCTTGTTTAAACACTAAACTTTTAATGCGAGAGTAAAAACTTGTCACCAATTATTCAATTAGGTCACTGTTTCAATTGTTACCAGCACTTCTCTTTAAATAAAACCTTTTTACTTGGTTTGAAGCTAACAAAGTGAATTTATTTAATGCTAACTTATTCACATTTTTTTTCTTTTTTTTCAGTGGAATACTGAAGGTGGTTAAAAAAATTCACTTCTAATTCAATTACGTGTCCAAATTATACAAAAAGGCTCATAGATCAAATCAATTATCCATTATCAAAATTAATGAAGCAAATTAAAATTAACTTAATCATCAATGTTAATGACTATTTGTCTAAACAAATCAAATTAGCAAAATAACCAAACTTATAATGAATTATCTATATTAATATTCTTTCAAAGTTTTTTTCTTCAGAATTGCTCCCTATTAAGCTAATTATAACAAGTTGATGTTCATAACAAATTAATTCCCTCCTTCGCACTTGAATCTTACATTTTCCTCAATGTGAAAACATATAATAATAATAATTATTATATTATAATTGAAAAACAGGACAAATATTGGTACTCCCTCTTAATAAAGGCTTTGTAGCTGTAATTTGAGAACTATAAACTGAGGATGGGTATCATGATCCAATCAATGAAAAAGCTTCGAAACATACTTAAATCCATGACCTGGAATTACTTTTAACTAAAAAACACATGAAACAAAAATTAAGTCATGCAAGAATGTACTAAAAGATAAGGAGGAGGAAGTTGATTATATAAATAAAGCATTCAAGTCTTTACCTAAATCACAAATCTTTTAAAATGTTGAGTTCTTAGGCTTAACTTGCCTTAATTGGGCTTTAGAACATTTAAAATTCCTTTAAAAGGTTCAGGTTTTTTGGACTTCACCTAATCCTAAATGGGCTTTGGACCATTTAACGTTTCTCTAAAATGGTTGGTATTTTGGGCATAACTCGACTTGATTGGAGTTGGACTAACCCTATTGGCCTTATTTCAATTAAAGCTTAATTATGCTTGAGCTCAAGTTAAGCCTCTTAAGACTGATAGAGCTTCTAGTTAAACTTGAGCTTTTAAATAAAAATTTAGTTAAAGATTGGGCTATAGATTACCTAAGATTGGCCCAACCCATTGTCATTCCTAGCCATAATACATGTTTTGATATTCTTATAGTATGGGCCAAGCTTTGTATGAATTTGTAGCTAAAATTTAACTATCAATAAGACATTTTACTTTCGAAAAAATGAAAATCTTTATTAAAAAATTCCTTAGAAGGAGTCAAATTATATAAATTGTAAGGAGAAAGGACCTATGTCACTAAAAAAGCAACTTTCGTTATGGAACTACGACCACCATACACTAAAAAGAGCTTGAATATTGCTCTAATGATAAAAACTTAGATTTATTAAGTAGTAGGAAATTTGTGTAATGTTTTGTATATTAGCACATAATAATTTCAATAAATTGTTGATGTATGAAATAATTCATAAAATTTGTACATTAGAAATCACATATAAAAGAACTAGCTAAGTAAAAGAGAGTAAAGTAAGCATGTTCATAAGTTAATATAAACTATACCATATGAAACATAATGAAATCATGTTTGAATTACCATATTTATTTGCCTAATAATTCTAATAAGTAAGATTATCAAAATTTATATTTTATTTTAATTTATATTTTATAATATATAAAATTTCATTAATTGTTACTTTTAACTAATAACTATTGATTGTTTTTCTTTATCCTATTAGTCACTATACTTAGTCTTAATGATGATTAACATTTTCTATCATATTGACCTGCTATATTCAATGCTACTTACGTTGAATTTTTCATGTATTATCGGTATGCTAGACTCATCTTAATATTAAATATTTTTTTGGCATACAAATGTGCTAGACTTAATGCAAGTAATAAGTTAAATTTTCTTTCCATTATGTGCATCAGACTCAATGCTAATGCTAAATAAGTATCAATAATAATAAACTACTTATAAATTCATGTCTCCACAAATATATAAAATAAATTACTCATAAATAAAAATATTAAATAATTATATAAATAAATGTATTATTATTACATATTTTTTAGTATTACTATGATAAATAAAATAAATAAAAATTGTAATGAATTATTATAATACATTGATAATCTTATTTATTGGTAGTATCATCTAATAAAATAAATTTTAATTAATTACTTAAATTACTTTCATTTTAAAATAATTAATATAATGTTAATTACTAATAAATTATGATAAGTTAATATATTATTAATTATCAACAAAATGAATTAGCATTATATATTATATATTCGATGTTTGTTTATTTTTATATAAATAATGTGTTAAACCAAGGGAAGCTTCAATCAATATTTTGATGACAAAAAATAAAATTATTATTAATGAGTTTAATATTTTGATGGAAGTAATATAAGAATAAGATGTAGCTATAAACTCAAGAAAATAGTTCATGAAATTGATAAAAAAAGTTGAAGTTTGCAATAGTTGTAGTGAACATCAAGTGAAGAACAAAAGAAGATCAAGGTACATCAAGATCATTCTATATTTTGTAATATTGGTTGTAATCTCATTTTCTTATTTTGGTAATCTTGGAGGCTCAGCACACATAGATATTTCACCTTACTTTATTACATGAGTCTTTTCCTTTATCGAAAGTTATACAAGCTTCTTGATCTTTCAAACAATCTTCAAGGGACATTCTAAATTTCTTTAAATTGTAATTGCATCAAAAAAATCAAGTTTAAGTATTTGAAGGTGCTAAAAACCATATTTTAAAATGAGATTGGTTGATCAATATAGGTTAGTGGTCGACTAATGTAAGTTAAATGTGTAACATATGAGTTTGTTGTCATATTAGTCGACTAATATAGTGGTGTGGCTGACTAATGTGTCCTTAGTAGTCTACCAATGTCTTAATGGCTATTAAATCTATACATTCAATATATATTGGTCAACTAATATGATATACTAGTTGACCAGTATCAACTAATTTTAGACTCCAGTAACTAGTAAGGGTCATAAAATCCTATAAATAGATGTTTTCACATTGGTTCTTACATAGAAAAGTACTTGAATGTCTTATACACATACATTTCTAAGTGTTTATTAAGCATTTTGATTATCATTGTTTCGTATTTGTGTTAGTGAGTGTCTTTAGAATTCTCAAAGTGATAAAGTGTGATATTTTTAGTTATAAGCCTTTATTAGGATTCTAAGTGACATTGAGGTTCCTCTTCACGGTGAAGGAAGATTGTGAAAGGTTTCCTCTTGTTGAGAAAAGATTGTTCAAAGGTTGTTATTTGATCTGAAAGAAAGTTATAGTAAAAATTCAACAAGAGTCTTGGGAGTGGACAAAGGCAAGGATTGTTTACTAAATCACTATAAATCGGCTTCCAGTTCTCTTCCCTTGCCCTTGTTATATTATTGCTCAAGTATGTTGATGAAATTTATTATTTTATATCATATTTTTATCTTTTATAAATTATGCTCATTGATGCACTAAATTAGTAAATATTTTGTTAAAACTTCTTAAAACCCAATTCACCTTCTCTTGGGTACCATTAGGGATTAATATAAAGATACGCAAATATCATAAATCAATATAATAATGCTTTTGTAATTTCATTATTAATATTCAAAATTAATTACATAGTTTTAAATTATTTATAAAAATATAGACTAAAATAAAAATAAAATAATCATCTTATTAATTGGTCTTAGTATAACAAATTTATTATTATATTAAATTAATAAATAATATTTATTAATAAATAATAATATTTTAAATATATAATTATACATAAATATAATAAATCAATAATATTAATATTATAATATATTTGACACATATATCTCATTTAGTTTGCTAACTCTCAATCACCTTTTTTATGTGGCTATCTATGCGAAGAAAATTAGTTAATCTCCTCTAGTCCCTCTTTCACCTGTTGTATAAAACAATCCCTTACTATCTGTTAGTACCCATCTACCTTCTCATAATCGTCATTTTCTAATACTTTGATAGTCATTGATAAGCCCAAAATTGACTTTATTAATCAATATATATTTATAGATAATGATGGAATTAGCACAATTGTTATTACTCTTATTACTAAGGAAATGTCAATCATAGCTTAAGATCCTGAATTGCCACTCATAACACAAGATATTACAAAGGATACTATCATTAAGACTGATTTTAAAAATGTGTCATAGAGAACATCAGGTAGAAAGATGAATGTATTGTCTTCTGTTGCTTAAATGTTTGTCAGTCATGGAACATTAAGGGAATGAACTACCACATAAAGAAGCAAGTAATTAGAGATTTTTTTATTGGAAATAAGTCATACTTAATGGGTATTTTAGAAACCAATAAAAAGAAACATCAGTAACTTTTTTGCCTAATAGTTGCAGGTCTATTTCCAACCAGGATTTTCACCCCAAAGGAAGGATTCTAGTGATTATAATAGTGACAAGATAGACATAATTGATTCCACCATCATTAATCAACTGATTCACCTATATGTCTTCCCCAAAAATCTCAACAAGATATTAGACATTTCATTCATATATGTACTCAATCATAGCTTTCAAAGATACTTTTTACGGAGTAAGCTGAAAGAGCTAGCTCTTGGCATCCATCCCCCCTTGGCTCCTATTTGGTGATTTCAACTCCATTATACATCAGGATGAAGCTAAAGAACATTTTTCTAATAGACCTATCTGTGATGATCTTAAAAACTGCTTAACTGACATATAACTTTATGATATACCTTGGGAGGTGGGGGGTTAACTTCTTTACTTAGAGCAACAAGCACAGTAATGAAATTATCTTAAGAAAGAAGTTTGATAGAGGCTTATTTGATCCATTTTGAATGCAAAATTTTCCCAAACTTCGTGTTGTCTTTCCCACCCAAGCATCTATAATTATTCACTAGTGATCGTTAAGTTTAAACCTGATAATGCACCTACTAGGTATTCTTTTCTATTTAATAACTTCCAAATCATCGAACCATTTGTCCGGAATCCAGTCACAAATAAACACAACTCTAAGCCCACCATTAATCCCCACATTAACATATGATAATTGAGAAACCTATCTAGGTTACTCACCTATCACTTTCGAGCTAATTCCGAGAAGTTTCCGCCACGTCAGTTAGCGAACGACGTTCCGCTTGAGCCTCTATAATAATCAGAAAAGGTAACAATTACTAACTATTCAATCCGAATGAATTAAAGATACACAGTAGATGAAATATGCATGTTTATGAATTCCCGACCCTAAACCCATTTTTTCCATCATAAAATCCGTCTAAAATTTAGAAACCTAATGGCGCTGACGGTGCGCAAATCGGACCTCTATAGGTCCTCAATTAAATAAAACAGTGATTAATGGTTCATTACTCGGACCCATGTCAATTTTCCGTCCTAAAATTCCCAATTTATGATAAAATGAAATTAAATATTCACTGAACCCGATGCCTCAAGAATCAGGTCAATCGGACGTCGGACGGAAAAGATATGAGCAAAAGAAGCTCAAACCAATAAAAATATAAATAAAATAAAAAATAAAAAATAACTCGCGGGGGCGAGCCCCGCTGTCGCCCTCCCGAGCGGCAACAATCCTCGCCCTCGCGAGGCATCGCCCTCGCGAGCGGCGAGGAACCGCCTCGCCCTCGCGAGAGGGCGAGTTTTCCACCTTCCCTTTTGCTCTATTTTCTGTCCGAATTTCAAAAATTCATAATTTATTCTACACAATTCAGAAAAATGCAAACCATATCTCATTGGAAAGATAATGAAATCCTCTACAAGTTTCATTTAGTCCAGAAAAATCAATTTCACTCCTAAGGGTGTCAAAATCCCAATACAAGCTACTGCCTCCACAATCAATTTCCAAAACAGAACAGTCTTTGGAAAATTCACTATCTTTCATTCTAGGCAGTCAAAAATTATGCAATAAATATGCTCATCACGATCACAATGTTTTCTACAACTTTTGTGAAATAACCAAAATTTCAATTCCCTTGCCAACTAGGTCAATTAATTCATTCAAGGTTGCTGTCCCTGAAATAATTCAATTTGAGCAGTAAACTTCCAACAAACATAACTCCCTGTACACAGATCAGAAAAATCACTACTTTATATCCCTGAAAAGAGAAAACCTCAAATTTAAATTCTTCATAAAAATCCAAACTCCAATTCAACTTCTAACAATGTCAAATCTGTTGTGCAAGTTTCTGACCTAATCAGCAAATAACATTACAATGTAGTTTCAGATTTTGAAATTCCATATCTCCCACATCTGATTTCCAAAACTTACAAGACATTTACCATTTTCAAGATCAATATATCATTTAAAACTCTTCAGTACATTTTCAACACCAATTCAATTCACAAAATTGCTAAAATTCTTCCAAATCCGAATGTACACCAAATGTACCAATCCAACTAGGTTTTAGTCAATGCATAAAAATAGCCAACATTCATCAGTTCATAACTCCTAATATACACATCTAAAAATTGCAAAATCAGTGGCATTGGAAAGCTAACTTAATAGGGTTCAATTTTCCATCTAATCTAGGGATAATTTCGGATACTATTCTTTCCAGTCATGAGCAGTAACTTTCTAAGCAGAAATTCACCATCTTAAAGCTACAATTGGACAATGCCTATTTCACACCAAAATGTAGATAACATCCCAAAGTTTAAGTAGCCACAAACCTCAACTCATTTGCATTCCCACACAATGAATTATGATCAAAACAGTGCAATCAATTAAAAACCCTAATTTTCCAGATTTGGTGTTAACCTTAGTTTTATCATTTCCCATGCCATTAACACATCATTAAACATCTAAATGAACACAAATCAATTCTTATACCATTCATACATCATTCATACATGTACTAGGTCTAAGACACAAAAATTGCAGCACTAAATTTCGAAATTCCTATGTACAATTCATCATCAAATTCAATCACAAATCATGTTAAAATCATTTCTATCATACTACTT
>JAOQMR010000005.1:27668971-27688273 GCA_027563865.1 Erythroxylum pelleterianum
TTTTAATTTTCTAAATTTTCATCCAACCAAATTTCAAATATCGTTAGCTAGCGTAGAATTAAATTTTCGCATAATCCTTGTGGACACGACTCGGTTCTTACCAATTTATTACTCACTTCGACAACCGTGCACTTGCGGTTTACGGCCAATTTTGTATACCACTCGAAATTAATAACAACTCCAATATTAAACTCATTTATGATATTACTCTTTTATTATTTAATCCTTATCATGTCTTCCTTAATCCATCATCTTCTCTTATTCTTAACCTACCTCATAAAATTATTTTCTTTCCAAAAAGTAAAAACATATGTTCGGGGCTTTAAATTCACCACTCATTAAATCCTAACTACTTTTGAGAACTATTTTATTTATCTAAATATTCCTAAAGATTTTATTTGAATGTGGATTAAAAAGATCACTCTTATCTTTACTTTCTAGATTACATACTCAAAAGAGCTTACTCAAAACTGCTCATGTAACTCAACTTGATTCTCAACTAAAATAGTATTAACATGATTATATGGACATCATTCGAGCCACTTTAAGATTATTCATTACATTATTCCTAGTTTGTAATGTCTTCCTTCATTATAATTTCTTAAAAACATTCGAGGCATAAATTTAAATCATTGGTGCTTCAATGTAAGAACAGAACTTTATAATTGTCATGCATTGTCAAATGGTTTATAGAGTATATGATCATGCTTTATACTAAGAATCCCTCGTATTTAAATGATACCTTATTCATCAAAGTATCTTCAACATTATAAGAACCAAACGGAATCTAAATCCCTTGACAAATCTCTTGTGAAGAACTTATTAAGTTTCTTCCCAATTGACTTGTTACCAAAAACTTGTTAAATAATCCAAAAGTCATTGTCTACATCATACGCGCACTTTTCATTCTATAACACCTTTTGCTTAATGCTAGAATTAATAATTGAAGCATCTGAGGATGCATTAATTAGGGGCATACAATAGAAGGAATTGTTTTTATTCTCAAACTTCATCTTCATCAAGTGTAGATTTATTTTAAATCTTACGTTGCTATAGAAGTTAAATTCAAGACAATTAATGAATACACTCTGCCATCATTATTTTCTAATTAATTCATGATGGCCGAATGGTTTACGAAAATAACTTTATTTGAAATTTTTGTATCTAAAGGTGGAACCATTTTGTCTTCAAAACGAAGAAGTACATTGCTATTAGAATATTTTCAATTGTTTATATTGTTCCAAATATGATGAAAAGCTAATTCAAAGCATTCTTTTCAAAGGTAAGACGTGATAAAAACATTGTAAGAAGAGATATTTAAAAGGAAATCCAAAATTTGATCTATTAAGTGAACCATCTAGTAAATTAACTATTTATCTTAAATAAAAGATGTTCAAAATCTACATAAACTTCACCTTTGCAATATAAATAATAAAAAATTCATTCTCATCTTGACCTAGATATACTAAGCAGATTGGATCGCTAAAAAATAATATTTCATCATAGATGCCTATCATCACCATGATGTCAAATTTTGATAAATTTTTCTAGCACTCGAGGCTAGAAAACTTTATCATCAAAGGATAAGCTACTTTACCTTGGTGTATTTGGACTTGATTGAGGCTTGAAATGAACCTAGATTGTTGTTGGATTAATTGGTTAAAGGTTTGATAAGTTTAGGTTGTTAATTGAGGTTATAACTTAAGGAATGGATTGTTTGAGATCAATGTATCTAAATATGAAATTATGGGTTGTTAAAAGAATGAAGGTGTTCTTATGGATGCAAATTTGATCCAAATGTATTTACCAAAAAAAAGTGATCCAAAGGTTGTGAGAGATGTGAATTAGGTATAAATGAGTGAGAATTAGGAAATTGTGGGAATATATAATGCTAGAAAAGGATTGGTGAATGAATTATTGATGAATCTAGAGTAATCAAGTTTTATTAAGGCATAAACCTAACTACAAATAGGATACATACAAGCTATGATGAATGAATGAGCAAGATTTGTGAATAAGATTACACACCCGGGATAGTCAATTGAGCATTCATTAAACATTACATATATACATATGTAAGATTAAGTACTCATTTTATTAAACAAGTTAGTAATGTGTAAATATGTGTGTATTGCATGGTATAGAAGCACAAATTGATCGACAACATGCAGACATTGCCGGATTGTCAAGACAATAGCTAATTTGGAGCATACTGTGAGTCAACCTAAATGTTTTCTCACTATATTTGATTTGTTTTTTTTAATTCCAATTCTTGAATTGCTACCTATGAGATTGTGAAAATTTCAGACATTGATAATCCGAGGAGTTCAATATTTGGGAATGCATTGGAAGTGTTATCTACTTGTATGTGATTGTGGGAAATGAGTTCTTAACTAAATGTTGACTTAGATCCAATGAATGTGATAAATGACTGTGCATATTGAATGAAAACGATTGATAGTATATTGTGTGATATAATGCATTTCATGACATGAATATGCATGATCAGATAAGGGACTTGTCATTGAAGTGACCAATGTGAAAAAGAACTTGAAGCTCAGGAAATGTGCACAAAGAGCCACAGGCTCAGTTATTAATGAGCTCGGTATCCACAATGGGTACAGGATAGTATTTGAAATGAGCTCAGTATCCGCAATAGATACGGGATAGTTAAATAGACGCTCGGTCACAACAAAAATAAAAATGAAAGTGGAGTTTCATGCACATTTGCATATACATATCCTTACATGTATCCTGAGAATAATTGGAAAGAATCGTTGATTGTGTTGCATAGTGATATGAAATACTTGTGTATATGTTGATAATATGAATGATTAAGATGAGTGATTGGATTGTTCTTAGATGACTTTATGAAATGCTTTTATTCCTAATATGCTAGTGAAATATGATACATATATCGTGATTTGGTATCTAAATTAAATGATGTGATAAATGGGAATTGGTTTTAAAGAATGTGATATAGTTGAGAATTTAGATTATATGTTTGTGATGTTGTGTCCTAACTTGATTGAACACATCGATGATGGTTCACTCACTGAGTTCGCAAACTCATCAAAATTGCAATGTTAATTTTTAGGTACTAGAGTGACTTAGCTTTTATATGGTAATCTAGTAGCAGCCTAGTATTGTCCGTTTTGAAACCCAGAATGGCTCAAAGGTCTGGTCAACTGATTCAAAGCATCTAGTTAGATTATTTTTATCCAGTACCCAGTTTTATGTTGTACACGTTGTATAGAACTGTGAACTTTCACATGTTATGTATTGTATAAACATGAATGTAATGACAATGTAAACTTATGGCTATGAATAACATGAGGAAACTTAGTTCTTCGTAATGCTTATGTTCTATATGATGCCATAATAAGTTGATGTAACTGCTCTAACATGCCGCTTCCGTGGGGTATGTTCTCGGATATTCTCTGGAATGTTGGTATATGCTCTATAGTAGTGAGATGTTACAATCTCCTTCAAAGACCATTACCATCAATCATAAATTTGCAAATGTGATTAAAAGTAAAATATATATCAAAATTAATGATAATATCCTTACTAGGGAAGGAAGAGTCAAAGAGCTTTTGTAATAATTTGCATCTAGGAATAATTCAATAGTAATTGGCTTGCTTTAAATATTAATTTTCAGGAAATTTCAGTTATTTTTGAAAACTGTGTTAGATGAGGGCATCAATATTTAAGTAGAAACACTTTAAGGTTCAAAATACTATTACGAGCGCCAATTTCTATAAAAACAATTAGATGGACTAACTTTGAATAATTTACATGGAATAAAACCATTAGGTTTGATAAAACTTTTAGTTGTCTTTCTTGGTCAATAATAAAGCTTTGGTATGAAAACTATTTAAAAGGTATAGATTATATAAGATAACAATCATATGCTTTTACAATAGTTGAATGATCAAAATTATAATTTTAATGGATGTCATATTCATAGACAACTAGTAGAGCTTTTAAAATATAGTCTTCAGTTGTTGAAAGAATTGATTCAAGGTCATGAATATCAAGATCAACAATGGATTGAATAGCCTAAATAATGTGCTAATTTTTTTATTGTTTTTCGCTAGATAATTCTTTACAAAATGTCCCTTTTGGTTGGAAAAGTAGTATTTACGAGACCTTTTTTAGGTACGCTTTCATTTGAAATAGCACTGTCAAAGATAATGATGCTTCGCAATTTTTTCTATCAACGAAATAATCTCTCTTATATTTAAAAAAGGAGAATTTTTCTTATTAAGATAAAGAAAAGAAGATTTTAGACATTTAATATGCAAAGTTGAATTTTAGAAAACTTTTAAACTTGATTTTATGATCCATAAATTGATACAAGAATTTTCATTGAAAATATTTTATCCAAAGCTCTTATCATTATTTTGTGATCTTCGCCAAATATAAGTTTTCTATCCTTTTGTTTTTTTTGGTTGATTGATAAGAAGAGATTATGCAGGGTAAAAAAGATTCTTGCCATTTTGTAGACAACTGAAGAAAGAAATCATGTTTGACCCTGGAATTTTGTTTGAATGGACTCATATGATATAAAGACAATAATTTAAAGGGATTTATTAGAAGGGCTATACATGATGGATTTGAAGGTGTAGGCTTTACTGTTAGGTAAACACTGATAAAAACTCAAAATGGTTATGTGACAAGTAGATTGATGTTCATCACATTTGTTCATCTAGAGATCCTTGAAGTGACTTCAATAATGCTTGAAGATGTCTCATTTCAACTTCTTTGTTGCTAAACTGGTACTATTGTGTACTAGGCATTATATTATCCCTCATATCCTCAATCCTCTTTTATACGAGTGAGAGCAACTTGTGATGACTAAGCTTTATATAAATTTTCAAAAGTTAAATAATGCTTTGTAGACTTGAAATTCTCTAAGAAACTTATTTTTCTAAATTATTTATTTAAGAAATAATCTCCATAATCATTGTACTGCATGTAATAACATTGTCTTTTTGCCAATTTGGAACTCCCTTAGTTTTATTTTTATTGTACTATTAAAAAGATATTGTAGCCAATATATGAGCTTTTAAGCCATAGTGAAACTTTTAAATTTGATATCATGGTAATGGTAGCCATCTCCACTAGAATACTATTTTTAAGGATCCAAATCTACTTGGTAGATCCAGATTGAGATGAGAATGATTTTTCCTTTTTCTTGTATTATAAGAATTAAGGGTGTTATATTTTGAAGATCTTCGGTATAAGACATAATAGTCAAATTTATCAAATGGTTCAACTAACAAATCAACTTCTGAATTGCCTTCAAATATCTCTAATTAAGAGATTTTTTTAAATGCAACTCTTTACTTTAAAGAGTTTGTTGATCATATTTGGAGCAGTATGAACAATTGCAAATATCATAGTAAGTATGTGAAAGATCAACTAGGGCTATTTTTGTAGCCATTCGTCCATCATGAATTGAGTAAAAAGAACCTCTCAAAAACTTTGTCATCATATTTGGAGCAGTATGAGCAATTGCAAATATCATAGTAAGCAGGGGCGAAGCCAGGAAGTTTTGCCAGTGGGGGCAAATTGGCAAACAAAAATTTCAGTGGGGGCAAAACTTGCAAAAAAAATAATTTTTTGGGGAAAAAAATTACATGAAATTAAAAAAAAATTTACATGAAATTTTTTTAAAAAAATTTTGGGGCAGTGTGGGCAGCTGCCCATAGTGCCCACACTGTCCCTTCGCCCCTGATAGTAAGTATGTGAAATATCCAACTAGGGCTATTTTTGTAGCCATTCGTCCATTATGAATCGAGTAAAAAGAACTTATGAAGTATCTTCATCAGTTGTACTGAATTTGACTACTATAATATCAATTTTGTTCTTGCACCAACAATATGAACCTACTCCTTTAATGTCTTGAGAGATTAAGTTGTTAAAGGGAAACATTAAAGTGATTATCTTGACATTGTCTCACTTAGGAATCAAATAGAGCTATATGTGAATTTAAGGGTAAACATTTCCAGCATATCATGTAAAGCATAAATGAATAACTTTGAGTTGCACTTGCTGAGTAGTTATTTTTGATCAACTTATAAGAAAAATTATCTTATAATTATATAGAAAGATGAAATATTGTTCCTCGCTGATGATTAGAATATGATAAATGTTGAATGTAGAGACTTGAACATATTCTTTTACTTTTTAGAAAGAAAATAATTTTTTGAGTTAAATTATAAATTTAAGAATAAGAGAGTGATGAATTAGCGAAGATCTAACAGGAATTAACTAATAGAAAAATAGTACCAAACATTTAATATGAGAATGCAATTGATCTAACAAAGAGGATCAATTTTCAGGAAGTAAAACCCTAGAAACAATGGAAAAGGAAACTAACTTTCTAAAATACAAAAGAAAATAGGATACCGAAAAACAACATAGTTTACACGAATTAATTAAACTTCAAAACTTTCTTCTTCAAATAATAATCTTCCTACCTTTCAACTTCAAAATTTTCAACTCTATTCCAACTTTCAATGAGCATAGCAATTGGAATAGGGTCCATCAGTTGTAACATGAAAAAAAAAACAATAATAAAGGAGCAACAATTTATATACATATATGGTCTCTAAATCTTAGTGTTCTTAACTTCTTGTGTAGAGCCCTTGAAGTTTAAAAGTTTTAATGAACTGGTGTGTCCCCTACCTACCACAATTCATCATTTTCTAACGCCCCTTTGTACATGCACATGCTACGTTGACCCCGTGTAATTGCCTCCTGTTTTGTATGCATAAAAGATTGTGTCATAATCACACAACTATGGAACAGAATGACCTCACATCATTGGAAATAAATAAACGTAAATGCACCAATAAGATCGAAACTTTGGCTTGGCAACGGCAAGTTTGGATGTCATTGTCAAACAAAGTTAATTGCATCACTATGGAGAAGAGCGGTAGCCGAGAATTTTGATCTTGACTGAACCTCACCGCATTTTGTCAATGAGTTGATTTGTTCCGAGTACAACCAATGAAAGCGCCTGAAGAGCAGGAATTCATAAATCAGCGAATCCCACTATGATGATCTGTTTCTTATTAAAAATGGGCTGGTGGGGGACATGTAGGAAATCAACTTCATACGTTAATCGTACAAGTCAATCCTGGGGCTTTGAAATTGAAATGATGAAATAATACAAATATCATTGGCCCACATTTGCAAGGAAGGATCAATGATCCCATTTAGTGGAATTGTAAGAATGAAGAGGCAACAAAACATGGGTACATAAACATAGAGCATATTAAGAACAAAATTAAAAAAATATGCAAGAATACTCACCTATGGAACAAAGGGGTTTTTTAAGGGATAAAGGAATGGAGCCTAATAAAGTTAACAAATGGAGGATGTTTTTCATTTCCAACATAGTCGATCTTGTTTCAGAACGTTAAGCTTAAATTACGTGGAGGTTTAGGTGTTTTAAATTTGAGCTCGCATTTATTTAGTGAATGAATTTCTAGTTCTTACTTTAATCATATGAAAGAAGCATAACAAGGGAAACCTGAACCTTTAATGAAGAAATCTTTGATAAAAGCAATTTATCAGTTGTAATTCGTTGCCAAAGCTCGCCCCAACAAAATATTACCAACAATATTCAATATCATATATAATTTATTAGGCCAAACTAATTCAAGAATTGATTCTTGCCTTATGATCTTGTCAGTAACTCCAATATATGATTTTATTCAGCCACTGGGTTTGGATGGTCACAGAATCGCTTCTGCGTGATTGGATCATCAAATCATGTTTGTCTTTCAAATCTTTTCACTTGCCACTTGTAGATTATTACAGGAGAGCAGGGTTTCCCCCCCAGGTTCTGTACAAAGAGGTTCAAGACATTAACTTACCAATGGAAAATAAACTATGAGCAAGGTTTTCCCCCCAGGTTCTGTACAAAGAGGTTCAAGACATCAACTTACCAATGGAAAATAAACTGTGTACTCAGTAACTTCTTTCCCTTCTTCAAGGGGAAAGGAGAAAAGGAAGAGTGCCAGGGCGTTTGTGTATCCAGTGCTCAGTCACACCCACAATCATTGGCCAAAAATCACCTTCATTCGCTATTACCATCATCTTGTGACTCCAATACTTGTCACACCCACAATCGTTGGCCAAATTCATCTTCATCGCTGTTATCATCATCACCATCACTATTGCCAGCTAAATACATGTCATCTTCGTCATCAGTCTCAGGTTCTTCATCATTGTCTGATTCTGAGTCCATATCAAGAGCATGACGAGAACTCCAATCAGGAGGGAAAGTCTTCTGCAAGGCCTCTGTAAGCTCCCCACCTGTTCTCTCAATCTTGCGTAAACACTTAGACCAGTGAACTGCAGTCCCCATATCTACCGTTAATTCGGCTTCAATCATCTCTCTACAAATGGAAACAATGCCATTATAAATGGAGGCTTCAGCAACAGTAGCCCGCGACAACAATGAAGTCATCAAGCAATGGTACACAGCTTTGTCAGGTTTTAGTCCAGCCAACTTCAACTCCTCAAAGCATTTCAAAGCCTTTTCAGGAAGAGATGCGCGTGCCCACCCATGTATCAAAGTGGTGTAGGTTTTAAGATTTGGGTTCACTCCGAGAGCTTTCATGTCCTCTAGTGTTTTTGTTGCCATCTGCAAAACATGAAAGTTTGTCATGATACCAAACTCGCACAAAAAAACAAAGTCAAGTGAATGTAATGCAAAAAGTGTAAAAGCATTGAAGTATCTCGCTACCTATTGATGCAATTCATTAAAGGATAACTTATGACCAGAACACATATTTGGCAAACATCCCAACAAAGTACCCACATCACAAGACACCTATTAAAACGAAATGAACATGCAGTTACTAAAATGAACATGGAGTTTCTAAAGTAAGTTTTATTAATTCTCTTCTCTGAACAAATAGGGAAAAGAAGTTAAATTTCACCCATTAGAAGAATTACTATGCCTGGGACTGACTCAATCATGGCATGCGTTTGTTGCAATTGTTCAAGGAGTTAATTAAAGGTCTTGTTTTAATGAAAGCAAAATAAGGCCAACTATGAGTTGATCACCATACCATCATGTCTCCAGCCTTGGAACAAGCGTTTATAAAAGATGTGTAAGTGTGAATGTCTGGTTGCACTCCTCCTTGTTTCATTTGTTGCACAAGGTCAGCCGCCTCCCAAACATCACCCCTTCGAGCCCATCTATATGGAATGACAAAGAATCCAAAAATCAGACATCAACCAAAAAATAGAAAGAGAAAAGATCATTGAAGTTTTTATAATACTACCTTATGTAAAAAATGATGAATGGAACAAAATAAGAGCAAAGAAACAATTTATGTAGTTTCTACAGAATACAAATTAGATTAAATAATTTTCACTTTAAACAACTCATACCCATCGATCAATATGTTATAGACAAAAGTGTTTCTTGGTATCTTTTGAGCATTCATTTCTTTTGTAACTGCTAAAGCACTTTGCATCCTGCCAGCCTTGCAACATGCCTTCAGCAATGCTTCATATGTATATACATCAAGCTCTAATCCTTCATTTCTCAATTTTGTAAAATACTCGAATGCTTTTCCGGTATCTCCCAGTGCTGCATAGCCATGCATGATGGTGGTGTATGTATGTTCATTTGGACTCACGCCTGCTAGTGCCATTTCATCCAAAATCTCAACGGCTTTCTCCATCTGCAAGATACATCACTAGAAGTTACCTCTTTCTATGATAATAAGAAAACATTGCTAACAGTTTTGAACTGCGATAAAGATTACACACAGGTGCATTGTAAAGAAACTTCCTAGGGCATTAAATAAAAGTTTTCTTTAGCATAGTGACCAGTCAAATAGACAGAAGATCATGTAAATTAGTAACTGATGAACCGTCTACAATTTTGTAGATAGCAAGCATCAGAAAATTGGAAAATCTAAATCAGTGAAATAGGTCAGCAAGTCAAGCTTTGCTCCTAGTTCCTACACGTTATGGAATCACCAAAGTTTACCTGCCGCTTCTCAACAAGGCCAAGAATAAGTGCATTGTAAGTGTGAACAGTTGGAATGCAACCATTCCGCCTCATCATATCAAAAATTTCAAGAGCTCTTCTCATTTCTCCAGCTCTAGCAAAACCATGTATGATGGGCATAAATGTCCGTGTGGTAGGCCTATGCCTTTCCTTCTGCATTTCTTTCACAGTCATAAGGGCACGATTCATATTTCCCATTCCACAGAATGCCTTTATAATGTTATTATAGAGGATAACATCAGGCTTCAAACCATCCTTAATAGCATCTTCAAATACGGCAAAGGCATTACTCCAATCTTTTAACTTCAAGAAACCATTGATTAGCATGGAATAGGTCTTCATGTTATGTTTTATCCCAGCTGATTCCATCAAACTGGACACTTCCAGGGCTTTAGAAACTTTCCCAAGCTGAAAGCATAACAAAATTTTCTTGATCTTAAAATAAAGTAGGTTGAAAATACTAGACTAACTATAAAAGCATAGACTATTGGGATCTACTTTAACCGAGAAAATAAAGCCAATAAGTTTAGCCACAACTTTTGGACATATGCAAAAAAGGATGCACGTTTTACTAATAAAAAAAAGCACCCTGACAAGCAGAGCAACATAGAATAATAGCACCCAATTTCTAAGTCCATGGTTCTAGGAAGATTTCATTTGATCCTTACTTTTTGACCAGTACTCTACATATCTGCATTTCATCAAAACTTTTACTTCATCAGACATAGTACTACAACATGTGGAATGGCAATTGGTACTTGGGATTATAGCCTGACTATATTTGAAATAAAAGTAACCCTACAATGAAAAAAGTTGCACATTATGGCATTGATAGAAGGATTTGATGGTGCTCTTTCCAAGGAATGGAAGCACTGCTAAAGCAAGTAAAGCAGGTTGGCCTAGGCACCACCAAAGGAAGGATGTGTTTATGTTAACACTGAGGAGCCTACAGCTATGTGATGAGCACTTCTAATGCTTGTGGCATCTAAGAGACATGCAGGATTGGTGGATTACAAGAAATTTTGGACGCTGTAGCATTACCACCACTGACTACAGGCTTTCGTATGGCTTGGCAGACAGGACTCCGAAATGTTGTGTTGGAAAAAGATTCACAGACAGCCATGAATCTAGTGGTCCATGAGGAACACAGTTATCATATTAATGCACCAGTGTGGGAACTACTCATCAGCTTCTAAAAAGATGCAGAGAGTGATAAAAAGCGTATCTACAGGAAGGTCCACAACTGTGGGGATCGCTTGGCTCATGAAGCATTTAAAATTGGTGTAGGTTTTATTGAGGTTTTTACACCTCTTGTGATTTACTACTCGTTTCATGAGGTAGAGATGCCTATGGGTTAGCATAGAGATGCCTATGACTGATTTGGATTAATGCAATTTACAACTCTTTTCTCACCCCCAAAAAAATAAATGACAGACACAAAGTAAAAACAACAGTGATAGGCTTATGCATTCATTTGCACAACGCAGCACTATCTAGCAGAAACACATGCACTCACCTACACAAACATTGTAATGTACGCAATTAATTCTACCACGTAATACAAGTAATTAAAGAGGAAAAATAACCACATGCAGTTTTGCAGGAACCAAATGTGCAGTGGATATGTCTAAAGAGTGAAATTACTGTGCATCAGAAACATATAACTGCAGAATGCACTTGGAATTATTGATGAGCGGCTCTCAGACTACAAAGAACACTCAATATGGCTTACACTTGTTTCAGAGAAAGGGTACTCAAAGTAGGTGGAGTACCTTTTATTTCAGTTACGGTAACAATACATGAACCAAATTATTGCAACAATTATTATTTTCATGCATCTATGTTTTTTTACTAGTTCACTACTGGGCTATCATTCATACAAGAATTGTTTGCACAAAACACCACCCCCACAAAGGACCCTTGAATTTTATATGTTTCAGTTAATAAGGCCTCACTCCCAACCTTACTTGCAACAGACTCGCAACTTCAATGTTCAATTGCTCACAACAAATCAGTTATCTTGTGTCCTCTCTCACCAGATAGTCAGACCAGAAAATGAGACCACATATACCGCCTCATAACAATAATTCAATCAAGAACGGAAACACCCGGATCCCAAGCACTAACCCGCTTTACTGCTAAAGCTCAACTGATAAGCAATAGACCTCGCTGTTAATCATGTGTTTCATCAATTAGCCTCCCGTATCATGCACTCTATATTCAGACCCAAAGAAAAAGAGAAAGATATAGAAGCATAATATAAACTTTTCCTTTTGGATAAGTACTAATAAAAACAGTCTGTCATAAAACCCCAAGGTATTGCCACAACTTGATTTCAAGAATCATGGTGCCATATCTCTTCATGCAAATGAGTTGAAAGACACATAAAGATATATGTCAAGAATGATAAAAATAAGATACACATACAGGCAACTTGTCCTACTTACCTTTGTGTAAAGATTGATGAGGCATCCATAGCTGACAACTGATGGTGCAAATCCACATTCCTGCACCACAAATGGAGGATTTTAGTAGGAACAAGGTAAAACACGAAGAAAGAAGAAGGGTAAGTCCTTCAACCTGAATCCTTCTTGAAGAAATAAAGGAAATCAAAGAATTCTACTTCCTTTTATAAGTGACATTATTGTTTTCCTTCATACATTCAAGTAGCCCAAACGTAAAGGAATTTTTCTTACTTAACATAAAGGAATTTTTCCTACTTTTCCTTACATGAACAGCTGACCTGAATTCACTGTATTGGGCACTGACACACACATAAAGACATAATCAATCATTTCACTTGTTTACCTTAAGTCTTTCAAATACAAGAAGGCATTTCTCTACATTGCCAGTCATAGTGTAACCATCCATCATAGTATGGTATATATCAATAGGAGCATCAATGCCTTCTTCTTCCATCTCCCTCACCAAAGCTTCGGCTTTATTCATATTAAAAGTTTGACTGCAATTAAAGCACAAGGACTAACAAGCATGAATGCCACTCTTGAATAGTCGAAGATACACAGCTTGCCATGTAATAAAAAGTGAAGAGACCGGGATATAATCAAGGATCTGCGCAAGACCTCAACAATCCAGAAACATAAGAAGTTTGGGATTCTCCTAAGCAATAATTTTTTGCCCCTGGGTTGTTATTTTGCAGAAAGGGACTTAAATATCATAAATTAAGGTCCCTCATCAAGAAACAGAGTATTGCATGAAAAACCTTCTATGAAACTAAGTTTCATTAGATTGATCGCTTTATTACCCATAGATTTTTTCTCTGACAACCAGTTGAATGTGTAGGAGAAATATGAGCAGAACATTAACAAAAGGGTGTGGACATTGTATGTAAACTTAAGATTATCTTCATCATACAATTAATTAATAAGATGAAGCACTACACGTGTTGAAATAGATAGACCTGCACAATCTTCATCATACAATTAATTAATAAGATGAAGCACTACACGTGTTGAAATAGATAGACCTGCACAACATGGTATATTAACTACAGAGAAATCTTCATAGGCACAATGAACAAACTATAAGATAGACCTAAACTTAAGTCAGCCTTACTCACCAATGAGCATATATTATGTTTCCATATATGACAGCATTCAAATTCATATGTCTGGCTCTCGCCTCCTGGAACCAGTGATCTGCAGCTCTTCAGTAACAAGAGATGATGTTAGCATACAAACAAATCACCAGATGCCAAACTAGCAGAAATCCTCTTGAATTAGAGAAGATTCAATAGATATATTTGCATCAGTCAACTGATGTTCAATGTGCATGAAGAAAGTAGCTATGATCCAACCTCTAGGCTACAAAAGCCAACATGTTAACAACAAACATGGTTACTAATTGATTTAGAACAAACTAACTCCAACGTCTTCCGTCCGTCCCTATGTTTCTGAATGATGTAAAGCTTTCCGCCATAAGATCTTTCCCAACATTAAATTTTTTATAACTGAACTCATATCAGAAATAGCAACGAAATAATATACAAGTAATTGGCCTGACAATTCGAATACAACTAACAGTTATAAAACTCCGTAGATACTTCCATATCAATCTATGATGTGTACCAAATAGAAAATGCAGTGATTAAGATAATGAAACAAAGAAGAACCACAGCAGTCACTGTTATGCCATCAGCAAATCATCAACAAGTTATTTTTTTCATAGCAGGAGCACTTTTCAGTAACAAAGAATACATCAAAGAGAACAAATTGAAACAGTATAGAATCGTGAAATCAACTGCAAACCATAGAGATAGAAGACTGATTTCCTATGCCTAAACAGACCTCTTATATAGATGTAATTTCCTATCACAAAGTTTCCCCGTACCTGTAATCTCCATCAATTTTTTTTCCTTTCAACTTTCATTTCTTTGATTTCTATTCATATTATCTGTCTAATAATTCGTCTCAGCCCTGCCTATGCTTTATTCTGCAGTTCACATTTCTTTTCTGAATGCTTTGGCCTTTTAAGATTCTTTAACCCTTCAAAATCATATGAACTTGCCAGCACAAACATTTGGCATAACAGAAGCTACTTTAGCCACCAATAGTAAGAAATATGCTACATTGTCAAGCGAAAAGATCCAATTAACCATATTCTGTTATCTCAAACTGTATAAAAGATAATTGGAAAACTTACAGAAACACCTGAGGTGTACCTTAATCCTTAATATACATTATGGGATCAAATTTTTATAAACATCATATGACTCATAAATTTCAAATTATGCTAATTCTGTAGTCCAATTGTTGGCCCTTTTCATCACATCAAATTCAAAAATACTGTCCAAAATTAGCATCAAAAGCTGCTTTGACACTTATGTCAGGTTACGCCTTAGTCCCTTGTCTTTATCTCCCCAACAATTTAGTCTATGCATTGTCACCTATTAAGCAACCATTCCGCACAATGTGATGGAAGGTGTAATATTATCAACATTACTTTACATCATTATCCCTTGGTTGGGTTGTGTTGTAACCTATTACATTGCATCCCACATTTCATTCCAGTCTCAATTCCACTCCGTACGATTACCTCCGACCAAAAATTATACAATAGTTTTAGCCTCAAAAAACCAAACCGATTTTTGAACGTTGTAGGCCTATATGTAACACAGTTTGTTTCAATAATGACACCTAATCATAATTAGACTTCTCTTTATCTGGAGATCACTGATTTATATGTTTTCAGTTTGAATAATGCCTTCTTTAGCAATAGAAGTATGCCATGCAAACATCCAACACAAATGAAAAGAGGAAACTAGACTGAGATTTAAACATCCAACTCAAATGAAAATAAAAGTACAATGAAAATGAGAGAAAAACCATACAGTGGAAACAAAGAAATAAAGAAAATGGGAACGATACAAGCATCAGGAAAAGACTTGCTAAACAGGCAAACATATGACTGCAAACTAAATCAAATTCTAGTCCAGGGCCTGATCATTAAAATAACCTAAGATCAGAGTTTGGCAAACATTAACGATGTAAAATAAAAGAAAACAACAAACCCGTCAAGTTATCTAGTTAAATGGTAACTAATCAGAAGAAAATTGTACTTTTCATGTCATCCAAGTGAAAAGAAACAAAAACAGTTGAGCATATAGAATGTGCTAATCACTACCTTTAAAGTTTTGAGAGGTTTCACACAAAAAACAAGTTTCAGTAAATATGAAAGAGAACAAGCTGTTCGATATGTGGAAGAAAGAAGTGACAATAGTATTTGACTGCAGAAGTTGAACAAAGATATCATTCTTTGAAGGCAAGTTGTGGCTTACTTACTCAGAATTGCCCATTTTGGCAAATCCGCCCACAAGAATGCTATAAGTCACCAAACTCATTTCAATGCCCTCTTCCTTCATTTTCCTAACACAAGACAATGCTTCTTCCATGTCTCTACCAACTGCATAAGCGTGAATAAGGCTGCATGAAATGAATTATTTCAATGTTGACACTAGGCAATCTTAAAAGTGCATGACATCTACAGATGTGGGCCTGTATCTCATAGATTCAATCAATGTTCTTTTACTTTAGGTTGCTAAATTGCAAAGAATACCCCAAACAACAAACATTTAGGATTCACCGCAATCAGTAATGTTATTTAACAAATGGATCATCTCATGTAGCCCAAACTTATTCAGGAAGACCACTGCTTTGGGGACAGTTGCCATCAAAATGATAATACTACCTTGAGAACAAATAAGACAATGGAAAGAAGAACAAATGGGTAAATAAACAGCTGCAGAAACTCAGAAAGAGGGTACTATGAAACTAATCATCAACAATATACCTGGTGTAAACATGGGAAGTTGGTTCTATTCCCCTTGCTCGCATGCTCTCAAATGTTTGCCGTGCACGATGCATATCACCCCGTCTCGCATAATAGCTCACCATCAATCCAAACTCCCTTCTAGATGGCTGGATACAATGGAAAAGAACTTAAGCAACTGCAAAGACACACAAACACACACACGCATACACACACACAGAGAGAGAGAGAGAGAGAATATGACACACTAGATGATGTGCAACTGCTTAAACATTAGGACTTGGCTCATGATAACATAAAATTTTAATGGAGAACCAATGGAGAAATTTGAAAATTTATCTTGCCTGTAAAAGTAATTGCAATATTACTGGAAGATTTTAGTAGCAATTGACAATTTTAGACTACTTCTAAGTCATTTTACATCTTGGCTGGGAATTACTGCTTTATCCAGGAATCTTCACAATACTTCCACCTCAAAAGATTCCAATTTCTTTAAAAATATTTTTTTAATCTCAATCAGAGGAATTCTGTATCTGGACATTTCCTAAAAAAACTAAACTAAAATAATAGTTGTCCTACAAAACACGCCAAAACTGGGTTTTGTTGGGTACAGGAAATTTGTGAAACCCAGGGAGATAATCCATTATTTAAAGTTCCAATAACTGAAATCCACCGAAGTCAAAGCTATCCCTGTTTGAGATACAATTCAAAAGGACCAAATTCAACAAATTCTCTAACAAACCCTCAGTACAATCAACTTCTAACGATGACAGATCCATTTACAACAAACTGACTAGCCATATTAACAACCACATTTCATATTAAGTATATGGTTCTTAAATGTAGTAAATTACACCAAGGTAACCAAAATTTCTAGATGATCTATTTCTGACCAGATAAAATAGATTTACTCGTTGTAAAGATAACATATAAACAAAAGTAAATAATAACGAAACACAAACTTATTTATTTAATTAGTTTAGAAGGTAATGTTGGACTTCCTATAATAATTCCATCCACAATGGAATTCATAAAACCCCCTTCTTCAACAGTTTTTGTATTCCTTAAAGACTGAAACATTGATAAGTTTCAGTAGTTCGAAAAATAAAAATGAAGAGTTCCCCCGTCTCAAAGTCACCAGAACAAATGACACCTACAACAGATCAACTCTATATCCTTATAAGACAACTGCAAATTATACGAATATATCAACCTTGGACAATTTCTACCCAAAAGTTTTCTTTTACAAGCAAACTCTATTATTCAACCTAAAACAAGCTCAAAAAGGATTTCCAGCTTTGTGCTCTACTCTTGACAGACAACTACAGAAGAAAATTGAATGAGCTATGAATTCAAGCAACAAAAACTTGTGAGATTCAAAACGCGTGTCAGAGAACTAAACCTTATCAATCCTCTCAAAAGCACTAACGACTCGCTGCCAATTTTCGGGCTGCGTGTCTAAAACTCTCCTAAAAGCCTTTCTAGATCCATCTCTTTCCTCGTGCCACTTGGACCTGTACTCTTCCCCGACCTGCCCTTGTACCCAACGTCTCCTTTCCTCCATTTTGGCCTTCAATCTTTTTCCATCGTCCAGTTTCACGGTCAAAACCCTGCCGTGAAATTCCACTCCATCAAATTCCACAGCTTTCATGGCGGACGTCTCCGCCGTTGGACCACCGTAAATGATAAACCCGAAGCCGGCATTCCTTTCAGTAACATTATGGCCTTTAATCAGGATTACACTCTTTATGGGCCCAAATTGCCGAAAGAACTCGGACAATTCATGCTTCTTTATCCAGTTGGGGAGATTCCCAACAAAAATCTTCCCCTCTTGGCGGAATTCCTCTCTCAGAGCTTTATTTTCTTGATCATGTTCTACTGGGTTGTCTTTCAAGGCCTGGGTTTCCGCAGGGCATGGAGGACGCAGCAGCTGCGGAGGAGGAAGGGGTGGAGAGAGTTTGCTGGAGAGCCTGAGTTTGGTGGAGAGAGTAGAGGAGGTGATGTTCGGAGCGAGGAGGGGTTTGAGAGGGTTTTTGGATAGTTTAGGGGTGTTAGGACCAGGACTAGTGGGCTTGAGGGAATTGTTGGGGCGACGGAGAGAGGAGTCTATGGGATTGAGAGGCTCCGGCGGAGGAATTGGTGGTGGTGACTTGAGCGAGAAGGAGACGGAAGTGGCGCTGGTGCTGGTGCCCGCGGTGGGAGAAGGAGAGCCAGCCGTGCGGTGGTTGTTTGAAGTGGTCGAGAGGGGGAAGAGTGTGACGGTGGAAGTGAGTGACAAAATATCCATTTCACTGGCCTCTTCGTCAGCTTAACTGCCAATACATATAAATATAGGATACGGAAATAAACAAGTGCACAATGTAGGTGTTAACACTTAACACCTGATTTAAGTTAATTAAAGCATTTAAATGACTTTTAGTATTTATAAAAAATAATAAACAAAATTGTAGATAAAATTAAATATTGTTATTATATACAGGGGCGAAGGGACAGTGTGGGTACTATGGGCATTTTTTTAAAAACAAATTCATGTAATTTTTAATTTTTTTAAAATTTCATGTAATTTTTATTTTTTTGCCCCCAAAAATTTTTTGAAGTTTTGCCCCCACTAAAATTTTTGTTTGCCAATTTGCCCCCACTGGCAAAACTTCCTGGCTTCGCCCCTGATTATATATTATATTAATATTAACGTAATATCTAGTAATATTTATTTTTTAAATAGCATTAAAATCTCGTAATCATAATCCTAATCTTAAATCTAAAATAAAATCGTTGCAACGTTCTCGTAATAGCCATGAAATCCGTTATCTTCGTCTTCTTCACCATTTTCACCTTTCAATCTCTTCCGTAAAACTACTCGTATACCCAAAATTGTAGAAGAGCCGGAAGGACCACCCCAAATCTCCTGTCCAAGTTACCCTGTCCTTATTCTGTCCAGTGAGGTGGATGCCGTCCATTTATGTGGA